>OX453090.1:16803312-17222983 GCA_949708635.1 Hirtodrosophila cameraria
ACGCCCACTGACTCCGCAAAGAGGCGAAAAAAAGAGTATATCGCAGTCGGGTGCATCCGACTGCAACGTTCTTACTTGTTTTTTATGAAAAACTTTTTTGTTTTTCAAGATAACTCAAGCAAACTCACTTTACCTATGTTTAAAGATATTTTATACATGATTACAAAATGTTATCAAAATCGGACATTTATATGGGAGATGAAAATTAGACCGGGTTAATTAAGGCCGGGATGCATTTTGTTCTAATTCATATTTCTGATCGCGGCCTTAATTCATTTTGAAATGAATTTAGACCGCGCGGTCTAGTTTTATATTTTTGAACGCGGCGTGATTTAATTTTGAAAATGAATGAAGACCATTTTGAAAATGAATATAAACCGTTTTGAAAATGAATAAAGACCGCGCGGCCTAAGTTCATTATTTTGTATCGCGGTCTATATTCATTTCAAAAATGAATTAAAGCCGCGTTCAAAAATATGAATTAGGACAAAAAGAAAAATGCAACAAGATCGCCATTTTCGTTTTCAGGTCATCATCACACATGAAAAGTCTTCCAACCCTTCACAAAATTTTCTACCAGGATATGACATGCGCTTGCTTCTGCAATTTTGTCGGCGCGTTGCTAATAAGTTAAAATGTAATTAAAACAATAAAGAAAGGCTATCTTCCACTTGAATTATATACATACCCTTGCAGAAAAGCGATACATTTTAATTAGTAATTTAAGAAAAATTTACCATAAATCCAAGTTTCATTGGAAATATAAAAATGAATACACCGTTTAATCATTTTTTACTTTCATATAAAACATAAATAAATTAAATATCCAATGAAAACAAGTAAGAACGTTGCAGTCAGATGCACCCGACTGCGATATTCTCTTTATTTCCGCAAAGAGAGTCAGAAATAGGCGTAGTAATTGTATTTTTGCTCAAGTCTTTCAAGTTTTGCCATCAATTTATATTTGGTTAATGAAGTGATTAATAGCCCTTGTGTCAAATTTGGTTACTCTAGCTGTAAAACTGTGGAAGATATGGTTTTTTGCCGTTTGTGGAGGAAGTGGTGGGGGTGAGATCTTGACACTTTGTCTGACAATGGTATATATCAACATGTACACCAAGTTTGGTTGCTGTAGCTTCAAAACTGGAAAAAAACTGCGTTCATACAGACGGACGGACAGACGGACATTTCACAAACCCAATATACTCATTTTTCTTCTTTTTTTTAAAAAAAAAAAAAAAAGGGAATTCCAAAGGGCCGATTATTTCAAACTTAATTTGAAGCAAGTAGACAACTCTATGCCTGGTTGGTTTGCTTGCTTTGTTGAATATTTTACCAGAGATTTTACTAGAGATTTTGCAACATGCAAAATTAATAACTTTCTGTATGAACGCAGTTTTTTTACACAGTTTTGAAACTAGAGCAACCAAACTTGGTATACAAGTTGACATATACCATAGACAGACAAAGTGTTAAGATGGCAAAACTTGAAAGATTTGAGCAAAAATACAATTGCCACGCCGACGTCTAACTCCGCAAAGAGGCTTAAAAAAGAACATATCGCAGTCGGGTTCAGCCGACTGCAACGTTCTTACTTGTTCTACTTTACTTTTTATTGTGCAGTTAAACCACCCTTTAACTAACATTGCGTGACCAGATGCGAATAGACCAAACTAATGAAGCATCAAGATAACCAACTGGAACATATATTTGTGACATATGTACGTGTACATTTGTTCCTATTGTTATACGTTTTTGGAGTCAAACAAAGCTTGGTAGACTAATGCATAAACAATGAAAGGCTTTTAGTGCCATAATGGCCACAACAATATTATTTAGTCCTCGTTGATTATTCGCAAAAGTTGTGTGAAACGTTGCTGGCCTGGCCACGAGCTATGTTCCTGAAACGAAAATGCCGAAAGAGAAACCCAATCAAGTGCTTGTGATAACCAGGCGGCAGCAGCTGCTCGAGACACTGGTCATCTTTCGGCGCAGTCTTATATACCAGACAAAGGAGTTCTTTCAGAACTCAACATTGCATGGCGTGCGCTACATTGCGGAAACAGGGAGACCTATTGGTGAAAAGTTTATGTGGTTTTGCTTCACTTCGATTGGAGCTGTGACAGCGCTGGTCATTATCATGAGCCTATGGGAGAAGTTTCAAACGAATCCCACCATAACTGGACTGGACACGGATTTTCACAATCAGAACGTGGTTTTCCCCACCACTGTCGTGTGCCCAGATATAGCTTTTGATCATGAGAAGTCCTTCAATGAGGTTTTTAAATCCATGGCGTGAGTAATACAACTTTAACATATAACAAGTACGAACGTTGCAGTTGGATGCACCCGACTGCGATAAACTCTTTTTTTCGCCTCTTTGTGAACTCAGAAGTGGGCGTGGCAATTGTATTTTTGCTCAAGTCTTTCAAGTTTTGCCATCAATTTAAATTTGGTTGGGCCCGTTCTAAAGGTTTGGGAAAAACAAACTTTGCTCGATTGCAAGGGCGGGGGTGAGCGTGGCAAAATTATTTTTATCCAATCTATTTAATAGAAGAATTCAACCTGCAAAATTTGGTTATTCTAGCTAAAGGGGTGTGGGAGATACAGACTTTGCTTATTTGTGGGGGTGGAGGTGGGCATGGCCAAATTTTTTTTTAGTCAGTTAAATCAAGTAAGTGATTTGTAGCCCTTGTGCTAAATTTGGTTACTCTAGCGGTAAAACTGTGGAAGTTATAGTTTTTTGCCTCTTTAGGGAGAAGGAGTATATTTATATATATATATGTAGAACAAGTTTGGTTTCTCTAGTTTCAAAACTGTGGAAAAAACTGCGTTCATACAGACGGACGGACGGACAAACCGAACATACTCTTTTTTTCAAAAAAATTAAAAAAAGAGTATAAAAACGGTCATTACTTGATCACTTGATGCACCTTTTGACAGCAACTACGAAAAGGACAAAGCGCAACTATATGCCCCAATTCTGGATTTGTTTACTTCTTTAAATTTTGAGAACATCAAGGAAGCAGAATTGCTATCAGAGAACATACCTTTAAAGCAACTTTCGGAGCGTAGCGTTCGGGAGTGGGCCTTTCGTGCACACATATCATGCGAAAATACGTTAATCTCGTGCAAGTATCGTGACGATGACATCGAGTGCTGTGAACATTTTGAGCCTATCTACACGGAACACGGTTTCTGCTACGCCTTCAACAGCCGCTTTAAATCTACGGCAAGCGAAGAGTAAGTGTACATCGCTATGACGTTATATTTAAATTTTTATTATTTTTATTATTATTCGCTTTAGCGCTAAGTCAGGCTCCCCTCATGATCTCTATGAGACAGACAAAAAGTGGGCTCTGTTCTTTTTGCCAAACAGCACCTCGCGAGTAAGTTAGCAGCAGATGTTCACTTAAATAGCAGCTATGATCTTCTAGTATAAACGTGACCTTGCAGATTTTTATATTTTCCAATGAGGAGTACTTTGGCTCCGATTTTAACGCACAAATCGAGTGGACTGAGGACCAACTTGTTGAAGTGCGCATCTCCAAGAAAAACACATACACCACAGACGATGCCCGCCAGTTGTCCATTGGTCAGCGCAAGTGCATTTTCAGCGACGAGGTAAAGTTAGGCTATTTTCCGGATGCCTACACCTTTTCTTCCTGCATGAAGCAGTGCCGCATGACTAAAGCCATTAAGCTGTGCAAATGCAATCCGCCCTTCTACAAACCCATTAGTAAGTAGAGGCTGCTGAACACTGTTCGGTGAGGCTTTTGAGACTCAGTTGCTTACTTTTATACTGTAATTAGGTAAAGCGCCTATGTGCACGGTCAAGGATTTTGCCTGTCTCAATGAATTTAAGCTGAATATAACTAACATTAAGGATTGCCTGCAGTGTGAACTAAGCTGCTCTAAGACAGTCTTTAATATAGATAAGCTTATCAAGATGTAAGATTTTGATTCAACATTTTTACCTGTACTTATGGTATTCTTTTAAAAGTATGGATCGTCCGGAAACGCCTGGCGTGCTTGTGGAGTTTCTTACCTGGCCCATTATACGCTATAAGCGTGAGGTGCTCTTCGGCTGGGTGGATTTGTTAGTATCCTTCGGTGGTATTGCCAGCTTGTTTCTGGGCTTCTCACTGCTCTCGGGTGTTGAAATCGTATATTATTTTACGCTTCGCGCCTTTTGCATGGTGTACAAGAATCGGGTAAGAAATCCAAGGTGGTAATTTATTTTGTAAGATAATACATTTTCATATAGCTCTGTCTCTATATGTATATATTAAGCAAGAACTTTATGAAATTGAGGATCGCATTCATCACGAACCACCACCAGCCATAGATCTTCAGCTAAAGCTCAAATCCCACGCCAAATCAAAGAACACCTTGTTGTCTACGGCTGTGCTACAGGTGAAGCCTGCAGAAACCCATAGCTTGGATCATGAATACTTGTCGCACCAGCGAAGAAACGGGAAGGTACTTGTATGAACTTAATGAACTATATGCCAGATAGGTGCTTAGCAAGCTTTTTATTTGCAGGAATACCGTAACTTTTCAAAGAACTTCTATCGCACACCAAAAGTTCTCCCCCATCATGGCTATGGAAGTAATAAGAATAAATGGAATTGTGAAGATGGACAATATCTACCTTGACTCTAAATATAAAAATGAAACTAACACGAATGGCGACCCCACGACCACATTGATATAGAAAATTTAATAGAACTACCAGTTCTCAGCAACCGATATTACGATATCCAAAAATTAACCAAAAAACAAACACCATTTTTAATCTTTCAAATATACATTTATACTCCCTGTTCCCATTAAAAATGGGAATCGAAAAACAAAAGTTTTTGACGAATCTATTTTCCTAAACCACTTTGATTTAATAACTGTATACCAATGAACAAGCCGCTACAAAAATTGATTAATACGTACATTTAATAAACATTACTTATATACTTATGTGCACAACAAAATAAATATATTTTTTTTTCTAATGGAATTCTGATAGTATGATTCAACAATTAAAAAAGCTTCGCGTTGTATGATTATATGGCAACGAGTTCCTGTATTGCGCATTCACAGTAGCAGCAACTACAACATTAACTCCTCGGGCATTATTTCCACTCTAATTATACTTAGCTTTTCACAGTTAGCGCCGACAGCTATGTTTTCAAAAGCTATAAGCGAAAAGATTTAAAAATAAAATTAATTCACTTGCATACGTGGAACATTCAGTAGGTAATATCCTGATTCTACCGGGCTTAAATGTACATTTAAGCACCTTAAATGTATATTTAAGCACCTTAAATGTATATTTAAGCACCTTAAATGTATATTTAAGCACCTTAAATGTATGTTTAAAAAATAATATAACATTTATTCAGTACAAAAAAGAAAGTTCTTTTAAAAAAAAAGTGTCCATTCGCCCCGAGTGTTTGCCAGTATTAACAAGTAAGAATACTCTAGTCGAGTGTGCCCGACTACGAGACTCCCTGCTCCCAACTTGCATTTCAAGCAGTTCAGCGGCAGCACAAGCAAGCAGCGTACTCAACTTGCACAGTGCTTGCCAAACTGTTGTTTCTGCCTGCTGAGACAGGGGAAATAAGTTTTTCCATAACTTTGGTGCAATTTATCCGATCGTGTTGAAATTTACACATCAGAAAGACATTGATTAAACATACATGTGTACCAAATGTGTACAAAATTAAAGCTCTATCTTTAAAATTGTGGCTGTGGGAGTCTTTTGCGATTTGTGGGGGTGCGGGGGGTGCATCCGAAATAAACTTGATCTGCGTTTGGTATACAGGAACCTACATGCCAAGTTTGGTGTCTCTAGCTTTTGTAGTCTCCGAGATCTGTGTGTTCATACGGATCGACGGACAGACAGACAGACAGACGGACATGGCTAGATCGTCATGGCTGTTGATGCTGATCAAGAATATATATAGTTTATATAGTCGGAAATTCTTCCTTCTGCCTGTTACACACATTTGCAGTACTTTATAACTCCCTTTTTCCCATTTTTAATGGGAACAGGGAGTAAAAACAAAATACTAGATAATGCAATTCGATAATCATAACAAACCGGTGATTTCAAGCAAAAGGTGCGCGCAATTTAATATTATATTTTCATTTTATTAATTAATACGTAATTAGAATGGAAAATAAACGGAGACTGCCAAAGTGGAAGGATTACCAGGTGGCGATATTTTTGGATTTGTGGGAGCAGAACCTCGTTGGTCTAAGGTCCGCCCAGCGCAACACGCATATTTTATAGGATGGCGACCAAGTTGAGCGATGCGGGATTTCAACAGGTGGAAGCAAAGCACGTAAGGTCCAAGGTGGACAACATGACGCAGAAGTATAAGGAAGGATTGTTGAATATTTATATGATTGAATATTTATATAATTCGCTTATTTAAAACAGTTATGAATTGAAAAGGCAAGGTGTTTCAGGCGGCGCCCCATCCCCTTGGAAGCACTTCCAAAAAGTTCAACAAATTTTGATGAGCGTGCGGTCAATAAAAAGTGCAATATGCAGGGTGGACAGTGCAAGTAAGTATATACATATATATGTACACATGTAAAATCATAAAATGTTGCTAATTGGTAATTTTATAAATTTAAAGCTGAGGAGGAGATCGCTCCTGTTGATGTGTCGTGGGATTGTTTTTTGGCCGAAATCGATCGCGACTCTAGTGTCCCTTAAGAAGCGGAAAACGGCAGAGATGACTCCGTACAAGATGGCAATGGTGGCTGCGACAAACAAACGTACTGAGGTACTGGAACGTACGGCGGCTGCGCGCATTGAAAAACGCAGTAGCGAATTTCAAGCCAAACTTTTGGAAAAGTTGTAGGAGAGAAACAACATTGAAACCAATCGGTCCTTTTCAGGACTGGTTGCATCAACCATTCTTTTTAATGTTGAACTCTCGTAAATGTGAGAGTCATAGCAGCTACCTGACATCCACGTAAAGAAATCTGTATCTAAACACATACAAAAAATAATTGTATAGTTGTAAATAAGGAACAAGTTAGTATTTATTACCGATAATCGACCAGTGCAAATAGAATTGTTGAGTACCATCCCTTATAATTGTTGTAATCGACGGCCTCACTTGCAGTTGGGTGAACCTCTATGTGGCTTCCATCTACAAACATCCTTATGAGCAGACTTTATAATACTTAGTGAAAACTCCTCTTACCGATGGCACCAAAGCATTGTGGAAAAACTTGGACACATTCAAATCCTTTAAATCTTCAAATCTGTTTTTTATACCGTAACTATACTGTAACGCATTGAAGGTGGTAACTGGATAAATTCGGTTAGCCTCGAGCGACTTCTTTCCGAAATTTGCAGTTTTGAGTTTTGTTTTGCAAAAAAATATTTAAGCATTTATTGCATTGTATTGCATCATAAAATCAATAAAAATAAATTTTAGGACACACATTTGAAATTCTTGCATGACTTTTGACCGCAGAATATTTAAACTATTGATTTTATCAGATGAAAAATAAAAGTATATACTATTGTAGTATGTTAGAAATTATCCACAGTTAAACAACTAGACTCATCATATAAAAATCCTCCTTTACCGACCTTTTTTTAAAAATAGTTCATAGTCTAATAAAAAACATATTTGAAATTGAAGTTGGTCGGAATTGGAATTAACATTTGTTCGTATTTCATTTCACATACCTTTGTACTATATATATAAGAATATATAGATAGTTTAAATTTTATATTAGAAGCAAAAACAAACAGAATTTGTTAGTAGATTTATTTATTTACGTTCGTTTTTTTTATTTTTTAATTTTTTATTACAGGCATAGTTATTATGATAAACAATAATCTAGTTATATATCTTCGACAAAGTAGCATTTGGTTCTATATAATTGATAATGATTTATATGAACATACTACTTACATAATTAATTGATTCGAATTTATAGTTTAATTTTCTCGAACAAATTTTTGTTCTTAACTGCGTTATTTTTAGTTAACTATTTGGAATTTAATACGGCTTACATTTAACTTAAAACTCAAAAATGTAAAAAAAAAAATTAGTAAATTGGGTTTGTGAGACATCCGTCGTCTGTATGAGCGCAATTTTGTCCACAGCTTTGAGGCTAGAGTATTCAAAATTAGAAACCATGTTGGTATACCTATACCGTAGGCAGACAAACCGTTAAAAATCATTCCTTTTCCCCTATACTGATAAGATTAGTGTACGGCTGTCAAAGAAAAGCCATAAAAAATTATTAATGTCGAGTTTTTTAATATATTTTCTTAAAGTCCGTCATCCCAACTTAAGGCAGATATAAAAATGTACATTTTCACAAGACATATGTTTTTTTGTGGACAACTTTCGCGGTATTTCTTGATCAAAATATTAAAAAAATCAGAAAGAGACCTAAGCTCAAAAATTTTTGAATACAAGTATTTATACTTGTATAAAAATGTATAAATTGGAGTAAAATTTCTTCCATTTCTTATAATAGTTTCTACTTTAATATTTATATAATCATCAAACTTCAGGTTTGTTCCAAAATAGGCCATCACCACCAATTAAAATACAAAATCTGCATTGGTATAACATCTTCGACGTCCCTAATATGGCTGTTTATTTTTTTTAGTTTAGAAATAAAAGTCTTAGCTTGGACGGATTGGAGATTGTGTACCAATAACAGCTTTAAGCAACTGTAAAAATAGTGTATTTATGTATACTGTATATATATATTTGTTATATTTTATAGAAGCCCAATTTATTGCTTTTGTTGCATGCTCTGGAAAAGGAAACAAAAATATGCATTCGCATGAACACAAGCCTTTAGAGTACATTGTATGTAATGAAAATGTCTTGACATTTTATGCACTACATTTTTTTTTTAGTTAATTTATAACATTACTTCAAAGCTTGTAAGCCCGCCACAACTAATAGATCTATGCGTTCGGCAAATCTTTTTATTCGCTTTATGTGACAGATTGAAATATCAAACAACAAAGATATATTATCTTTATTATCTATAAGATGCATTATAGAAGTTCGATTTTGATGAATTTTTGTCATGTATAAACTGTCCTTAAACTTAGGCAAATCTATAAAAATAAATTTTAAGCCATACATTCGAAATCCTTGCATGCCTTTTGACCGCAGAATATTTAAGCTATTGTCTTTATCAGATGAAAAATAAAAGTGTATACGAGTATGTTAGAAATTATCCGCAGTTAAATAGCTAGAGCCAACAAAATGTGACATAAAGACTACTGATTAGCTCCTTTACCGACCTGACGACAAAAAGTTTTGCCATACCCGCGGGGGTGCAAAATCAGTACCTCCCACACCCTTTTAGCTGCAATCACCAAATTTGCCGAGACCGCCAAAAAGGTAAAACGCGTAAATCGCAGTCGGGAGTACCCGAAGGCAACGTTCCTACTTGATTATATTGATACTAGTATTTTTCCGGCGTGCGGTGCTACGCCCCGTACAAAAATTTAACTTCGCCCCTACAACCTTAACCAACAGTTTTCTACCCAACAGGGTAAATTTTCCGGAAAATTGGTATGCAGTTTTTATTGAATTTTCGTATTTATCTTAGAAAAATTATTTGAAGCAAATCGCATAAAACTAAACTTTTGCCTTGTTTACCAACCACTTTTCACCCGGGAATGTGAATTTTCCGGAAAATTGGTATGTAGCTTTAAATGAATTTTTATGTTGATATTTGAAAATGAGTTTGAAGCAAATCGCATAAAATCTCAATTTTTGCCCTTTTTCCCAACCACTTTCCACCCATGAGATGAATTTTCCGAAAAATTGGTAAGCAGTCATAAATTATTTTTTGTTTAGATCTTTAAAAATAAGTTTGAAGCCGATCGGATGATGAACAAAAAAGTTGCATACAACGGTTTACCGCGAATTTTTCACATTTTTCGACCGAATTTTCCAACCACCGGGAATAGTGCTCATTTTCTGCATAGGCCTAAGCTACTGTGAAATTTTCAGCCGTCTAGCTCTTATGGTTTGGGCCCTTCGTTGATTGCCAATCGCCAATCGTTAGTGAGGACAAACACTTTTATATATACAGTGGCGAGCCAAAGTGAGTGCATGTTCACGACACTGACTTTCGTCATTCATAAAAACAGAACCATACAAGAAAATCTAAAATTTTTTCTTTATTTTAATTTTGTTACTTTATTTATAACAAATAAGATAAAGCAACAATAACAAATTAAATGGATTCAAAGAGTTTGAAAGAGAAATCGAAAATAACCCGCATAAACTCAATTTTGCACGTTTCAAGAAACCCAATTCAATAACCTAATTTCAATATTTGGTCCATAGACCCTTATTAGACATAACTTGATTTACGCGGTTTGGCATGCTCTCTACCAAATTTTCAATAACATCTTTTGGAATTTTATTCCATTCCGCTTTTACACGATCCCAAAGATTACCCATGTTTGTTGGGGCTGCTTCGTACTGCCCGAGCCGTCTTTTCACGATTGACCAAAGATTTTCAATCGAATTGAGGGGACTCTGTGATGGCCATTCCATCAATTGAAAATGTTGTTTTCCAATCCATTCCTTTACAATTTTTGCTGTGTGCTTCGGATCACCATCTTGTTGAAAAATAATTTCTTTTTCGGGATAAGCACATTTGTCCAAAAAATTGGGAAGATGGGTTTGCAAAATATGTAAATAGTCCTCATTTCGCATGATACCATCTACTAAATGCAAAGGGCCACAATGCCACCATGAAAAGCATCCCCAAACCATTATGTTTCCGCCGCCATGTTTGACAGTTTGCTTCACATGGTGTCTTTGAAGACGTTCTCCGGGTCTACGCCAGCAGTATTGCTTTCCATCTGACTGAAAACGGTTAAATTTTGACTCCTCAGACCAAATAACACGTTTCCAATCATCTATTGTCAAATTTTTGTGCTCCCTTGCAAATTTCAAGCGTGCTTTAACATTCTTATCGGACAATGCAGGTTTGTTTTTTTTTTAACAGTTGCAGTATATCCGATGTCATGGAGCGCTCTTCTAGCAGTCCATTCGCTAACATTTTTGTTTATTGCCAGAGAAGCACCCTTTGGTGTTAGCACCTTGTTTTTTCTCATTTCGGACATCATTCGCCGAGCATCTGAGTCCGATAATAATTTTTTGCGACCTTTGACAAGCGGCTTGGGAGTCACATTTCGTCTCTTTTGAGCTGCTATCACTGCCGATTGGCTAATACCAAGCCTCTCGGAAATGGTACGTGATGAACAGCCCTTCTCGGTCAGGCACACAACACTATTTTCAATTTCTGCAGATATTTTTCTCATTTTTATAATAAATATCAACAATTTATTTTAAACATGATGGCATTTGACAAAATCTGCTTTGATTCGCAAGAAACGTGTTTTAAACTGTTCTACGAATATGGAGAACAAGATAAGAACAAACATAGAGGCAAATCTGCTGATCAGAGAAGTGGGAGAGCGAAAATAGGTGCAATTAATGAAACGTGCAAAATTGAGTTTATGCGGGTTATTTTCGATTTCTCTTTCAAACTCTTTGAATCCATTTAATTTGTTATTGTTGCTTTATCTTATTTGTTATAAATAAAGTAACAAAATTAAAATAAAAAATTTTTTTTGGATTTTCTTGTATGGTTCTGTTTTTATGAATGACGAAAGTCAGTGTCGTGAACATGCACTCACTTTTGCTCACCACTGTACATATAATAGAAGATATTAACATAATACACAATATCTTATGCCAATTAGTGGTTCATACATTCTCGTTAAGTAAAATAATTTTATAAGCTAACAAATACTTTCAATGGGCATACAATTTTAAATGGACCTTTATGCAAGTACTCTTCAGTTTGTCAAAGGCAGTTTTTTTTTCGGATCGGATGACAACATCGTTTAGTTGGAATGGGAGCAAACTTTGCTGCAAGCTTCGCAACGCCGATGATAACTTTTCTTTCTTGTTATACTCTTTTTTTAATTTTTTTTTTGAAAAAAAAGAGTATATTGGGTTTGTAAAATGTCCGTCCGTCTATCCGTCCGTACGAACGCAGTTTTTTCCACAGTTTTGAAGCTAGAGCAACCAAATTTGGTATTCATGTTGGTATATACCATGGGCAGACAAAGTGTCAAGATCTCCTCCCACCCCCATCCCTTCCCCCACAAACGTCAAAAACCTATATCTTCCACAGTTTTATAGTTAGAGTAACCAAATTTTGCACAAGGGCTACTTATCACATCCTTGGTTGATCTGAACAAAAAAAAATTTGACCACGCCCACCCCCGCCCCCACAAATAAGCAAAAATTTGTATCTCCCACACCCCTTGTAAAAATGCAATTGCCACGCCCACTTCTGACCTCAAAAGAGTACATCGCAGTCGGGTGCATCCGACTGCAACGTGCTTACTTGTTCTTCTTAATGTTGTGCAGGTTCCGCCTCTAGTTGATATTTTAAATTGACTTCAAATTTTTTTTCCTTTTGCTAACTGTGTATTTTGTCAGGCCATTCCAATTGGTCATTCTTATTAGTTTTATTATTTGCATTAAACGAGATAAACGGGGCATTTCCATTAAATAATTCGCCTTATTTTTAAAATTATTTTTATAAAAGGTAAGTTCCCTAGATGATATATCTTTTCTATTCTGAAAAGAGACATATTTATATGTTAGTTTAATGCAATTAAATCAGTTAATTAAATTACCCCAAGATCTAAAGCAAATGTCTATTTAACTTTTAAATCTTAGTGTTTGTAGCTCCTTTTCCAAAACTACTTTGGGCGCTTGTAATGAGTAGAATACAAAACAAAAAATTGACTCGTTTTTAGGATTGTGCGCCTACCATTTGCGCGGGGGCGGGGGAGGGGGCGTTACAAGCTGTTTTTCAGCCTGGTACATGCTCTGATGGGTCTCCACGTACTCCTTTTGCGTTTGGGCCACAATGTGTTGTCCAGGCTGAGCCGATACGATCTGAGTTGGCATCAATGACTGCATATTGTTTAAAAGAGTTAGTTTGGCAATAAACATATTGACGTATTCTTCTTACCTGTCGTATGCGATGAGCCATCGGAGTGCCTTCCGGTGAAGAGATCTCAATCTCGTCAGGAGCTGTCCAGTGCTCGGTGAACTCGCTGGCAGAGCGAGCTAGCGATGGATGACTAATGGATCGATGGAAGGAACGCCTGTCCCCGTCTTCGTAGTACGGCATACGGTAATACGAGCTAGCGTCACTCACATTGTCAAGATGATCCTGCTGTGGCCTGCCAAAGTCAACTATCATCTCGGACATTGACCGGAAGTCATTGTGATCCGTTAAGTAGGAGGTGCGTGAGCTGCGTCGTGATCGCTGCATATTAAATGGTCCAAGACCAGAGCCTACACCTTCTGGCTCACCATGCAGAGCGTGAGTTGGATCGTTGCGAATCGTGCGAACACTGGAGCCACCGTCGCTGTCATACTCGTATAGGGTGGGTAGGGAGCTGCGCCTGGAACGGTTGTCCCAGGGCTGTGGCGGTGCCTTTTTTCCGCGCTTGGGCGTGCGCATTTCCACATCTGTATCGTCATCGCTGGGTGGCGCTAAGATGCGTATGATGACGTCCCAGGTCTGCTGCTCAAACATACGCTCGTAACGCGTGTCCTGACGGATGCGTTCAAAGTCTTCACGCACCACTGCTTCGGTGAGCATTGTTCGCAGTGAAGACTGAGTAGTAATGATTTCTTTCCACTTGGCCCTATCATCGTAGCTAATGTTGTGCACGGAACTGACATCATCACCCGCCTCGGATAGCTCAGGCTCCTCCAGAATGCGTATGAGCACATCCCAATTAGGCACACCCATGTCCTGTGGTGGCACCTCGATTGGCTTTATGTTTCCTACCAGCTCGGGACTGGTCAACTTCAGCTTGTTGTCGTGTATCTGCGCCGGAGGCTTAGCAGGCGGTAGGCTTAGCTCAGTGCGTTCTAGTTTAGGCGTCAGTGTAAGACCAGAGGCACTTGAAATGTCAGAGAAGTTTTCCCACAGCTGCTGCTCGCGCTCATTTGGATACTTACGCACTTTCACATCAAACTTGGGCGCAATTATTGTCGGAGCTTGTGGTGGCAGCGGCGCCTTCTGCTTACTCTTGTAATCAGTGACGCGCCGCTTGTGACTTTCAATATCTTCGATAGTTTTCTTTTCAGTAACTGTGCGCAAATATATATCATCCACAGTATGCGAGGAGACGGGCATTGGTTTGGGTAGCACCACAGGCTCCGGTTGCTCATACTCATTCTGGAAGTAGTGCATGGTGCTCACAATGCGACTGGTGTCATAGTCATGGCTATCAGGTGACTCAAAGGATAGATTAGTTATCTCGCTTGGCGCCGGTCCATCGGTATAGTCAGACCAAGTTTCTGAACGGCCGTCCACAACCTCGTGATGCGTACGTGTGTACACTGAGAACTTTGGCTCTGCCACCAGCGGAAGCGGTTGTGACTGCAATACTTGCGGTGCTGAATGCAGCTCTGGCACATATGAAAACTGCGAATGCATTGTCTCTACTTGTGGAAGTACCGAGTCAAGAGTCGTGACACTCTCCCGATCCTCATACGCCTCCACAATGGTCGACAAATTGTTTCGATCGGCCCGCAGAGTGGCCACGCTTTCCGTATCGGAGGTGACGGGCGACGGGAGCGGCGGTGGCGACTTCTTTACGCGTACTTGAACATCGAACTTGGGCGAACCAATCAACACAGCTTCCTGTATGGCCGTGGTATGTCGCATCGCAGTGGCTATAATCCCGTTTGCCGCTGGTATTTCCTGGGCCGGTGCATAGTGATCACTGTAAATGCTTGAGGTCTCTTGCACAAAAGCGCGATTCTCGAAACTACCCGCTGAGCTGAACGGCAAGGATCTGGTATCAATCTCCTCTATCTCCGAGTGTGATTCACTTGGATAGTCCGAGGGTATCAGAGCGCCTTCGCTGCCCGAAGAGCTGTAGACTGCCTGGAGTGCAGCATGGGCTCGAGGTATCTTTACGCCCTCGAAGGCACTTATATTGCCTACACTGCTACCGCTTAACTTGGTAATCTCCGACCCGCTGCCCATGCTCATGGGCAAACGCCGCGCTACCGGTATAGGCCGGCTACGCAGACAGTAGTAGGAGACCGCTAGACCCAACAGTAGGAGGGTCAAAAACATAATAGCGCAGATAATCATTAGTATCTGTATGCCCTTTAGTGGGGGCTGAAGTACAGCACCTGTGGCAATTGGATTCAATCTGCAAGTGCAAATATGTAGTTGCATAAGCATAATGCAAGTATTGCAATACTTACATGGGAGCTGGCAGTGCGGGTGGCAGTGACGGAACGGGCGGTGGGTAGCGGCATACAATTGTTATGATCTCATCGCCATCCATCTCCAAATTGGCATGGAATCGCACAATGATGTTATTAGTAAACACGCGTGTGGGATTCTAAAAAAAGACGGCAGTACATGAGATCACATAAATTTAAGAGTGTGGACATGGACCCTGGGAGCTTACCTGCACGGTACCGCAGCCCTTGAGCGGCAGCTCTAGGCGATAACTAAGTGCACCCTTTCCACTGACGCGACATGCGCTGCTACGGTCGTAGTCGGCCTGGATGATGCCATGGAACGGATCATTGAATTTGAGATCAACCTGTAGCAGGAAGACGCGTTATATTAGATCATTTGCTATCCATACCATCATCTTACCTGCATTGAGCCGGCAGCACAGTTAAGTGCGGCTTTAGTGCGATTTAGAAATATTAAGGGGCTTATATCATCCAGCTTGGTTACCTGCAAAAACAGAAACAAATAAAATTAGAATGATATCAAAATTTAAATATATACTAGCATTTTCCGGCGTGCGGTGCTACGCCCCGTATAAATATTCGCACGAAAATTTAACTTCACCCCTACAACTTTAACCAACATTTTTTTACCCAAAAGGGTATATTTTCCGGAAAATAGGCATGCAGTTTTTAATGAATTTTCATAATACAAAATAAATACAATACAATTTTTTTTTTAAATCAGTTATGACTCTTAGCTCAAGAGTAGTCATCAAGGTCTACAGGTCTTTAAGATCAAATAAAAACACGAGGTCAAAGTCAAGTGACGATGCATATTCAAGCCACACATTTTTCTGATATTTTGGTATTTTCTGATTAATATAGAAATTAACTTTAACAATAAAACTAGTGTTGCATTCGGCACACTGAAAAAGTTACAATACACAGAATCTGAATCTTCTTGCTCAACGGGTGGAAGTAATTTCACTATACGCCCGTTGGCAGTAAGCTAGCCAGTTGATACACACAGTTTTTTTCGATATCGGTATATCAATATAGATTTTTGAATCTGAGATTGAGGGTGATTTTACAATACATAAAAATAAAATAGTTTCCAAGAACTTTCCACACATGTGGGTAGAGTTTTTCAAAATTCCATATTATTAGTCACTTTCGGCTGAAAAATAATTTTGCGGTGCCTTACAACAGCATGCTTTTGATGCATACATACAATGTACGATGTCATACATACATAAATATAAGCAAATATATGTGTATGAATGCACATTATTATACTCTGTTTTCCAAAATGGAAAAAAAGAGTATATTGGGTTTGTGAAATGTCCGTCCGTCCGTCTGACCGTCAGTTTTGAAGCTAGAGCAGCCAAACTTGGCATACATGTTGGTATATATCATAGTCAGACAAAGTGTCAAGATCTCCTCCCCCCACCCCCACCCCTTCCTCCACAAACCGCAAAAACCTATATCTTCCACAGTTTTACAGCTAGAGTAACCAAATTTGACATAAGGACTACTGACCACATCCTTGACCGACCTGCCAAAAAAAATATGACACGCCCACTACCGCCCCCGCAAATGAGCTAAACCTGTATCTCCTACACCCTTATAGCTAGAAACTCCAAATTTTGCAGTATGACTCCATTTGAACTTTTCGATACATTGGAGAAAAAAATTTTGCCACTGTCACCCCCGCCCCAGTAAACGAGCGATCATTTTGACAAGTACGCGTCTCGCTCTGCTTTGGGCTTTTGCAGCGTTCTGCACTTAGTAAAAATAAGTATATAGTTCGTAGCATATATATATATGTTGTCTTTAAAAGAATTTAATTTAAAATACGTACAGAAAACAGAGTATATCGCAGTCGGGCTCACCCGACGTTCTTACTTGTTTTTTATTGACTACAATAATTAGTGTAGTATTTAGAGTATTTCTGCTTACCTTACCATCCAGCGTCGCTTCCTCGGGCAGGCCATTGGTTGAGTAATTACTACTATCTCCGTGTTGCACATAATTGGATTGTCCCACAGCCAAGCCGCTGTACAACAGCAACAGAAAAGAGGTGGTGATCAGGAAGTATAAATGACTGGCCCGCAACGGCCATGGATCTGACTTCATTTTGTTTCAATAAATTTGAGGAGAAAAAGAAAAGCTGCAATGAAAATGTTTTAAATTAGTGCATTGGACAGCCTTAAATTGCAAATTGTGATCGAGTAATGTCACATTACCACAGGTGTAAGACTACATATATTACAGGTGTAAGACTATCGAAAATCGATGCATCGAAGCTATGTTTTTTTTTTGTACACTAATCTATATATATAACAAGTAAGAATGCTCTAGTCGAATCAAAACATACAATCAGCAAGCAGTGCACTAATAATAAATTAATTCTTTTTTCCTGAATTGCCTCCGATTCGTCGACCCAATCTCTTAGTTGATTGATGAGAAGGAATTATCAATTCGTATGTTCATTCCCTTAAAGCTTTCGTTAACCTTTTGAGTCGTTGCTTTGACCAAGTTTTCTGTTGCGTTGATGACTGTGGTGTGGTTCTCAATATAGTTCTTTAAACTTTCCTGATTTTATCGAAGAGTCTTCATGTTGGCTGCTGCGGCAACTTGCATTGAGATATCGAACCATCAGCCGGGGCATTCGAAGATTGTTGCGCACTCTCGTTTCTTCCTTTGGTGCGCCGGTTCCATAATAAGGTTGTTGTTGTTGTCCTCTATTGAGTCCAACTGTTGCCTGACTCTCGCAGTCATCGCCTCGCATTGTTGTTGAACCTCCATTAACTTGTGACAGATTTTTCCAGATTTTTCCAATATTATGGGTGCTTGCCGTAATACATTAAAATAGGCTTTTAAGTCGAAATAAAACAGTAAATCCCACCTTGACGATACCAACTTTTTATACCTTTTCCAGAAATATTGAACTATTTTGGTTAGGCAATACGACTGCAGTTGCTACTTGAAACCACATTAATAGGCTAATCACAGTTGATGCAGCCTTGTTTCTCCGTGTGCTTCTTCGTACAGTATTTTCCTCTTCGTCTTGTCTAGGCAACACATATTTCGCCGCCTTTTGTTTTGACAATGTCAACTCTAACTTTGTTGTCTTGTCCTTTTGTGCCTTTTACTATTTTTCCCGTTGGCCATTTTCCAGGAAGCGTATTTTCTTGTTTGACCACTTGGCCTTCCTTAATGTTTTGTTTTTTGCTCCGCCATTTTCTTCTCTTTTGCAGCGACACCAGGTAGTCTTCTTTCCATTTTTTCCAAAAGTCTGCTGTCATTCGCTGCATTTATCTCCATCTGTGGAGCGGTCCCATTCTCACATTTGCATCTCTGTGTTCTGGCGCACCGATGAGTGGTCTCCCGCTAGGAAATGTCGAGCTGTGAGCACATCGTCCGTTCCGTTCAATTGTCCAATGAGATTAAAGGCTATGAGTTCAGCAATGCTTCTATGCAACAGAGGAGCGTAGAGAACTCTTCATATGTGCAGCTGTTGTCACCAAGCATTCGCTTCAGAGGGTATTTCATTGATTTGACGCCAGCCTCCCACAATCCACCCATTTGGGGGCTTCCCTAGAGAATAAAGTGCCAAGTTATGCCATCATTTTCTAATACCGGCGCTAGCTTGGTATTGTTCATTTTAGCAGCTTCAAATTCGATATCAACTCTCCGTGCTGCTCCCACGAAGTTTGTTCCATTATAGAAATAAAGATGCTTGCTTGTGCTTCGCCTCGCAAAAAAACTGTTCAAGGCTTTCAGAAATTTATCCGTGCTCATGTCGCTGACCAGTTGCAAATGAATTGCTTTAGTAACCATACATACGAAAACCCATACATATCCTTTATGTGTCTTCTGGCCTCGTCCTTTTGAGTATCTTATTTGGAATGGACCAGCATAGTCAATGCCCGTTGAATGAAATGGAAACTTTACCAGTAAATAAGTCACGTGTGATTTTCCAAGGATTAACGGATGCTTCATTGTGTATGGCAACGTTGAATTTTGTAGTCGACCTGCAACTCGTAGTACTCCATCGTTGTCCAAAAAAGGGTAGAGCGGAAGCAGTTTGCTGTTTGTTCCCAACGGTCGTTGCATTTTAGTTGGCTTGTCTCCTTTCCGTAATCCAACTGTTGCTGAAGCTTTATCACCATAATTTTTGCCTTATTCCACAGGCCGTTTTTGGGGTATGATGGTTTTCCAACTCGTGTCCGAAGGTTTGCAACAAATCGTAAAACATGCACAATGACACATTCCAAAATAGTCAAACTAGAATATTTTGACATTAATGGAACAAAAGGATTGCCTCCATTCAATATCGTTGATATAATGACTGGCTATTCTCTGATGATGATTTTTCTGACGCATCGCAGAATCCATGAAGCTCAATGAGTCGTTGATCTGTACTGCCAATCCAACGCGGTATCCTTATTTAAGTTAAAACTGGTAGATCGTTTGCAAAGTCTCTCCAAATTATTGCCAAATCTTCGTTTAGCTCTGTGTTCCAAGAGAGCGACATTTTCCATAACTCCTGCATGAAACATTTTCCTTGCAATGTTACTAGTGTGAGCCATTCTACCGGGTCGAAAATCCTTGCCAATTGTGATAAAACTGATCGCTTTGAGATATGATCCAATTGCGGCATTTTGAAGCTGAATGTAAAGTCATCTCTCATTGGATGCCAGTGTAATCCCAACGTTTTAATTGACTCGTCCTCTGTGATAGAAATGTTCTCTGAATAATGTCCATATTTAATGCAAGCGATTATCTTCTCCGTCAGAGACCATACGCAGATCAAGCTTATTTCAAAATTCGGATGCACCCTGCCGCAACCCCGCAAATCGAAAAAAAAAACTCCCACAGCCACAACTTTAAAGATAAAGCTTTGATTTTTGGTACACATATATGTTCTATCAATGTTGATCAGCTGTGTAAATTTCATCACGATCGGATAAATAGCACCAAAGTTATGGAAGAATCTATTACCCCCGTCACAGCAGGCAGAAACAACAGTTTGACATGCACTGAACAATTTAAGTGCGCTGCTTGCTTGTGTTGCCGCTGTACTGCTTGAAATGCAAGTTGGGAGCTGGGAGTCTCGTAGTCGGGCACACTCGACTAGAGCATGCTTAATAATTTAAAAAGAGTATAAAAGCATCTGTGAAAAGTTTCATCACAATAGCTCTAAAACTGAGGGACTACTTCGCATATAAACAGACACAGACGGACATGCCTGTTGATGCTTATCACGAATATACAATTTTGTTTTTCTGAGACGTCTCCTTCAATTTGTTACACATTTCTTGACAACATATATAATACCCTCTGCAAGGGTATACAAATTTTGTAAGCAACGACAAAAATATTTTTGTTTGTCATGACTGTGAAATTAAGCTTTATACATACTCGTATGTATGAAAAACTACCATCATTCCTGCATTTTGAGCTTGGGTTGATTTGCTCAGAGGCAAATATCTTAAACCAGGCACGATTGTGGCAATGGTTTTACACTCCTTTTTTTAAATATTTTGAAAAAAAAAATGAAAAAAGAGTATATTGGGTTTGTGAAATGTCCGTCCGTCCGTCTGTCCGTCTGTGTGTCTGTCTCTGTCCATCTGTATGAACGCAGTTTTTTGCACAGTTTTGAAACTAGAGCAACCAAACTTGGTATGCATGCTCATACATACCAAATTAAGACAAAGTGTCAAGATTAATTTTTAATAGTGAGGGCTTGTCATCCATGGTACTTTTCTCAAAACGCTTCAAAAACAGTTTTCTATGAAATATAATCCTTGTGAAAAATTACAAAGCTAATATCTTGAACAGTTTTATGAAGCTTATTTTAATAAAATGACTTTATGTCAAGTGATTATGCAGAGTATAATCATCCGATGCCATGATTCTTACTCGGTATCGTCTGAATGATAACATGATTACAATCAGGCATCATTTTACTCATAAAATGATTACTTTTACTATTACTCATACGATGCTAGCGTTACTCGCAGTTACAATTGCCCACGTGGTTGGGCGATATGGAAACCGTTGGTATTTATCACCCGTGACCCTGTGTCAACGACCTTCGCCCCAAATACTGTCCACACTCACCAATCAGCCGAAGAAGAGAAACAAAAATACATACTATATACATACATCTAGATAGTTTCTCTTTATTCAACAAGTGGCAGAAAAATAAGAAATAATATGAGAGCACAATTTTCATCAGCATTTTTTATCGCCAGCAAAAAACCACAATGATGTCGGTTCTGTTCTAAGATGAAGCTTTTATGACTCATCAATTGTTAACAGACACAATAAAATTTATAGTTAGAAATTTAAACATACTGAACTGAATTGAGATCAAATTTCATTCTGAATTTGGCCAATCATTTTATTTGTCCCTGTTTTAACTCTTGCGAGAGTATACCAATTTTGTCAACTTTTTTGTATCGCGCTGAAAGAGGCTTTCCGAACAAGCAAATTCTTGAATTTAAAGTCAAATAGGACTAGTCATGCCCCTGCCATATAACTGCTATAGGAACAATCGGTTGAAGCTTAGCTTTATCTTCTGTAATTTTACTGCAAGGGCTTTTAATCTGCCACATCAAGGAGCCATTCTAATTTGTTGATAATAAAGCATCATGTACTTATTTTGCATTGTTTTGCACTTAAATTTTGTGAGTGTCACTTATCATAACAATCGTATTAAATTGTATAAGTTATTTAAAAATATAATTATTGTGTTATCAATGGTGACGAACTAAATAAGAAAACTTGTTTTTTAACTGATCGTTCCTTTGGCAGCTATAAGATATAGTGATCCAATTTTTATAAAATTTGGTCAACATGTGTAGAACGTGCTATATTTTTATATATAGTGAGTTTGTTCGAGTTATTTTGAAAAACACAAAAGTTTTTCATGCAGAAACTTATTTTCAACCGATCGTTCCTATAGCAGCTATAAGATATAGTAATCCGATTTTGATGAAATTTTGTCAACATATTTAGATAGTGTTTAAACTTAGATATAGTGAGTTTGGTTGAGTTATCTTGAAAAACAAAAAAGTTTTTCATACAAAAACTAATTTTTCAACCGAGGTTTCTATGGCAGCTTTAAGATATAATGGTCCGATTTCGATTAAATTTTGTCAACATGTGCGAAAAGTGCTAAAACTTAGACATAATGTGTTTGGTTGAGTTATTTTGAAAAACAAAAAGCTTTTCATACAAAAACTTATTTTTCAACCGATCGTTCTTATGGCAGTTATATGTTATAGTGGTCCGATCTGGCCGATTCTGACATATGTACTGTTGCAGAAAGAATTAGTATCTGTGCCAAGTTTCATCACGACAGCTCTAAAACTGAGGGACTAGTTCGCATATATACACACAGACAGGCGGACTTGACGGACATAACTGGGCTGTTGATGCTGATCACCAATATACAAATTTTTTTTCTGAGACGTCTCCTTCAGTACCTTACACATTACGTGACAGAATTATAATACCCTCTGACGTTAAAATTAGTGTTAGTGTAAGCTATGCATTATAAAATTTTGTTGATGGTCGTTCTTTAAAACGGTTGTGGGATTATTCGTTTAAAGGATATTGCTATTTTTAATGTTTAATAATTTACTTGAAAACCCGTCAAACGAGTTTTCTTCAAAATTGTTTTTCTTTTGGAGTAAATGAACAATAACGTATGTATGTTATGTAGTACATGCATATCTATGTGGATGCAAACGTATGTATTTGAAATGTTGGTTAACTTCATACTTAGTCTAAGTATGGTTGTATTGCATAAAACAAACCTGTTAAGCACAATAATATTGAAGGCCTTGCGTAGTAGCAGACCACATAGCCCATACATACATGTTATATACATTTGCAAGTATTTTAAATATACATATATACTCGTGTTCACAGAAGACCAATAAGAAAACTCCTACGACAAATTTTCAATGTTTGCGAGAGAGTCGCCTTCAGCACCAACCACAGCTGCAATGTGAGAAAACAAAGAGGCTGACTCAGTTCATTTTTTGGCTTGAATTCTACTTGTTTTTGCCATTTTTTCCAAACATGTTTTAAAGTAGTAGGCAAGATAATCACAAAATCCCCCAAACAGGTAATGCTGCGGTTTTCCGTAGGCGAGTGTACAATCTATAAATTCAATTCAATAGTCTTTGCCCAAAGTGTAAATACATATTTGTCTCACAATTTTAATGTTTACTCCCTGTACCCATTAAAATTGGGTAACGCCTTGCAAATGTATGTAACAGGCAGAAGAAGACGTCTCAGAAAAAAAAGGGTTGTATATTCTTGATCAGCATCAACAGAATAGTCGATCTAGCCATGTCCGTCCGTCTGTCTGTCTGTATAAACGCTGTGATCTCAGAGACTACAAGAACTAGAGACACCAAAGTTGGCAGGTAGTCTCCCGTAAACCATACGCAGATCAACTTTATTTCAAATTTCAAGTGCTCCAGACACCTCCGCAAATCAAAAAAAAGTCCTTGTTTTTTGTACACATATTTCTTTTGTCAACTGGCCAAATTTATTTCGAAATGTCGTACATACAGCCTAGTTCGTTAGTTACATACATTTTGCAAAATCCGATGTTAGTACGCACTTTCAGTATAAGATGAAATTACTGTGAACAATTCATGCCAGCCAATAGTCTGTCACAGTCAGTCCAGTTAGTCACTCACGTTGGACAGGTTTGCATGCAGATATATATCTTATAAATATTTGAAAAAGTCTTAATAATCATCTTTGGTTTTGTTGTCAACCAGATTCGAACCGTAGATCTCCGCGCAATTTAGTCAATCAGTCGGTCATCTTAGACATCTCAGCCAATTACTAAATCAAATCAAAGACAACAGTCACACAAACATATGTTCGGCCTGTGATTAGCAGTGATTTGAACCCCAGTTTTGCTTTTGCTGATTTAGTCCACTGTCTGGCTTTATAATCTAAATTTAAAGTTAGGTAGAATTTCTAACAAAATAGCGGAAATTGCTAAAGAATTGAATATATTAAACAAAACATTGACTTAGCAAATTTGATAAGTCTTTTTGTCTAATTGCAGTTTGCCTTTTCAGCTGACCTTATTTTTACTTTCTGATGACTATATCTCATAGCCGTCAAAGGCACAACCGGTAAATACTTGAGTTGTGTTTGCATAACTTTTTGCAAGGGTACATATCTTTGGCAAGCCAGAGATAACTTTTCTTTCTTGTTTTTACGCAATGTGTAATGAAGTACTGCGAACGTATGTAACAGGCAAAAGTAGCCATTTCCGTCTGTCTGTTCCTATGACCGCGTCAATTTCAGAGATTATAAGAGTTAAAAACACCAAACTTGGCACCTATGTTCCTATATACCATTCGCGGATCAAGTTTATTTCAAATTTCACGTACACGTCCCCAAAAAAAAAACTTCCAAATCCACAATTTTAAAGACTTTTTGGACTGACCGGCAATCAAAGTGAAGTAATTCAAATGTTTTTTAAAAAAGGCTAGACAAACGAGCTTATATACCAAAAATGCAGAAATACTATACTCAAGAAGACATACAATCTACATATGGTTATTTCAAAATGAACAAAATTTATCGCACAGTGTAATGATTTCTTTTACTCGTACTCATACGATGCAAGAAACACTCGCATAGAACGCATATAACACCTTTAATCGTGTGTAATATTATAAGACCATTAGAAAATTTTTCGTTGTTTTGCAATTTGTCCATTATTGTAGGAAAACTTTTATTGAGTATAAAGAGTACAACCAAGAATATAATTGAAAATTCACAAACAAAACTTTTATACTGAAGCCTTTATGTGTATACATAACGCACAAAATTCCAGACACATAAGTATGTACAAGAATGCATACATATGTATGTACATCCATACATGTATGTAAAAACATTCATACAGACGAAGGCAAGACTAAATAAATCAGCGCAACAAAGAGCTCAGATGACGTGAATTTCGAGCAAAACTGGTATTTTGACTTGACACTGACTTCGTCTCTTAGCTTGTCCGAGAATCCAAGCTTAACTGAATTTTGCTCGTTGCTGCGCGACTCACCTCAGGTACTGGCTTGATGATTACATGGCGCAGCTGCTACATTGACTGTTTGAAACTACCCAGCAGTTCTGGTGGTGGCCAGTGTCCCATACGGGCTTGAATACTTTAAGTCACATTAGTCTAGTCACGGGTTAGGCGAAACTGTTGCAAACAAATACACTGCAAGGGACACATGACAAGCCCATAGCTAGCCTACGTTGATGCAATGCTTGACGACGACACACCCGTCCCAAATGACATGCAATGAGAAAACGGCATAGGATTTTACATGGAGGCGGGCTAGTCTGCGTGCCAGTGGTGGTCCGGCTGGGCTAGTCAGATAGCTAGGCAAGGGCTAGTCCACAGAACTGCAGGGTAGTGTACGTTTTTGTAGCAGTTTTCGCCGTCACGTACACACATACACATTTATAAATGTACTATGTGTTGGTATGACCCGACGTTGCCCGGCATGGTTTTTGAACTTGACTGCCATTTCCCGCCCATTGGTCTAGCATTTTCGTAAGCCTGACCCACACAAGTAATAATTTTTTAGGCAGAGGTTTTCAACTGAGTTTGAAGTGTAGATAGGAATGGAGCACCGAAAGTATTTCATAAAAATGCAAAAATGCCGCCAATTGGATGAAAGCAAAAATTATATTTAAACAGTTTTCCGGCCATTTTCAAACCATACACGACTGACATGTAAACAAATTTAAAGTCGCTTTCTCAAATTTTGAATGTAGTGCTTATACTTTTTTTTAATTTTTTTGAAAAAAAAAAGAAGAAAAATGAGTACATTGAGTTTGTGAAATGTCCGTCTGTCCGTCCGTCTGTCCGTATGAAGGCAGCTTCGAAGCTAGAGCAACCAAAATTTAGCACAAGGGCTACTAATCACTTCCTAGATCAATCTGACTAAAAAAAATATTCCACACCCACTACCGCCCCCGCAAATGAGCTAAACCTGTATCTCCCACACTCCTTTAGCTATAATTACCAAATTTTGCAGATTGAATTCTATTGCCCTATTAAATAGATTGGATAAAAATAATTTTGCCACGCCCACCCCCGCCCCTGCAATTGAGCAAATTTTATATTTCCCCTACCTGTAAAACTGGACCACCCAATTTTAAATTGATGTCAAAACTTGAAATATTTGAGCAAAAATACAATTGCCACTCCCAATTCTGACTCCGCAAAGAGGCTGAAAAATAGCATATTGCTTGTTTGAAAATAAGTTTGGAGCACACCGGACGAAAATTAAAAATTGAACAACAAAATTTTCCGCTAGGGGGTGGATAAAATTAACATAGCTTTTGTGAAATTTCATAATATGGCTTTAAAAATGATTTTGAATCCAGTCGATTGTTCAACAACAAAATTCACAATCCGAGCTTCGAACGCACTTTCAACACAAGAATAAACTTTTGTGAAAAGTTCAGACTTAGCTTTTACGCTTTGGACTATGCGCGCGTTGCCAATTAGTCAGTGAGAGAGTGATTAAGTGAGTAAGTGACTCATGTTGAACAGTTTTATATATGTACCAGCATTTTGCGGCGTGCTTTGGCCAACTTTGGCCCTTTTGCCACCAACTTTCCACCCGGGAATGTGAATTTTCCGGATATTTGGAATGCAGTTTTTAATGAATTTTCATATAGACCCTTAAATATGAGTTTGAAGCAAATCGCATAAGAACTCAACTTTGGCCTTTTTACCACCCACTTTTCCATACAATTGGTATGCAGTTTTAAATGATTTTTCATAGAGATTTTTGAAAATGAGTTTGAAGAAAAAAGCATTAGAGCTCAACAGTCGCCCATGCAATCTTAAATGTCCTTTTTCCACCCAGGGGGGTGAATTTTCCAGAAAATTGGTATGCAGTCATAAACTATTTTTTATATAGATCTTTAAAAATAAGTTTGAAGCCGATCGGATGATAAACAAAAAAGTTGCATACAATAGTTTTCCGTGAATTTTCCACATTTCCTGACCGAGTTTTCCAACCTCCGGGATTAGTGCTCACTTTCGGCATAGGCTTAAGCTACTGTGAAAATTTCAGCCATCTAGCTCTTATGTAATGTTATGGTCATGTCATTGTGCCATATATGAGATCACCTTAAAAAACCTAACTGAAAAAAGCACTGAACATTTTAAAAAAATAAATATTTTTTCCCCATAAGCGTTTGCCCAGAAAAAAAAGCTTGTTTGATTGACATAGTGCTATGTTTGGGATAGACCCTTGCAAAGTTTTGTATTGCACCTTCATCAAATAAGTTGAGAGCATAAGTATGACTTTATTATTTGTTATTATTTTACATGCATACATTTGTATATATGTGCACTTCTTAACACTGAAAAAAAATGCAACGAAATCACAAACACACGCGCATGCAAACATGCATGCGTCTACCTTTATACTCGTATCTATACTCGCATACATACATACATATTTATGTATGGTTAGATATATATACATATGTATATGTAGTTTAAGCACATAGCATGTTTGTTTTAATAAAAAATTTGTCAATAATACCGCAAAATAGCTCACTTTTTGCTGTATATATGTATACTTCAAGCCATAAACAAAATTTCGCAGCGGGATCTGTTGTTGTGTTAAATTTTTTTTTTTTTTGTGCCTTTACGTTTTTCTAGCCACGGTTGGTTTGATCGTTTGTTATGTATGTATATGTGTTTTTGTTATTTAGTGTTGAAATCGGCTAAAATTTATCCGTACCCGAACGCGCTCTAGTAGATAACCTGCTTGCGACTGTTGTGCCATTTGAAAGCGACCGCCAAGCGCTTGTCTCGGCTCCACAGCGTCCGTTATTTCCGCTCGCGCTTCAACTTGGGCTTTGTCCAAGGGTGTAGGCAGGGAATAGCAGGGGTGCTTACAAAAATTCATCATACGCTTTATTTGAGTGTCACATTTTGTTTCAATTTTGCTCAAGCCAGAAAAATACATATTTCGATTTGACATCCCCTTTGTGAAAAGCTAACTACGCCTTTGTCTACGTCTCTCGCTTTTGGCCATGTTGGCTTAACAGAGAACCTTTGTACGCGTATATGTATCTGCATTAAAATATCTGTGTGGGCTTATGCATACGTTTGTGTCTGTGCGTTTATTGATTCGTTGACTCTCAGTAACTCTCTGTTCACTGACGCGATTTCAGACTTGTTCTCCAGTGCAACTCCGTTTCCATTCCTCTCATCCAGCGGTGCGAATCGAGTTTACTTAACCAGATACAGTCAAAACTAACACACGCCTTGAGTCTCCATACAACTTGTTCATAAACAACAATCCGAAACTCCAACTAAACTGTGTATCTCAATATCGGTGTTGGTTTGGGTGTCTCTCGACATGTTGCCAAACCTGTTGCGTTGGTTTTAATTATACTGGCACTTGCTCCGACTCTGTCTCTTACTGCCCTCATACACGAGCAAATTCATATATCTAATACACTCATTTTGTTTAACATGCACGTAAAGGGTGTTTTTTTTAGACGTCTGGTTTTCAATCTGGTATAACATTTTTCGTCTTTTTGACAGCTGTCACTTGATTTATGCTCAGTTTGGTTTGCCAACTCATAATGAATAGACTTGCTCCTGAGCAACGTTTGAAAATTGTGCAAATTTATTACCAAAATAATGGTTCAAGATGACCACCAATCCCAATTTTCATAACAAAATTTTGTTCAGCAATGAAACTCACTTTTGGTTGAATGGGTACGTTAATAAACAAAATTGTCGCATTTGGAGTGATGATAATCCACAAGCTATTGTTAAGACGCCGTAACATCTTCAAAAAGTCGCAAAAAGTGAAGCCGGTCATGTTACAGTCAATGGGGAACGCTATTGAGCCATCATGAATGACTTTTCGCGTCGTGGGCCTGTGGCGTGTCCTCCAAGATCGTGCGATTTAACACCGCTGGTCTATTTTTTGTGGGGTTGAGTGAAATCGCTTGTCTACGCAGATAAACCCAAAACGATTGAAGCCTTGGAAGAGAATATTCGAAGCGTTATTGCTGAAATACGGCCCCAATTGCTGCAAAAAGTGGTCGAAAATTGGGACTCTCGGCTGGAATTTATTCGAGCCGGCCGCGGCGGTCACTTGCTCTAAATCATTTTTTTTCAAAACATAATTGCAAACCCTTATCTTGGCCATAACAGCATTAACTCTGCCATTTCAAATTCCAGCTGTTTATAACTTGACACTTTGTCTGCTAATGGTATATATCAACATGTATACCATAGTTTCAAAACTGTGGAAATAACCTGCGATCATACGGACAGACGGACGGACAGACAGACGGACATTTCACAAACCC
Organism: Hirtodrosophila cameraria; assembly: GCA_949708635.1. Lineage (NCBI taxonomy): Eukaryota > Metazoa > Arthropoda > Insecta > Diptera > Drosophilidae > Hirtodrosophila > Hirtodrosophila cameraria. The sequence goes on from OX453090.1 coordinate 16,833,060, forward strand.
AATATATTCTTTTTTCTTTTTTTTTTCAAAAAATTAAAAAATAGTATAAAAAAACAAAAAAGCTAAAGATAAATACAAAGTTCCTTGTTTTGTAATAAAGTTGCCAAAATTAACAAAGAAAAATTAAAAATAGTTAGATTTGTGGCTAATAGCATTCTTAAAAAAAAAGTTGCAAACGTTTTAGAGAGTTGCCAGATCTAGCAACTAAACTGCTAAAGTGGCCGCACTGCTCAGCACTCAGCATGTACACTAGTCGGCATAAATATTTTGACGAAATGATAGCGATGTGTTTTTGCTTATAACTTTTTATTGGCTTTATAGAACTTAAAATTTTTTTTCCCCTTTTTTCATCTCGGTCATACCAACGCAAAAATGATTTCATGGAAACCTAAATTGATTTTCAGCCGTTGGCATAAGTATTTTGGCGAGTGATTTTAATTAAGTTAATAAAATGCCAAGTTATAAAATGTTTATTTTCGCAATATTTAAAGAATTATTATTTGATAGATATGGCTGTGGCTTAGAACAGTTTCTTAGCTTCGCCTAGATCAACAACAACAAACTAGAATAAATCACACACATGTTAAGTATGTGTGAATGTACAGCAGCTGTGACAAGTGAGAGAGGCTTGACACCCTTGTTTACATTATAGATGAAGTTATGGTGCATGTATTGACTAAATTTAACGACTATTTGAATGTAAACTAGCAATTTAACAATAAATCTATGAAGATACGGCTGCTGCTGAATCCAACATACTCCACCCGTTGGAAGCTTGACTTTCAACAGAGTCCTTCAGAGGAAGCAGGCACAGCTTGTTTACGGGTCTCTAATCACTCCATTTGAGGTTCTGCACTCAGCTCCATGTCATTGACGCATAATGCTTTCGTTGGAGCACGCCACTTAGCTCCCTGCTGCAACAGGGTGAGGTATTCCTCACGCCAACATGAACAGAAAACCTGCTGCAACTGTGCCACACGCTGCCATCTATCCAAGCGGTTGTAATTCAATCTGGTCAAGTATAGCTCGATGATGGTTGTTGGAGGACCACCGAACAATAGATGAGCAGGTGTCAGAACATCTACATCTGCGAGGTATTATTTGGCAAACAAGAGTGCGAAGTTCGTCAAAACGCAGCGAGCGGCCAACAGAGCGATAGAAATGGTGCTTTGCTAGCTTCACTGCAGCTTCTCACAGCCCACCAAAATGAGGAGAACGGAGGGGAATGAATTTCTACTCTATATGGTCTGCCAGACAAAACTGCCGAACAGTTTCCATGTGGGAATCGCTTAGTATGAGGCGTTTTAGTTCCAACAGTTCATTCTTGGCTCCAACAAAGTTTGTTCCGTTGTCTGGCTGGGATAGCCTCGAGTAGCGATGAATCGTTTTAGAGCACTCAAAAAAGTAGCAGTGGTTAGGTTCTTCACTAGCTCCAGGTGTATTGCCTTGCTGGTGAAACAAATGAAAACGCTAACATCATTTCATGGGCGGCCTATTACGAACTTCCGACTTGTAGAAAAAGGGTCCGCAATAGTCGATGCCAGTTACTGTAAACCCTCGAACAGGTTCCAAACGCTCCCTTGAAAGATTTGCCGTGACATGTTCTACAAAGTTTGCCCTCGCTCTGAGGCATGTCACACATCTACTAACATCCTTTGAGACAGTTCTCAGTCCACCAATTGGCCAATATAACAGTCGAATCTTGCCCAGAAGTGCGCAGGGTCAAGTATGCAAATTCCTTTCATGAAAATGAACGATAATGTTCAATGTGATTGCATGACGCCAAGGCAAAATAATTGGATGTTGTGCATCACAGTGTAGAGACGAATTGCTCAGTCGGCCACCCACTCGTAGGAGCTCTTCTGCATCCAAAAAATGGCGCCAGAGCTGCAATAGAGCTTGACTTTCTTACATTCCTATGAAATCGAATTTCCTTGATGTCATCCCACAAGTTCGCCATCTGAACAAAACGCATGAGAATTCGAGTACGGTGATAAACATCTGCAACAGTGAGTCCTTTATGTTTTATGCCCCTCAGAAACTTGTGAACATAGCCGAAGGTAAGCTGCATGGAGGCAAATGATTTTATGTGCTTGCATTCAACAGTTATATCAGCATGTGGAGGTTTAGCGATCAGAGCACTTTTCCTTAGTTCGATTGTAGGCTTCTTGGGAAGACAGGACGCCGGCCAAGTATGACGAACATCCACAAGATACGGTGGGCTTTGGAACCAGAGTTCCGACTGTGCTAGGACTTCTGGAAATGTGCCTCTGGAAAGGATATCAGCTGGATTTCTATCAGTAGGAACATATCGCCACTCCATGCTAGCGGTAAGCTCTTGTATGGCAGTTACCCGGTTTGCCACGAATATATTAAACTTAAACGGCTCATCTCTAATTCAGGATAGAGCCACGGACGAATCGCACCAGCCGTAGAAATGGCTGGAGAAGAGCTCAAGAGCTTCGCTCCACATAGTTCCGGCTTTGGGACAGTCAATGTTTTCAGCGGTGCAACTCTAGACTTGGAGCAAAGGATGCGACTTGTTGCTGCTGGACTTCTGGTCACCACATTGACACAGGCTCCATAGGCTTCCACGCTGTCATCGTAAAATCCGTGAATTTCAACTTCAGCTTCTGCGATGAAAGGAGAGATGTGGAATGCTCTGAAAGCTACTGCATATCTCTTTACAGGCCGTACCGTAAGTTGATCCTTGCAAAGCTGCTGAAGGAAAATTGCCACGAGACAATATTCCGGCAGTCTGATACATTTTCTCTCTGGCTTCAGACACTGAGTTGGCTCCAGAGATGAAATAGTCCACGTAAAACTTCTGCTGGATGGCATTCGAATCAATCGGAAATGCATTACGCTCATCGTTGGCCAACTGGTGCATTGCGCGCACGGACTGAAATGATGCTGACTTGGTCCCATACGTCACGGTATCGAGCTTGAAAACTTCAATCTCCTTTTGAGGCGAATCTCTCCAGAGTATGCACTGGTTGTATTTGTCAAATGAATTCACTCGGACAAGGCGATACATCTTACAGATATCAGCTGTGAGAGCGACAGGATGTGTTCGAAAGCGAATCAGGATATGGAGCAGTTTGGACTGTATGATCGGTGACGCCATCAGCACGTCATTAAGAGAGTATCCCGAATCAGTTGCAGCAGAGCCATCAAACACAGCACGCAACTTAGTTGTGTTGCTGTCCTCCTTCAAGACGCAATGATGTGGGAGAACAACTTATCATAGAATCAATAGCAACTCGAGACATATGCTTCAAATCAAGAAACTCCTTAATGAAGGCTGAATACTGCTCCTTCAAATGCGAATTACGACCCAATTTCCTTTTATGGCTGAGAAACTTGATCATAAGAATCTCTCTGCACTACGCTTCAAGGGCAAACGCACTGAATATTCGCCGGAAGGCAAACGAGAGAAGTTGCTGACAAAGTGCTGCTCGCACTCCAGATCTTCCTTGCTGGCCCTTACCATGGGCTCTTCCAATCCTTCGATTTCCCAAAAACACCGAACCAAATCAGAAAACAGCTGGTTATTGTTTTGTTTATTGTGCGGGGAATTTAAAATAAAATGCCTAATGACTAGAACTTTGGCGACTTTATGAAATTTAGTTATATTGACATTCATTTTATCATTAGGAAGATAGGCATATTTATCAATTTGGCAATTTGGCTCACCACACAAAAGTTGCCTACTGTTATTAAGAAACTGCCACTTGCATTAAATCACAGCGCTATTGGCAGTTTAGTGTGAGGCTATCTACAAGTTTGTCAGAGAGCATTTTATTATTGCAAACTACGAACAATATAAGATGTCATTATCACAATGCAAATCTGTATTGAGTCAACGTAAAATAAATAGTTGTTTTTGTCAACCGTTATCTTTTTATAAAATCTATGCTCACATATGTTTTGAAAGATTTTGTGTGACTGTTGTATATTCGAGGGGACGTTCCATGCACTTCTGTCTCTTTAGCAATGTCTTTAAGTGACTATATATAACAAACTTTTTTTTACTTTCCATGGTTTGATTTATTTTGCTAATTGCATCAACTGTTTTTTGTTTAGAACCGCTGCCATATATACACATGCAGTTGAACACAGAACACATATTGGAAATGAAATTCAGAGCACATTAAAATCAAGTCCACATGATTTTGTCAATCCGAATCCGCATAAGTGGATTGGGAAATGGCAGCATGCCTGATTATTGCCCTGTTCATCTCTATTTCTTTCACTCACCCACACATGTAGGCATGTCTGCCTGTCGCTATCTTTCTCTCTGTCACTGCGTCTCGTTTCAACTTTATTCTTTAAAGTTTAAATCTTTTCAATATTTTCTTGTAGCGAAAACTGTTATGCACAAGCAGACACGCAAACTCACCCACACATACCAACTATAAAATTCAGTCTTTTCCATATAAGAATCAAAAAGCAAACAAATATAAAAAAACCAATGTGTATGCCATAGCTGAAATAAATGTTTTCTAAATATTGTATGAGTGCCCAGTTTAATTGGAGGATTATGTGTAGTTTTTAATTTCAGAAAGTATCATTTGCTTGACTGCAGTTTGCGTTGGTTAACTGAGTGAACAACAGAAATAAATGTCCTTATTGTGTGCGGAGAGGTGTGCATATAAATTAGTGATGTTAGAACATCGATAATTTGTTCTGTTTCAAAACAAAACATCGATGGTTTTACACAGTTAATATACATATAGAATTTTAATTAGATGTAAATTGGTGTCTCCTGGCCGGTGAGCAAACGAAACATGGACGTGGGCATCGTTTTCATCAAAATCTGTGACGAAAATAACTGAAAAGTTAAAGGTCAAAAATGTACAATAGACATAACTAACCTCGCCTATAGATGAGGACAGCAACTTGACGATAGTATCATGAGGTACAGCCACAACACTCTGATTGTTGATCTCGATGATGCGGTGACCTACGCGCACACCGCCGCGTTCCGCAATGCCACCACGCAGCAGGCTGCAAATCTTTGAAACAGGTGAAAAATGAAAAATATTATCGGTAATTAAACATACAATGGTAATCAATACAAATTCTTTTTGGGATAAATACTCTGGTTCATTGGAATTTAATTATTTTTTTCAACCTTGTTTATGGTGACTGTCTAGTTTGATTTGTTGCTAAAGCACTGTTGATGAACTATGCTACTTACCACGCCGTTTTGCACGCTAAAGCCTAGCTGAAAGAGAGCTTTGGGACGCAGAATCTTAACCTCGACAACAGGCGGACAGGGCACAACGGTAAATTTGACGGCAGTTTGATTCTTGGCATTGCGTATGTAGCTCTGGCAAGTGGAAAGTGGCAAACCCACGAGGCTCATGCCATTAATGGCTATCAGCTGATCACCAATGTTTAACTGGCCACAGCGGGCGGCTGCACCGCCGGACATTAAATTGGCAATAACTACCGTTGGCAGCATGGAGCCCCAGCCGCTCTCCACGATGACAACTCCAAGTATTTCACCCTTGGCTTTGGGCACAACTATCTCCTTTTGTAACTCTTTTTTGGCGAATATTTCAAGTTCATCACCAAATATCTCCTGACTGTTTAGCACCTCCTGGTAGTCCATCTCCTTGGCCAGATTTTCATTTTCAATGCCATTGGCCTTGAGGAACTCCATGTAGGCCACTTGAAATGCTTGACCAATAGATTGTGCTATAAATTGTGCCTCATCGCTCTCAAACACATGGCATATCATTTTTGGCGTGCGATTGTGTTTGTTAGAGGAGTCGAACTCCTTATTACTGCTGTTCTCCTTTAACTGTTCGCCTTCGATAGTTTCTACAGGTCCTGGACATGAGAGCGTTTCGACGACGATGCCACCACCATTGGGTATAAAGCGTCGACGCGCCATCAGAACCACCAGATCACCAATATCTGCTATATACGAGATAGTTCGCAGGGCATGGTCCATCATAATCTCCTTCAGGTCCGTGTTGAGCACCATTATCTTTTCGGTTGATATAAACAGATCCACTTCGGTGCTTGGTTGACTCTCACCCTCTGGCGCCTACCAACAAACAACAACACACATGAATATTAATTAGACTCTATCAAGGTCTGCATTGGGGCGATGTTAACAATACATAGGGCTGTTTTCTCATTTTACTGTCTTTGCATTTCTACATGTTTTTACTGAATTTGGTTATCTCATGTGCACATTTTTTGTAACGAGCTGCAATTTGTCGCAATCTACTTCATCGTCACAAGTTTTAAACTCGTGAACTTCGGATTATAGCGTTGCCACCTTCTTATGTGCTCATGTGCATGTGTACTCATGGCAGCGCTGAACAATGTTTATAAGCAAAAAAAACCACTGATGCAACTAAATGTTAAATCTAAACTAATGAATTTTTAAAAGTAAGCCAGTCTCTTACTTTAAAAGTCTCAAGATAACACTTATTAATAAAATAATAACAAGAGTTATTATACTCTTTTTTAATACTCTCTTTTTATTTAAAAAAAAAAACAAAAAAAAAAGTATTTTGCGTTTGTGAAATGTTCTTCTTTCTGTCTGTATGAACGCAGTTTTTTTACACAGTTTTGAAGCTAGAGGAACCAAACTTGGTATACATGTCGGTATATACCACAGGCAGACAAAGTGTCAAGATCTGCCCCCATCACCACCCCTTCCCCATGAAACGGCAAAAACCTATATCTTCCACAGTTTTACAGTTAGAGTAACTAAATTTGACATAATGGCTGACCACTTGCTTAATTGATCTGACTTAAAAAAATTTTGACACGCCCACTACAGCCCCCACAAATGCGCAAAGTCTGTATCTCCCACACCCCTTTACCTAGAATTACCTTATTTTGCAGGTTTACTTCTGTTGACGTATTAAATAGATTGGATAAAAAAAGAGTGTGTCGCAATCGGGTGTCACCGACTGCAAAGTTGTTAATAGTTTTATTTTGAAAAAAAAAAAAAACAAGTAAGAATGCTCTAGTCGAGTGTGCCCGACTACGAGACTCCCTGTTCCCAGATTGCACTTCAAGCAGTTCAGCGACAACGCAAGCAAGCAGCTTATTTAACTTGTCCAGTGCCTCTAAAACTGTTGCTTCTGCCCGTTGAGACGGGGGGAAATAGATTTTTGCCATTAACATTTTGTGTGACTTTGCTAATAAAAAAAACATAAAAGAGAATAAAAAAAAATCGGCTTCCTGCACTGGGAGTTGAACCCAGGTTATTTTGCAAAAAGTAGCAATTTCGGACTACTCGTTAAGGCCCATAGCAGTAGGTACACTAAACAGGTAATACCTCTAAAGTTGCGGAATTTAATTTGCAAATTTTATTATTTATTTTATCAATTATTTTATTTTTATTAACTCAACCAAACATGATGACAAAATTTCATCAAAATCGGAGCACTGTATCTTATAGCTGCCATAGGAACGATCGGTTGAAAACAAATTTCTGTATGTAAGCTTTTGTGTTTTTCAAAATAACTCGACCAATCTCACTTTATCTAAATTAAAGCACGTTCTACACATGTTGACCAAATTATCAAAATCGGATCACTATGTCATATATATAAGCGAAGAGATTTTAGAAAAATTTTTTTTTTTCAGTCACTATTAGAATTGTTTGGAGAAACTTTTTGCATCAAAACATTTTTTCTTTAAGCCCGAGGAAAAAAATCAAAAAAGGACCCCCTCACAAAATTTCGAAAATTTCAATGGGTACTTAATGGGTTAAGGAAAGTTTTGTATCAATAAAACGGAGTTCAAATGACCTTCCCATTAATGCCAAAATGTACATCAAGGAAGTTCACATTATGAGTAAATTTTCCTTATACTTTTGTCAAAATACTTATGCCGACCAGTGTATAAAAAACAAACGGCACTTTTGCCATTTGTGTGAGCAAAGAGCGCGTCTTCCAGTTTTCAGTGTATGCATACACACTGTTGGATTTTATTGAAGGGTATTTACTCTGTTTGAAGACTCATCCTCACATTTTTATGAATGTGGCCTGCTATGTTTTGTGTTTTCAAGCCCTCAAGACCAGACTAATCAACTCATTTTGTTGGTATATTAAAATTAGTAACTTGCACTCAATCAACTCAATAAAAAAATGTTGAATCGTGCAAAGCGGCTTACATATTTGTATACAAAATCAGTTGAGCCTTAAATTTGTATTTTTAAAATTGTAGTTCTTATTTGACTTTTATTAATTTGCAGGAGTATGGTGGACTGTAATAAAAGATTTAAATTAATATATGTTATCTTCACATTATAAATATATATCTAAACAAAACAGTAATCAGCTGTTTGTTGAACAGTCTGGCAAGTTTTTTACCAGGACTGCCAAGAATTTAATAAATTTAATAAAGGGCAATAAAAATTATCAAAATCGAAGGGCCATGTTCTTTAAAAAGTGAAATAAGAAACTTTATTTCACTAGAGTGCCGACATCCCTTAAAAATACCTTTCTTAAGTTATGTAGAACGTGGCAGTAGCTTCTTTGGTTTATAAACAGCTTCTATATGTCAAGCTAAACTGATATTTTCACTTTAGTTAATAGATTAAGAACTGTTTATATTTTCATTAAGCTGATAGCAGAGTGTACAAATATGCTCGTATTATTAAATTCCTTTTAAGAGCTGCAAACATTTAAATGTTATGCCAGTTATTTACTATACTCGTATTGTCGAGGTCTGAATAGTTCAATATGCAAGTGGAAAATGCATTTGCGTACAATACAATGCCTTATTTTTACAGCTGTTTCTAGCCAGTGGCAATACTCAGTTGAAGTTCAATACGTGGATCTATTGATGAAGTATCGACGTAGCGTTGCCACAATTGCGTACAGTTTTTAATTTAAAAAAAAAAGTGAACATGATAAAACAAAACGCACGAAACTTAGCTAGTTTTAAAAAGTAAGAGCATTTCGATTAAGGCAAAAACATGAACATGAGAAAACGCGCTTTAGTTTGTTTTATTGCTTACCAAAGCCTTGATATATCAGGGCGTGTGCAGCATAGGTTTTTATGGGAAGTGGGCGAGAAAAGCGAAACGTATTATAGAGCGACAGAGCAATTTAACGAGCATATTTAAGAGGAGTGGAACTAGCTAATTAGGCTCTGAAATGGAACTACTCACCTTTATGCGCGACACGGCTTCCTCGGCCTGCATCATGCGCGTTGACTTTGTGGGTTGACCCTCGCACACCAGTTGAGTAGAACCCAGATACCGGGCACGAAAGAGAACGCCTTCGATGAGTACTTTGGGTTCCAACAAGCCTGATAAATGCGATTAGAAATAATTTAGTTTTGTCAACGTAGAATGCAAAAATGTTAGTTGGAAAAAAAACAAGTATTTACATAAATAGATAGAGATACAGTTTAACTTGCTTAGCTATCAACGGAGACGTACAATTTTTAATTTTTATACTCTTTCCTTTTTAATTTTTTTGAAAAAAAAAGACAAAAGAGTATATTGGGTTTGTGAAATGTCCGTCTGTCCGTTCGTCTGTCCTTATAAGCGCATTTTTTTTCCACAGCTTTGAAGCTAGAGCAACCAAACTTGGTATATATGTTGATATATAGGCAGGCATAGGCAGATAAAGTGACAAGATCTCAAGATCTTCCGCACGTTACGCAAAAAGGTTCTGTTTCTTATTATTATATTGAAGTAACATTTACAGTGTGCAGAATGGAAATTTAATTTTATTATTTAAAATATTTCTTATATTAATCAGAAAATCCTTCGTCAAAAAATTAGCCATCAGAAGTTTCGTGGCTTGAATATGCATCGTCCCTAGACTTCAACCTCGCGTAGATGTGTTTTTATTTGATATCAAACATTTTTGTAGCGCAAAATAAAGAGAGAGGCAGAAAGAGACAGCAATGATTTGCTTAGTGTTGTTGGTGTTCTGTCAGAGATCATTAGTAGCCATCAATTTAATTTTAGTTGCTCCACCTATGCAAGTGAAGTTGATACGTTTCAGGGGCGGAGATGGGCGTTCCAACAATTTCCGTTGACAAAACACCAGACATGTGTTGCATACGAAAACTTGCGGAATTTCAATGGCTACAACATATATAAATTTTATTAAAATCGTTCAGACCAATTTACTAAAAATTGCCAAAGAGTTGTTTCACCTGTATTTTAAGTGTTAAAATACCTTTTCAATGATATGTAGAACGTGTCTGTAGCTTCTTCGGATTGGAAACTGTGGGCGTGTCAGTTCTGGCGGTTTTTAGAGTTTTCCCGCTAAACTAGCGGTTTTTCAGAAAAGTGGTAGAACAAACGTTTTGTGGGTTATTATGGGAAACAAGTCCACAAAATTGTAGACAGCTACTTAACGCGTTGATACAAACAAACAGACAAACTGACAACCTTTTCATCTCAATTTGGAAAAGCCTTTTATTTTAAAATGTTCACAACTTTTGACCGAATTGTCAGATTGGGATGAACGAGGTGCCATTCGACGCGTATTTAGAATATTTGTGCGTTTAAAAAAGACCAAAAAGCCCCCACGGCAACAAAAGTTCCCATTCACACTTAACAGACCTGTCACCAAAAACTTGTTCTGCAAAATGTTACAATATGCCAGAGCTAGACACTTGGCTACGAAAAGGCTAGAAAAAATGTCTATAATTTTGTATAATTTAGTGATAAGACTGAAGCAATTTTTAGAATAACGAAGGTTGAACAAAATGGAAATTGATCGAAAACTAAATTACGAGGGGAAAAAATGTGAAGACTGGTGATGTTCTGCTCAATCAATTCGACTTGGTGCAGGAGCACTATTTTAGCACGAATAACAGATTAAATCTATATAGAAAACTAGCTTATACCAGCGGCTTTGCCAGCCATTACAAATCTGTGAGCATTATCACAATTTCCCGCCGTACGTATATTTTCCTTAAACTGACTCACACGCGCAACGATTATTTGGACAGACCTTGAAATTTGAAGTAGAAATGAAAACTGGAAGAAAATTTTCTCTCATTTCCTGTGAAGAGAGCATGAAGAACATTTTTAAAATAATTTTCCAAAACAAAGTTTGCGTGCAACAGTTTACCGACCATTTTCCGACATTTCTGAGGATTTTACAAAATTTGAAAAGAACATTGTTTAGATTTTTGTACGCGTGGCATTTAAAGCGAGCATGAAGCAAATCGCACGAAATCTAAACTTTGGCCTATACAACCTTTAACACCCAAAGTGCTGAATTTTCCGGAAATAAATAAATACATTTTTATTAAGACCGATGAAAATGAATTTAAGAAAACCGCACGAAAACTTAACTGTCGACCATACGACCATTTTCGACCAAGGGGATGAATTTTCCGGAAAATTGGTAGGCAGACATTAATTAATTTTTATATAGATCTTTGAAAATGAGTTTGAAGCTTGATAAATAAAAAAGTTGCATGCAAGCGAATTTTCCACTTTTCCGACCAAATTTTCCAAAATCCATGATAAGTGCTCATTTTAGGCATATAACTAAACTACTGTGAAAATTTCAGCGTTTTAACTCTTGTGGTTTGGGTGCTCTGTTCATTGACAATCGGCAATATACATATATAGATACTTCATAATAGTTAATTCTATATGTTTAAAATAAACGAGTGTCGGTTTGATCGAATACTATATTTCTCATTTTTTTAACACATTTTTACTCCCTGTTCTTATTAAAAATGGGAAAAAGAGAGTTATAAAGTACTGCAAATGTATGTAACAGGCAGAAGGAGGCATTTCCGAATGTATAAGCTATATTCTTGAACAGCATCAACAGCCGAGTTGATATAGCCATGTCCGTCTGTCTGTCTGTCTGTATGAACGCGTCGATCTCCGAGACTATAAGAGCTAGAGACATCAAACAAGTAAGAATACTCTAGTCGAGTGTCCCCGACTACGAGACTCCCTGCTCCCAACTTGCATTTCAAGCAGTTCAGCGGCAACACAAGCAAGCAGCGTACTCAACTTGAGACAGGGGAAATAAGTTTTTCCATAACTTTGGTGCTATTTATCCGATCGTGTTGAAATTTACACATCCGAAAGACATTAAACATACATGTGTACCAAAAATCAAAGTTTTATCTTTAAAATTGTGCCTGTGAGAGTCTTTTGCGATTTGCGGGGGTGCGGGAGGGTGCATCCGAAATTTGAAATAAACTTGCCAAGTTTGGTGTCTCTAGCTCTTATAGTCTCTGAGATCGACGCGTTCATACAGACAGACAGACGGACAGACAGACGGACATGGCTAGTTCGTCTCGGCTGTTGATCCTGATCAAGAATATATATAGTTTATATAGTCGGAAATGCCTCCTTCTGTCTGTTACACACATTTGCAGTACTTTTAACCTCCCTTTTTCCCATTTTTAATGGGAACAGGGAGTAAAAACATAAAGGTTTTTCATACCAAAACTTATTTTTCAACCGATTGTTCCTATGGCAGCTATATGTTAGTGGTCCGATTTATAATACTCTCTGCAAGTACATACAAATTTGACCACGCCCACCCCCGCCCTTAAAAATAAGCAAAGTTTGTATCTCCCACACTCCTTTAGCTAGAATCACCAAATTTTGCAGATTGAATTCTATTGTCCTATTAAATAGATTAGATAAAAATAATTTTGCCACGCCCACCCCCGCCCATGCAATCGAGCAATGTTTGTTTCACCTAAACCTGTAGAACTGACCCAACCAAATTTAAATTGATTGTAAAACTTTATTAAAAATACAATTGCCGCGACCCCCTTCTGACTCCACAAAGAGGCAAACAAAGAGGAAATCGCAGTCGGGTGTATCCGACTGCAACGTTCCTACTTGTTTCGATTTGCGGTAGTGTGGTTGGTGTGCGCGAACTTACATGCCATGTTTGGTGTATCTAGCTCGTGTAGTCTCCTTCTGTCTGTTACATACTATTGAAAAAATCCTGGCGGAATTACCCCACTCTCCCCTACTTCATTGTTCCATTTTAACCCTTTTTAATGGGTACAGGGAGTAAAAAAGTACGGCGTCCATTTACACATTTGGCTGCAAGTCAGTGTTATTTGTGCAAATAACATGATTTAATACCAAAACTATTTCAAGCCACTCGATTTTATAAAAATGCACTTTTAAATTTAGTTTCCGTAAAATAAAATATTTCATAAAAATATTTATTTTGTGGGCTGCTGAGCAAATTAAACTGTTACTGGAAAATATATAAAAAAGAGGGAGAGAAATAGGGATATAGAAAGCACGTCCACTTACATGGCAGGCATCACACCATCAAATACATAAATGAAAATTACAATATGCGGCGTACAACAAAAGAAAAAGTTGTGTGTGTCAAAATTAATTTTTAAGAGATAACAGATTGACAAAACGATCTACAGTTTTGTGGGGCGTTTCTGCAGTGAAGAAACACACATATATATATACGACTTACCCTCTTTATTGCGTGCCTTGGCCTTCTTATCGCTATTGACTGAGTCCTTGAGCGACTTTATTGAGCCCATGGGACTTTTCGAGTATTGCAATTTTTCCGGTGAACTAAGCGAAATGTCCGCATTGCCCACAATCTGGCAAACGTCCGGTGAGTTAGGCGTCAGGGAAGTGCCAATTCCCTGACGTATCGTGGCCGTCGAGTAGCTCTGCTGTTTTTGATTGCTGTTATTATCGCTGCCAGTTACGTCACTGTTGTTGTTGTTGGTCAAGCCGTTGGCATTACTGTCGGCATTAACGGCCAGTGACGTGGCCTAAAGCATTCAGGAATAATCAATTAATGTCACTTACACAAGCCCTACCACAATTTTAAGCCACCAACGCACCTGCTCAGCAAAGAAATCCTGATGGCCCAGTAACCGATCCGTTTCAAGATCCGTGTCCGCTTCCTCCTCACCGGCGCGTGCCGCCGTCATTGTCACACTCTTGCGCGGCACCCAAACTGGCGAATCCGCATCAGCAGGCAGTACCCCTTCGCAGAACTTAAGCTTGTCAGGCTGTGTTTTAACACGCTGAAGAGCTGAGCGTATGTCCTTCATGGCCTCTTGTATCTGTACTGTTGTTGTAACTGCTACAGCTGATGATGAGGGTTTGCTACTGACTGGTTCCGCAGTGACATAAACTTGGCCGTAGTCTTTTTCCACGTTAGTGTCGCTATCATCATTGCCTGCACTCGGTGCCTGTTTTGCCTCTTCAAACTGCTGTAGTGGCAGCGTGACCGACTGTGGCCGGGGCGTTGGCAGCGTATTTTTAAAACCGCTCGGTTCTGAGGAATTTGTTATGGCTGTGACCAGATTTGTGCTGTTGTGTTCGCTCTGCAGTCGCTCGTCTTCGTTATTGCCATTGTGTTCATGTCCATGAATTATTTGTTGCTGATGCTTTTGTTGTTGAGATGGCTTGTCGCAGACGATAGAAACAATGTTTTCAGTATCAGAGGCGTGGCCACTGCTAAGACCATCCTCTAGCACTGGCATGCTGGTGTAAAGCTTGCCATAGTCGGTTGTGGTGCAGTTAATGTCATTTGACAGGCTGTCTAAATCGCCACAGTTCGAATCATAATCCGTGGTCTCTGGTGACAGTGTAAAGTTACGCGATTGACGTCGCAGACTGGCCTCCAGCTCGGTATCAGCCAGTTCGCAGCTACTGCGGCTGTTTGAGTCAATGTATAGATTGATGTCTTTGTGCTCCTGGTAGGCATTATACTCGCTGGACTGTGAACGACAAGCAAGACATAACTTATTAAAAAAGCTATGTAGTTAAATTAATTCGTTCTAATCATTTTTGATTGAATCTGCGATTCAATCAGACATCAATCATTTTTGATTGAATCTGCGATTCAATCAGGCATTGATTTCTCAAAAATTTGATTTAAATCATTTCATAAAAAAAATGAATTGATTTCAATTAATTTTAAAAAGTGTGAGTTTTGAAACTGTTTATCAAATTTAACATTAAAATCGTTTCTTTAAAAATGTGTTTTGATGAATCTTGATTTAAATCTTTATTTTTAAATGTGAGTCGTAAAATCTGTTTCTGTTACAAAGATTTATACAATTTGCCATTAAAATCTTTTCATTTAACACAAACGATTTGAATCATGATTTCTTAAATCAGCGATATAGTAGTCCCTGTGTCTCCTGTCAATTTACATCTGTTTAGCGTAATAACAGATCAAATCAAAACAACTCTACGCGAGGTAAAAGTATTTTTGTAAAAAATATTTTTTTCGACCGATCATTGCTATGGCAGCAATATGTTACCGTGATTTGATCTTACCGATTCTGACATATGCACTACCTGAATAAAGAAAAGTCATCTGTGCCAAGTTCATCAAGGTCTGTCTGATCAAGATATATATACTTTATGGTTATGGGTTCAATGCGTTTTACATTTCGTAACAAAAGTATAATGGTCTCTGCAAGTCGTAGCATAAAAGTCGCGAGAAAGTAAAGGTTGTAGTAATGGCGGGTCGATGTTCAAATGGAATAAAACAAGCTGTGTGTGATTTAGTCACGAAATTATTTTTTTATTTGAAAAACCCATGCTTGCCATTTTGTACGGAATTTCAGACGAGGCTTCTCCGAATGAGAGATGTTTAATTTTTAATAGCCCTATCGCATAGATCCGGCTTAATGTGAGCGATGGCATTGGTTATCTTTACTTTAAAAGCATCAGTCGATTGCGTTTTATTGGGATAAACTTGCAACTTCAGGAAACCCTTCAAGAAAGTCTAGCGGTGTCGAATCGCACGTTCTTGGTGTTCAATTCAAGTCACCTCTAAGAGAGTTAGCCATATCCGACTGCTGTGTTGTATGTAGCCTCGTGGATGCATTTCCACGGGATGAGCCACGAGTGGGTTACCGTCGTTTCAGCTAAGCGAATTCTTTTCGTTAACATAGCATTTCATCCAAAACTGCGCCTCGTCGGTAAAGATGATTTTTGAATAAAATTGGGGGCCAAAACCACATGCCAAGGGAACAAAATTACATAAATAGGTCTTTAAACAAAAACAAATTTCGTTATTACCTCACACACAGCTTGCTGTTTACCATTGAACATCGACCCACCCGTTTTGAAAAACCCTGTATGGTGTACATTAGGTAGCATCAAATTGCATGGGATCTCAAAAAATAAAAAATGGTACCCCAAAATCGGAATATGCCTTCAATTCTAAGATATTTTTTCACCAAGTAACCAAAGTTCTAAAATCAATTCCTAGTCCGAGCTTTTTGAGTTGAAAACATTTTTTACATTACATTTTCTCATATCAACATATCTTTCACGTTTTGGTCCAATCCTGACCAAATTTGTATAATACGCTTGTTAGAACCAGGTCTTTTAGAATTCCATGGAAATAAAGGTCCAATTGTCCTTAACCCAAATTTTCATCCTTGCAAGAACTTTTTTTTTTCATCGATCCTGTAAAAATGGGTCTCAGCCACAAATTAAATTACACAGTTGATATAGTGTGGCTTACACCCGGAGAGATCAATATGTTCTTCCATCTTCTTATCATACGTTTTAAATTTTCATTTCTTTGGAAAACATGCCTACGTCAATACAAACTGAAGACGAACTAACTCTTTCAGCTTGAAACCAGGTAAGGTTTGTCACTCACGATAGTTAACTAAAGCAAGAAAATTTTGAAACTTTGGCAACTTACGTTATGAAAGTTTATGTACCAATATACTTTAACGTCAAGTTCTGCAGTTCTGTTGCATATGGCAGTGCACTGATTTTCAAATTTATAAGGACAACGCTATATTTACCACCAAATCTTCGTGAAATTGTTAATACTGTTGTCAACAATAATTCGAATTTTGCTCATCCGGAAAGTTTTTTACTGACAATGTTTTTACTCCCTGTTCCCATCAAAAATGGGAAAAAGGGAGTTATAATGTACTGCAAATGTGTGTAACAGACAGAAGGAGGCATTTCCGACTATATAAACTATATATATTCTTGATCAGCATCAACAGCCGAGACGAACTAGCCATGTCCGTCTGTCTGTCCGTCTGTCTGTCTGTCCGTCTGTCCGTCCGTCTGTCCGTATGAACACACAGATCTCGGAGACTATAAGAGCTAGAGACACCAAACTTGGCATGCAGGTTCCTGTTTACCATACGCGGATCAAGTTTATTTCAAATTTCGGATGCACCCCCGCAAATCTCAAAAGACTCCCACAGCCACAATTTTAAAGATAAAGCTTTGATTTTTGGTACACATATATGTTGTATCAATGTAGATCAGTTGTGGAAATTTCAACACGATTGGATAAATAGTACCAAAGTTATAGAAGAATCTATTACGCCCGTCTCAGCTGGCAGCAACAACAGTTTGACAAGCAGTTTACGAGTTAAGTGCACTGCTTGCTTGAGTTGCCGCTGAACTGCTTAAAATGCAAAGTGGGAGCAAGGAAGTCTCGTAGTTGGGGACACTCGACTAGAGCATTCTTTCTTGTTTGATGATAGAAAACCTATACGCGAGAGAGCCACAAAGAAAATTTTGTATTATCGTGATAAGCTATTTGACCCAACAAAACATAGAACTTATTAAAAGCCTGCAATTAATTTTGATTGCACGGAGTACATTGATTTGGTGAACCTAGATGATGAAAGTATTTTATCCGAGCCTCCATTTAATGCAAACATTCCATACGAACACTTGTTGGAGTACATCCAGTTTGAGGATCCACCATTGCCTCTCCCTTATGCATTCAAAGTACTGAGCGATTAGTGCAACTGCTAACAATTGTTTCACAAGAAAAGAATCGACACGATGTTATGGCAGTTACTGTAGAAAGTCTAATAGAATGAACAGCAAAAAGGCCTTTCTTAATTAGAAAATGCTATAAAATACATTTTGTTAAGTTTTTTGTAATTGGAAGACTGAACGCAATTGCGTAGCTGACAGGTAAGCCAGGCTCCCTCAAAAGAACTTCGTGGACTTAGTCAAAAAATATGTTCTGCAGTTGTCAGAGGATAAAGGCTAATCGGCATCGATGCAAATAGATTATGTGTCCCATACAATGATTTTGGCAGAAGCTGCAGAGACGAAGAAAAATAATAGATCCTGGATCTTTTCTTCTCTTCCTTCCCAACTCTTGGTAGGCAAAGGTTGAAGTACTTAGGCAATTTTTTCCTCACTAGCATAGCAGACCAATCCAGTATCAGTCCCAGGCGGATTGCAGAATTTATGTCTGTCTCCAGATGGTACCCTTTTTGACAAATGTCGTTAAGGTAAGGTTGGTAAGGGAAATCATAATTAAATAACTAATCGAAAATATATTAATATGATTTCTATTTTATTTAGTACCTTAAAAAAAAATACAGTTAATTCAATGAAGATCAAATAACTTTTTGGCAAAAAAATATAACGATGATCTTTACGATATGTTTGAGACCCATTTTTACAGGATCGATTAAAAAAAAAACGTTCTAACAAGGACGAAAATTCGGGTTTAAGGACAATTGGACCTTTTGTTCCATGGAATTCTAAAAGACCTGATGCTAACAAGTGTATTGATACCAATCTGGTCAGGATTGCACGAAAAACGTCAAAGATGTGTTGATATGTGTTTTCAACTCAAAAAGCGCGGACTAGGAATTGATTTTAGAACTATCTTTGAACAAAACACAGATTACGAATTTGGGGTACTATTTTTAAAATCAATCGATGCACCCTAGTGCACATACTTTGTTTGTACTATATAGTTATAGCGGGGGATTAATCTACCCATATAGCACAGCACACACTGACTCACCTGCATTCTGGGTGAACGGTGCACCATGTAGAGCTCATTTTTGGGTATTCTAGCTAATCGCTGGCCAATGTAAGCCTGCTCGATATGTTTATCTACGTCGCAGATGCGTGGCTGCTTGTCATGTATAATCATTTGTATCGGTTTTAGAGTTTTTGTTAGAACGCCAGTAACTTACCGAACTGGCAACATCGTCGCCACTCTCCGTTGTGTAGTCCGTAAAGGGCTTCTCTTCATCATCAGTATTCCCTTTGAAGAACTCCTCCAACACTTTGCGAGTCTCTGAAAACTCGTACATATAGTCAAAAGTAGGCGTCTTTAAGTGCGCTGTTACGGAAGTGCCCTCATGATCGATCAGATCTATCAGATTACCCACGGATGCCTTGGCAGCCATGCAGCCCATCACATTATTATCAAAGCGTTCCGTGGTGGGTGAAACACGCTGCGGAAAACCAGGCGCACGCTTTGGAAAACCAGTGCTCTTACCACCAATGTGCTGATTGCCAAATCGACGAGGCGAGCCCTCATACTCGGCAATGGATAGTTGCCCAATCATCTTGGTAACCTTTAGCACATCCTCGTTGCTTGCACTTTCTGGCGTCGCGAGTGTCGCGGTCTTGTTCATCCAGTTTGTGTCGATGTCGTCAAAGACAACTATCTCGCCGTCTCGCAAACAATGACCGTCAGCTTTGCCCACATCCGTTGGCGAACCAGGACTTGCTAAGCCCTGCAGAGAAGCATACTAATAAGGTGCAGGAGAATTAATTTAGTCTATCATATTCTAAAGCTATAGTTTAAGTTTGAGACATGATTGTTGCAAAAACGTTGCACATTGATTTTCACATTTGTAAAAATGAAAAAAGAGTATATTGGGTTTGTCAACTGTCCGTCTGTCGGTTCGTATGAACGCAGTTTTTTCCCACAGTTGTGAGGCCAGAGCAACAAAACTTGCTTGATAGATACGATAGGCAGACAAAGTGTTTTTGTTTTAGTGTACAATTTTGTTTGACTTGGAATTGTAAGCAATTTTTGGTTTAGTGAATCAACTTACTTCCTGTTCAAACTGACTGCTGCACGGACTGCGACCAACGCGAATCTGGTGAGGATGCGGATGCCGCTGGTAATAATATGCAGGGTGCTGCTGCGTACCCAAGCCCAGGTATGCAGGCGTCTGCTGAGGCTGCAACAGTTTTTCAAATATGTGGTGATGATGATGCATGGGCACATACTGAAGGTCTGCATTCAGATCCGGAGAGTTCAACACGGTGCAAGCTGGTGTTACGTTCGGGCTGCGACTGTGCATTTCCCACACGTAACGCTCCTGTAAAGCAGGCTTGCCAGCTATGCTGGCGTCAAAGCATATGTGGAGCTCCGTTTGTGATCCTCCAGCTGCGTTATTTACATTCGCTTCCATCGATTCGTTGCTACTGTCGCTGCAGGAGTTCATGATTGCACTGGGAGCTTGGAGTTGACTGGATGTGGACTACACTTTGTGAGCAGTTTTGACTACCTTTCAGCAGCCAGAGGTAATCTCAACTGCCGCTGCTGACTTGCTACGCTTTGAGTGTGACGCCTGAAAGAAAATCAGAGTTATTGTGTGCACAACACAAAAATCAATAAATTGTCTGTCACGCTACAAGCTAACGCAATAGCAAAGGTGTCATCAAAGATTGCACGTGTGAATGTAGCTATGTCTTCCCTACACAGGATATTGTTTTTTGGTCAAACTGCGCGCCTAAACTTGGCCTCCACAAATGTTCGAGCAGCCTATTGGTCTGAATGAAATTTTGTGGGTTTTCCCAATCATTGCAACCAATGTTGGAGCAATTTTTTTTTCTTTTCTATTTCTAAGTTTTAGCACCCCCACTAAATTTTAATTTTAAATTTATACTATTTTAACTGTAACTTCAATATTTTTTCTGTGTCGTCTGCTATTAGTCTACATTAAATAAATAAACATAAAACTGCAGTAGAATAGAAATATAACAAACAACAAATGTATTTGGTCTGAAATGCCGGCCGTTTAATATAAGCAACGTTCACTGTTCAACCAACCAACCCCAAAAGCCACCCACATCTAAGGACACGGCGCGGCACGGCAGCGCAGCCGGCAGTTGTTCGCTTTCAAATTGTCGACAAGTTGAACCGCGTGCCACATTTTTATCACCGTCTGGATTTTGAGACATCAATTTTGTATTATATGAGGCCAATAAACAGTTGCTCTTCAAATCTACACATACATATGTATGTGTGTATTTGTATGAACGAAGTTTTTTGGCCACAGTTTTGAAGGCAGAGCAACCAAACTTGGTCTACATGTTGATATATACCATAGGCAGACTGTGTTAAGATCTTGTGTGTGCGTGTGTAGAGTATTGTTAAAAATCAATAATTTTCTGGATTTTGGGTGGACGACTCTCACCATTCTAGCTAGCTACTCGTGGCTGGAGCACCTGGAGCAACAAAAATAAACACAAGAATGGCAGAATAAAAATCATTATTTGCTGCCTTTGTATAAAGTTATTTATTAAACTACGATTGTTGCACATAACTACAAGAACGGATAACGCGACGTCTCTCTTCTGCAAACACTAAGTATTGAGCCATTTTCGATTGGCTAAGCAGATAAATTACCATTTAATCCATTTTCTTAACTTTTTTACAAAAAAGCCTTTATTGCTCAATATAAAAAATAAAGTACAAGCCGTTAGTGATGAACAATAACATCAATGAAGTGCTAGAAGTAGTGATGTAAGAAACATATCAATATAATCGATTTATCTTAAAAAATATCGTCGAGATTCGATATGATCACCAAGCAGACAACACATAGAGAGATTAAACAGTACAACAGTTTCGGGCCAAAAAATCGGCTGCGACTGGGTCCCCTTGCCATCGTATTTGTTCGTGCGTGACTCTGATGCGCCCGGGGCCGAACACATTCGGCAATTCACACAGACACGAGCCGAAGGCTTGCAGTAGCGAGACTGCTGCTACCAATACAGTCACATTTTTGTCGCTCTCTTTGCACCGGTGTTTGCTCTGATGCAGTGCTGCCACCTTAGCAATTTAGTTGCTAGATCTGGCAACTTTTCAGAACATTTTCAACTTTATTTTTAAGAATGCTTTTAGCAACAAATCGAGTTATTTTTAATTTTTCTTAGCAATTTTATCAATTTTATTACAAAACTAGCAATTTTGTATATTGTTTTAAGCTTTTTTAATTTTTTTTACCTTTTTTATACCTTTTTGCAATTGATTGCACAAATTACGATTAACAATGATTCACAAAAGCATCGAAACTTGTATTTAACCAGAGACTATAAAGTAATATATTTTATTTATTATTATTTTATAGTCTCTGATTTAACTCAGTGGTTCGATTAGATGAACAACTTGAAAATGTTTGCTAACTATTTTGCTGTGTTTTGTCATTGGGTTAAAATACCAAAATATTATAAGCAAAAATTTCGTATCTGGTATCTTGGGTTTGCGAAATGTCCGTCTGTCTGTATGAACGCAGCTTTTTTCCACAGTTTTAAGGCTATAGCAGCCAAACTTTGTATACATGTTGATACATACCATAGTCAAAGTGTCAAAATCAAACTTTCATTCTTGTTATCTATAAAAAAAAAAAAAAAAAAAAAAACTTATACCAGCACCTTCGCTCACCTATCTAAATTTGTGTCAGAAACAACGGATTTTGGGCTTAGAAACTATGAAAAAAATTTGAGAATGCGATTTCGGAGGTTGACTTTTTTGCATAAATCATTAAGAAAACGTAGTTTAAAGTTGCAAAAACGATGGAAAAATGAGTCCTGTTATTGTTAACAGTGGTTAATTTTTTAACAGCGTAGTTCAATTGTTGATTTTGGCGCAGAGATTTTTTTTTTTATACAGTTTGACCGATTTGTTGTTAAAAATGTTCACTGGCAACGCCAAAATAAGCAACCGAAATACTCTGTTAACGTTTACAGCACTGTTAAAGCTCTTTGTCACATCGATAGTAGTTTAAAATTTGGTTTGATGACTTATGGTGCTGGAAAATGAATTCATGAAACACTTGCTATTTCATGTTGCAAGACAAATATAACTAGTGTAAAGTAATAGCCTGATTCCACCGGGCTTAAATGTACATTTAAGCACCTTAAATGTTTATTTAAAAACAAATATAAAATTTATTCAGTGCAAAAATAAAAATACTTTAAAAATAAATGTATCCATTCGCCCTGAGTGCTTGTCAGAACTAAAAACAAAATACTAGATTTTTTGCCGATATATCGATAAGATGCATTTCGATAATCACAACAAGCAGTTGATTTCAAGCAAAAGGTGCGCGCAACTTTTAAATTGTTGAACTTTAAACTAATAAATTTGTATTTGTGCGACACAAAACGCAAGTCCGTGAAGTGGAAGGATTACCACGAAGCCATTTTAGATTTGTTTAAATTTTAATTTTCTTTTAGACAGCTTCCTGCGTCGTTGCTGCCATTTGCACAGTCGCTGGCGCCCATATTATTGTTGTTGCCGCCGGAGCTTTTGTTGCCGCCACCGCCACCCGGCGAATGATGTATAGCAGATATTTGTATTTGGGGCTGCCTTTCGCGCTGCTACTGATAGTTGTAAAAGTTTTGCACCTGCGACCATGAGCCTGTATGTCCCCGGCTATTAACTCCTTTACAGATTGTACAAATCAAAATAAGCAAACTCAGCTGTCAAATTGCCAACTTGCCATTCACATGTTCACGTTACTCTAATAAAAGTACATTCTTTGGTGGAATCGCCCGAAAAAAATAAGTGTACATTTACTTTTTTACAAATAAATGTTACTTTGGTGGAATCAGGCTATAACAAGAATTCATAAATAATTAAACAAAAAGTTTGTAGTGCATTTGCAAACATGTACGCAATACAATAGTGAAGAAATACTAACAAAATGGAAACGGAACATATCGATAGCAAAGTTTTGCGATTACCGGAGCGCTTCATAAACGTAATCGCAAAATTTTCTTCAAATCGCAAATTGCTAAAATGTTCCAACACATATTTACTTATATATTTTTTTTTAAATAAAAATGTATTTATTGCAAAATAGTATTTTTCCCTCATTAGTATTTACAGTTTTTAATACTTAAGTAGCTTGTATTTTTGCATTGGCCGTTTTTGGTCGCACCGTAACGAGTGTTACGCGAAACAAGTAAGGCGAGCTCGTTGTTAATTTATTGAATAAACCTAAAAAAAAACATGAGTTCTTAAAAGCGCAAGCAGAGTCCATTGTTATGAGTTCGTAACAGTTGTGACTATACAATTAGCTTTAATTAATGAACCTAAATTGTTACAAACTGGCATTCGGACAGTGTCAGTGTTTTGTTCACAAATTTATCGATTCAATTTAATGTGTGTATAGAGAAATAGTTGCGGCGCGTAAGCACGCATACTCATACACAGACATATACACACCCAAAAACATCAGTATATAGTACACTTGGAAGCAGAGCACCCTGAAAGCTTTACAACAAAGCCAAACGCGGAAACAGTAAAGTTCTCTTCCACTGTTTGAGTAAGTATTGATCATTATTGAGAGTGCTGCGTTTTTTTTGTATACATACATATATGATGTCTTATAAAACGGAGAGTAGCAGCATCAACAGCGTCGTTGCTTTTATCAACAGCAGATCCAGTAGAGGTAAGTCAACAAATCAGTCATATTAATCGTGTACTCTTCACTAATGTTTGTATTTTATACTTATATATACTTATACTTTATATGTAGAAACTGCAGATAAAATGCTAAACATTCGCACGCGGGGCTCTCAAAATGGCAAACATAAACCACCGAAACATATACAACTACAAGATCAGCAACAAGAACAAGATCAGCAACAACAAGAACAACCACAGCAACAACCACAACAGCAACCA
This sequence comes from Hirtodrosophila cameraria, assembly GCA_949708635.1. Taxonomy (NCBI): domain Eukaryota; kingdom Metazoa; phylum Arthropoda; class Insecta; order Diptera; family Drosophilidae; genus Hirtodrosophila; species Hirtodrosophila cameraria. Next base: position 16,857,737 of record OX453090.1, read on the forward strand.
ACGACGCCACAGAAGCTAGCAATGTCTGCGGATGAGCGAACAGCCACCAAGAAATCTCTAATCATTGTCGTTGCAATATTCGTTGCCAGCTTGACCGCCATGTTCTATGTGTATGCAATATTTCCCGAATTGAATGTGTGAGTGTTCAAACCATTACAAATATCACCTGTACTTGTGTTAATTGCCTGATGTATGTGTGTGGAGCTTGCGCTCGTCAGCTCATGCCACTCACACAGACAAAAACACAAACTTGTGAATTATTACATTGGTTTTCGTTCTTTGTGTGTATTTTTGTACAGCTCTGAGAAGCAACATTTGAAAATTCCGCGTGACATACAAGATGCTAAAATGCTGGCTAAAGTCTTGGATCGCTACAAGGACATGTATTACTTTGAAGTGATGTTCGGCGTTGTAGTTGCCTACGTATTGTATCCTTTTTTTACAACAACAACACACAATTTATATCCGATGATTATTATTGTTATACCCGATTAGATAACGGCGCTTCGGTATCACTAAGTACGTACTTATAACCTTGTCCTGATTTTGAATCATGCTCAAATGGTCAGTTAAGACCAAAACAAAGCTTATGTGTGTGTCAGAGGCACATTCATGGTCAACATCCACACACCCTTCTGTGTCAATTTCTATACTAAAATGCATGGCCACGCATATTAATATTGGAATTGACGTCGCGACACGTTTTTGATCGAAAGTAGGAAGCAAAAAACAAAGAACGGCAACAAAAACGAAAATTATGTTTGAGAATGAAAAACATGTGCACTTTGCACACTAGTTGGGTAATGCTGATGCAAAAGCGAAAAACTCGTAATGTGACTCATGCATCAATATGTGTCTCTCCCTCGCACCTTGATGTATTTGCGTTTTCAGCTATTTCAAGCATTTATAAGCAAAAGCACGAACCCGCCAATGTGCACGTGTGTGTGTGTGTGTGTTTATGCCTTATCTCTTGAAACAGCTGAGGGATTGTCTGATTTTGGTTTATTTCACTCACCATAAACATGTTTTTGTGGGCATGTGCTAAAATACAATTTTATTTAATATCAACAGAATGCAATAGTCAAAATGCGGAAAGGCTAAAAATTTTTTTTTTTATGCGAAAATATCACGAAATTTTTTTTTTCAAAATTTTGTTTTCAACTGGACTTTTTTTTTTGAAGTGAGTATAAATTTAGACCATAACTTGCGTAAAGCATCACCTTTTTTTAAAAAACAATACATCAAATGAAAGTCAATATATAGACTTGTTTGTTTTAATTTTTTTGGAATAACAAATAATTTTATTTGAAAGTTTGGAAAATTCTTTACAAAATACGTTACTCACATTTTCAAATCGATTCATCCGAGTAAAAGTTATTGACATTTGCCATTTCATAACATGGCAACGACAAAACACACTGAAACAAAAATTGCTCCAAATACTTGTTTTTATGTACACTTCAACATATTTCATTGCTAGAAATTTTAAAACAATTTTTTTTTTTAAAGTGCTTTTTTACCAGAGAATGCTCCATATAAAGATTAGTAATCGGCTTCGCACCCTTCGTGATGCTTTGTCATTAGCATGGACAGTGATATTAGAAATCAAGTAGTCGTAAAGTTAATTTGATAAAGTTGTGTAAACGGTGACTAACTACCTTCGTTAGAAACAATATAATGATGGACAATTTAAATTAAGCATTTTCGTACGAGCATCTTGAATTCATTTCGTCTTAGACGTTCAAAAGATCCACAGCCCGCAAAAAACGTTTTGCATTATAATCATGCCTCGGCTTATAAAAAAAAATTAATAAACCTCGGGTGTATATATATAAATATATATAGTATAAATGTATATTTACAAAATTTAATTTAATATTTTTAAATTGGTCGCCTTAACTTGATGGTCTTTTCAGCCTACAAACATTTGCCATTCCTGGATCGTTATTTCTGTCGATCTTACTTGGGTTCCTGTATAAGTTTCCAATAGCACTGTTCCTAATTTGCTTCTGCTCGGCGCTGGGTGCAACACTATGCTACACACTTTCCAATCTTGTCGGACGCCGCCTTATTCGACACTTCTGGCCAAAGAAGACATCCGAATGGTCGAGGCATGTGGAGGAGTATCGCGACAGTCTCTTCAATTATATGCTTTTTCTGCGCATGACGCCGATACTGCCCAATTGGTTCATTAATTTGGCATCACCAGTAATTGGTGTACCACTGCATATATTTGCTTTGGGAACCTTCTGTGGCGTCGCCCCTCCATCGGTAATTGCAATCCAGGCTGGAAAAACGCTGCAAAAGATGACCAGTTCAAGTGAGGCCTTCTCCTGGACCTCGATGGGCGTGCTATCATTTTGCGCGTGTGCCTCGCTGCTGCCTGGTCTTCTCAAAAATAGGTTTAAGAAGAAGAAGGAAGCGTAAATCCAAACTGAATAATCGATTTAAACGTAAATGAGCTGAAAATAGAAGATAAACTGTACCAAAAAGCTGAGAAAACATTATAATTTATGTTGATTTGGGTTGTTCTCAAGTAAATACACAGATATAAAAAATGTATATATTTTAAAATTAGTTTTTAGGCTTGTCTTTAGTTCTTATAATTGTATACTGAAATGCTATTTCCAAAAACAAAACGATTAATAATAAGAAACACAAAAAATGCGCGGCTAGCATAATTAACGCAAATATCTTATCTTTTACAATCAACAAATATTACAGCTAACACATTAAATTATCTTATATATTAAGTACATAAGATTCTTTTTTAATGTAAAAGCTAAAGTTTTCTACAAAATACTTCTATACTCTATTGAAAGGTACTAAACATTTTTTTTTTTTTGTGTACCGCTATTGAGTATTTACTAGATGTGTGTATATTTATATATCGCTGTCATACAATATCAAATAAAAACACCTCTACTGAGGTTTAAGTCTAGGGATGATGCATGTTAAAGCCACAAAACTTCTGATATTTAATTTTCTGACGAAGTATTTTCTGATTAATACAAGAAATATTTAAAATAATAAAATTAATTTTGCATTCTGCATTTTGCTGAAGCTTTGTTCGAAATCGGACTTCTATGCTGCCATGGGGACGATCGGTTGAAAATAAGTTTATGCATGAAAATCTTTTGTGTTTTTCAAAATGTCTCGACAAAACTCATCATATCTAATTTATAGCACGTTCTACATATGTTGACCAACTTTTATTCAAATCTGATCATTTTATTTTATAGCTGCCATAGGAACAATCACTTGATAAATAAGTTTTTTTATGCAAATCTTTTCTGCAGGGGTATATATCTTCGGCACGCCGAAGATAACATTCCTTTCTTGTTTAATTTAAAACCAGTAAGAACGTTGACGGACGGACATACCGACAGACGGACATTTTACAAACCCAATATACTCTTTTATTTTTAAAAAAAAAAATCAAAAAACTTAAACCAAAAAAATTATAGATTAATTTCTTACCAAGGCTAAAAAGAGCCATGGTGGCTTGACATGGTCTTGCCCAGCATGCATTGTCAAACAATTTGATTTCTCTCGAATGTATGACTCGATTAGAAATCAATTTGATAAGTTAAATAAAGTTTCTACACGTCTTAGTAGTGATCTAGACTTGAGCTTTGATTTATTGAATTTTAAATTTGAGACTCCACCTGAGCGCCGGCTGGAGTCACAATATTCGGATGTTCCCTGTTCATTGCATCTTCTTCTTCCCTGCCACCTTCGACTCTTCTAGCAGCCCCTCAGTACCTTGATGTCTCACTTTCGCCTTCCCCTTTTCCTTTAAATTGTCCCTCCCCATCTCCTACTGCCCCTGTTTCTGGACCCGTTTCTCCTTCTCCATCTCCTCATGTTATTTCTACCGCCCCTGTTTCTGGATCTTCTCTGACCAGCAGCTCTGCCATAAGCGCGGTTTCTGGTTGTAAGGAAGAATCCTCGAGTATCTCAACTCCTCATGTTTCGACTGTACCAGTCCCTTCTCTTTCTGTTGTTGCCCCGCGCAAGGAGGTGCTTGTGTCTAGGCTATCGCCAGACACAACTTGTGAATCTATAGCGTCGTTTATAGCTAGTAAAACTTCAGCTAGCGTCTCTATTTCTAAATTTAATTTATCAAGTCCCCGTGAAATAGTTTCGTTCAAAACTAGTGTTCCGCATGATTCGTTTGCAATCATTTGTGATCAAAAATTTTGGCCGACTCATATGATTGTTCACGAGTTTAGGAACAGAAATCGTGTTCAGAATTTGCTTGTTTCTCTTCATGCTGTTAGTCATCCTATAGTAGTACCCTCATAAGTAGTAAGGTAAACAAGTAAGAACGTTGCAGTGGGATGCACCCGACGGCGATATACTCTTTTTTAGCCTCTTTGCGGAGTCAGAAGTGGGCGTGGCAATTGTATTTTTGCTCAAATCTTTCAAGTTTTGCCATCAATTTAAGTTTGGTTGGGCCCGTTGTACAGGTTTGGGAGAAACAAACATTGCTCGATTGCAATGACGGGGGTGGGCGTGGCAAAATTATTTTTATGCAATCTATTTAATAGGACAATAGAAGTCAACCTACAAAATTTGGTGACTCTAGCTAAAGGGGTGGGGGAGATACAGACTTTGCTTATTTGTGGGGGCGGGGGTGGGTGTGGACAAATTTTTTTTTGTCAGACCAATCAAGGATGTGATAAGTAGCCCTTGTGCTAAATTTGGTTACTCTAACTATAAAACTGTGGAAGATATAGGTTTTTGCGGTTTAAGGGGGAAGGGGTGGGGGTGGGGGGGAGATCTTGACACTTTGTCTGCCTATGGTATATATCAACATGTATACCAAGTTTGGTTGCTCTAGCTTCAAAACTGCGGAAAAGCCTGCGTTCATACGGACAGACAGACGGACGGACATTTCACAAACCCAATACACTCTTTTTTCTTTTTTTTTTCAAAAAAATTGAAAAAAGAGTATAACAACTAATATCTTCTATTCTATTAACCTATCAAAATGTAAGAGGGCTTCATACTAAGCTTTCCAAACTGTATCTAGATAGTCTAGCTTTTGAATCTCATATACTTGTTTTTACTGAAACCTGGTTAAAGCCAGAAATTTCTAATTGCTACATTATTCATAATAATTTTATCTCTTATAGGTGTGATCGTGTAACACGCAGAGGTGGCGGACCTTATGTCAGAACAAATTTTAGCTCCTTGCCCTTTGCATATTGAATTTTTATGTATTAAAGTACAATTTGGTAACCTTTCTTTATTTGTCACCTGTTGTTATATCCCACCCCAATCTGATACATCCATCTATAATTCTTATCTTGCCTCTATTTATTTTGTATTCACTTTGCTTTCGGATAGTGATTGTCTCTTTATATGTGCAGACTTCAATTTGCCTGAGGTTGTTTGGTCTTCTAAATTTATTAATTTGGTGTCTTCTTGTTCTCACGAATTTATTGATGGACTACCTGAGCTGTCCTTATCTCAGATTAATCCTGTTTAAAATTGTAATGACCGTACTCTTGACTTGATTTTCTCATCTGATCCTTCATGTAGTGTAGTAACTCGTACTGTTTTGCCTGAGGACCCCATCATCCAACTTTAGATTTAAGTACAGAACTGCCTAACACTGCAATACACTGCATTGCATTAAAACAGATTAAATTAAACTTAATTAACTTCTATATCAAACAGACTGGTCCCATTTGTACTCTTGTGCAAATATGGATATTGCCATTTTATTCTTTTATGATACCCTGAATTCTCTTTTGGATGCTTGCGTATCCTGTGAGGCATGTCAAGCCTCCCTGGCTTTCTCGGGAATTAACGAGGTTAAAAAATGTGAAGTCAAGATATTATAAAAAGTTTAAGGGATCGGGAAATCCTTCTGATTTTTCTCGTTATATGATCGCTAGATCAAACTTCATTACGCATAATTCGCAATGCTATAAAGATTATCTGTTTCTCTGTAAGCTGCAGTTTGCTCAGGATCTTAGACAGTTTTATTATTTTGTAAATACTAAACATAAATCTTCTCTGCCACAGTCTGTATCTTTCGAAAATACAAAAGCAAACTCTGAGCAGGCATCTGCCGATTTGTTTGCTGAGTTTTTTCAGTCTACTTACTCTCATCTAACACAACTTATCCTTTTCCTTTACAAGGGTCTAATTGCATTTGTGATTCTGTGATCACGGAAAGTTCGTTACTTTGGGATCTTAATTTAATTAAGCCTGGGTACTCACCAAGTCCTGATAGTATTCCAGGATGTGTATTAAGGTACTGTGCTAGTACTCCTTATAAGCCTTTACATAAATTATTTTTATACTCTGTTTTCCAAAATGGAAAAAAAGAGTATATTGGGTTTGTGAAATGTCCGTCTGTCCGTCTGTCTGTCCGTCTGTCTGTATGAACGCAGGTTTTTTCCACAATTTTGAAGCTAGAGCAACCAAACTTGGTATACATGTTGGTATATACCCTAGGCAGCCAAAGTGTCAAGATCTCCCCCCACCCCCACCCCTTCCTCCACAAACCGCAAAAACCTATATCTTCCACAGTTTTACAGCTAGAGTAACCAAATTTGACATAAAGACTAGTGACCATACCCTTGACCGACCTGCCAAAAAAAAATATGCCACGCCCACTACCACCCCCGCAAATGAGCTAAACCTGTATCTCCTACACCCTTATAGCTAGAAACCCCAAATTTTGCAGTATGACTCCATTTGAACTCTTCGATAGATTGGAGAAAAAAAATTTTACGTACAGAAAACAGAGTATATCGCAGTCGGGTGAGCCCGACCAACGACCTTGTAGACCAACGCGTAATTTTGTTCTACTAATTCTTACCCGATTTACTAACTATTCTTTGCATGAACCTTTCCGAGTTCTCTGTGCAGATTACAATAGACTTTTTCGAGTAATCAATTCAAAGTCCTTTTTGCCCATAATTAAAAACTCTATTTTAACTTTTTTACCTCGTAGTTAAACTGGAATGTACTTTTGAAATGACCTAGTGTACTCCGTAGACCACCTCAAACATAGTACTTCTGCATACTTGAAATTCTAAATACACCCTCAAAATCGCTATTTAAGGCCTAAAAACGTTTTTAAGGAATTATTTTCATTAAACGCCCAACAACTCTTGGTGAGCTAACACCAAATATACAAATTTTACCAATATTTAAAGACAATAGAACCGCCTTCATGTTGATATATATATATATATATATATTTACTACATTCTTGGTATTGGCGAATATATTAGCTCCTCAATCTAGTCTTTATATTTTTTTCTTACTTTTTTTCAACTTTAAGTATTTTTCATTCACGAATTCTCCACTGGACCATTTTTTTATTTTATTTTTTAACGAAGCCACATTCTATGTTTGTTGTTTAAATTTTTTTTATTTAAACAGTTTTGCTTGAAAATTATTGCATCAAATTAAAATTTGGTTTGTCCCGTTCCACAGGTTTGGGAGAAACAAACTTTGCTCGATTGCAAGGGCGATTATACAATCTATTTAATAGGGCTACAGAATTTAACCTGCAAAATTTGGTGATTCTAGCTAAAGGGGTGTGGGAGATACAAACTTTGCTTATTTGTGGGAGCGGGGGTGGGCGTGGCCAAATTTTTTGTAGTCAGATCAATCAAGGAAGTGATTAGTAGCCCTTGTGCTTAATTTGGTTACTCTAGCCATAAAACTGTGGAAGATATAGGTTTTTGCGGTTTGTGGGGGAAGGGGTGGTGATGGGGGGGGGGAGATCTTGACACTTTGTCTATCAACATGTACACCAAGTTTGGTTGCTCTAGCTTCAAACTGTGGAAAAAAACTGCGTTCATACGTACGGACAGCAGACAGACATTTCACAAACCAATATACTCTTTTTTTTTTCAAAAAAATTAAAAAAAAGAGTATAACAATTAAGAACGTTGCAGTCGGATACACTCGACTGCTATCTACTCTTTTTTTTTGCCTCTTTGTGGAGTCAGTTTCAAGTTTTGCCATCAATTTAAATTTGGTTGGCCCAGCTCCTTCTGCCTGTTACATACATTTGCAGTACTTTATAAGTCCATTTTCCCATTTTTAATGGGAACAGGGAGTAAATATATTTGTAGAATTTTTACCCTATTACCTTTTTAAAACAAATCGATGGCTTTAACTGGCAAAATCTGTTTATGTTTGAATATATAAATCAATTGTTAGTTCACTCTAAAATGGTTTATAACTGTGTACGAGTATAGTAGGTGACTAATGATTTATTACAAAACACTTTTGATGGGAACAGATCATGCGTAGCCAAGGCTTCTTCTTCTTATAATGACTTTTCAATTTTTGTTATTTTCTGGCGCTTTAATTTTAGACATTTGAAAGAGCATTAAAAACCCAATAAACAGGTAAGTAATTTATCTTTCTCTACAAAGACTTGCTACAGCGGCAGTTTGATTGAAAGCTTATATCTAATTGATTTTGACCCCTCGCTTTTTCTCGGTGATGGCAATTTTTATTTTAGATGATCATTATCTCCAGCATCGATGGCGTCCTCGTCGTGTTCATTAAGTAACGGACTATCGTCGCCTAATCGGTTTGGTGGTAGCCCGCTGCCCGGTGTTGTTGGTGCCGAGCGAGATATCCAGCCTTTACGGGTTGCCCGTCCGCGGCTCACAAAAAAGTTGGCGCCACTAATGGCGCTGCTAACGGGACTCTTGAGCACACAACGTTGAGCGGCTGACGGTGTCATCGTGGCCATGGGTATATATAGTGCTTTGCTAGGCGGCTTGGACGCATATAATTTTTTCACTCTGCTAGATACCGCTGCCAACTGCATTGCTGTCGTCGGCGCTAATGCGGACTGTTGATGTTTTTGTAGCGTTGCGGGTCGTGGCATAGGCGTGGAAAGCGTGTGCTGAATTTCTGGCTTGGCGTCAACGGTAGGCAGTACCTGTTCATAGTTGGCACCCGCCTGCAATTGGTGTATCTGATCGAGAATTTCGCGAACCTCGCCCGTAGGGCTGGTGGCTTGTGGAGGCGAGCCGGGTGTACCCATATTTGAGAGACTACTCACTCCAGACACTAAGCTGGCTGTTGTGGGCGCAGTTGTCATTGCAGCTGCATCCACTGCCGACGTTATCTGGCAGCAGTTCTCTAAACTGTTCAGCGGATTAGGCTGAATGGAGCCATTGCTGTAAATGACGGGCATGCCCTCAGCAGCTATCGCCAGGCTGCACAGCGAAGTTGCCTGTGTGGCTGCTCCACTCGCAGGGCCACCTGCATCTGCAAAATCGTTGCCCAAGCCCGCTGCGCAACTGTTATTTACAAAAATATCACTGAGGCTGTTGTTACTGTTTGCCATATAGCGAAAGTGTTGATCACTCTGCGACTGCAAAAACGCTGCTTCAACGCCGCCAATATGCATGTGACCGCCTGAGTCGCTGCAGGATTCTTCCAGCGACATCTGTCCACTGTGCATGGCGTGTAGCCGCGTACTGTAATGAACTATGTTGGAACTATCGCCTAACGCACTGCCTAATGCTACGGTAGCGTAGTGTGTCTGCAGAGCCTGGCGTGGCTGATAATCCGTATCCACCAGCTGGGATGCTGAGCGTGGTAGGCCGAATCGAGGTGCCGCCAACTGTGAGGCGGGTGGTGGCTCTCGATGCGCGCCGTAGTGTTGACTTAACTCAGGGCTGGCCGCGCGGGAGTAGGGCGGTGGCACAAGAGTGTTGGCTTCATTAGCATTGCAACTGAAACTGGAGCTAAGTGAGTCTACGGTGCTGGCGGCACTCAGTGAGCCCGCCGGGCGCACAATATAGTTGCGAAAATATTGCACCATCAAATAGCTGGAACCAACATTTCCTTTGCTATTATCGCTGTTGCAGGTGAAGACGAGAGGATAGAGATCCGGCTTTGAAGTAACCTGGTAGGTAAATGAAGCAAGGAAATTATAGTACGTATGTAATTACAAACCATTTAAGAATATAATATTAATAAAATAAAAAATAATTTAAATTGTTGTTTATCATACAGGTCTCTTGTATAGTTTTCTAACATGTTGTACATAAATCAAGTAAGAACCTTGAAGTAAGCTGCTCCCGACTACGATGTACTTTTTTTACTCCTTGTACCCATTCTTGATCGGCATCAACAGCCGCGTCGAACTAGCCGTGTCCGTCTGTCTGCATGAATGCTGTGATCTCAGAGACTACAAGAGCGAGATACACCAAACTTGGCATGTAGGTTCCGTACGCAGATCAAGTTTATTTAAAATTTTGGAAACACGCCGCGCACCTCCACCAATCAAAAAAAAAACTTCCACAGGAACAACCAAATGGCGCTCATGCGGACGGACAAATAAACGAAAGGGTGGACAGAGAGGCAGACAGATAGGCCTTGCTCTTGCAAATAAAGTTAATCATATACAAACTTGTTTTTCAACCGATTGTTCATTTGACAGTTATAAGATATAATGGTCCGATTTGCTACAAATTTATAAACATGTAAGGAACGTCCTTAAAAACTTTTTTATACGACGTCAACTTCTGTCAATTTATAGACTACTGTACAATTGTGAGGAATCTTTGCCATTTATTTTGAATTTACAATCATTGACAGAAGACAACCCTAGTGTTGGCTTCGGCAGCAGCCGCATCTTCATAGATTTATTATTAACATTGCCATTTCTATTTTGAATTCGAAAATTCGTTAAATTTAGTCGTTACATAAATTATAGTTCCAGTTCTAATTGTAAACGGAAATTACGGAAAATCGCTATTGAAACGCTTTCTCTAGCCTTACATGTAAGCGCTTACTCTAGCCTTACATGTAAGCACTATGGAAGCGCTTACTTAGCGATTATTTAGCATTGAGCAGTAAGCAGTAAAATGAACAAAAAAGAAAATGTGAGAGGGCGAGAGCAAGAGATCTCAGCGCTCAAAAGTAATCGCAAAAGTGCCGCAAACAACACAATACTAATGCACTTACCCTTTCTAAGCCAAACACAACAACAAATGTGCAAATGGAAAAAAAAGATCAAAAGGCAAGACATAATTAAATTTTGATTTGCAAGCGAGGACGTGTATTGTGAGTAAAAATGAAAAGAAATATTTGTGGTGTTAGCAATTTTTCCCGCAGCGCTCGGAACTTAACTTTTTCCCCATAAAATCTGTCGATAAGTTAAAAGCAACTGATGAATTAATTGAAAAATATTCGGAAGAGCAATTAGCATGTTAAAGATTTCAGAACTTTAGCTTGTCATTATTTTTCAATTTTATATTCTATTATAACAGATTCAATATATTAAAGAAACAAATGGCTCAACAGAAATGCATAAAAATGCTGTTTACAGATGAACTTTGCGCTTTGGTAAACTGGGACGGCAATCAGAGAAGGATAGCTGTTAAAAATTATGAATTGTTCAGTAAACATCTCTTTCAAGTATTTATCTTTATAGACGCTGTAAAGACTTCCCAGATGGGAAATGAAATGTTTGCAAATGCCATGAGGGGAGGATTCCGCAGATCGAAGAATAGGACCAACAAGCAAAAAATACGACCAGAGGCAGGCCCAGCAAAAAATGCAGCTATCCGGTTAATGGAAAATATTTGAAAATATTAATAAAAACAAGTAAGAATGCTGTAGTCGAGTATGCCCGACTACGAGACTCCCTGCTCCCAAATTGCATTTCAAGCAGTTCAGCGGCGACACAAGCAAGCTGCGCACTTAACTTGGCCAGTGCATGTCAAACTGTTGTTTCTGCCTGCTGAGACGGGGGTAATTGATTCTTCCATACTTTTGATGTTATTTATCCGATCGTGATGAAATTTACGCAACCGATCAACATTGATCAAATATATATGTGTACCAAAAATCAAAGCCTTATCTTTAAAATTGTGGCTGTGGGAGTATAATTTTAAATTTTAAATAAACTTGATCTGCGTACGGTATACAGGAACCTGCATGCCAAGTTTGGTGTCTCCAGCTCTTGTAGTCTCCGAGATTTGTGTGTTCATACGGACGGATGGAAGGACAGACGGTCAGACAGACGGATATGGCTAGTTCGTCTCAGCTGTTGATGCTAATCTGCCTGTTACACCCATTTGCAGTACTTTATAACTCCTTTTTTTCCCATTTTTAATGGGAACAGGGAGTAACAAGTAAGAACGTCGGATACACCCGAGTCGGATACACCCCACTCCGCAAAGAGGCTAAAAAAAAGAGTACATTGCAGTCGAATGCATCGGACAGCAACTTTCTTACTTGTTTTTCTGTTGCGAACGTTACGTTGCGGACATTACAAGATTTCCATTAACTTTGAACTTAAATAGTCAAGCTAGGTTAAATTGGTCTCTTTATATTTCTATTAGTTAGTGCTTGTTGTTATTGAAGTCTTTTAAAATAACTTTCATCAAGTATCACCTCATTTGACAACGTAAAAGAGAAAATGGTCTAAAAATGAACAAAATAAGGTCAAATAGCCATTTTTGCAGATTTCAGTCGATTCGCTTATGATAATTATTGAACTGGATTGTAAATTGTTAGATTTTATAATTTTCTAACAATTTATATCGATTAAAGCATATTATTCAGAAGAAACAAGTATTAATAATGACTTTGAAATTTTCGGTGCTGGTTTAACTTTAACTGGAAATGCCCATATGGTGTGGTTGAAGTTCCTCCCAAAGAGCTGATACAGTTTCTCACACAACAATTGAGATTGTAGACCTTCCCATTTTAAATGAATAAGCCAACGACGTAAACGAAACACCAGTAGCCACATATCTGAAATTCAAATTATTATAATAATTTATATATAGGTATATGTTATAACAAGCAATTTTTTTTTCCGAGGACTGTTTAAACAAGTAAGAATGCTCTTGCCAGTGTGCCCGACTACGCGACAGTTGTTAAAGGCTTAAGCAGTGTCCAGGGTTAGGATAAACTTAAAAGTTTGTTGCGAAGTTAGTTTGGAAAGGAGATATGTTCAGCAGAAATACATAAGATGCTAAAACTCAGGCAGAAACAACAAAAAGAAAATTATATGGAGTATTTGCATAGTCTGATGGAGATATGCAAGCCGATAAAGTTAGAAGAAGAATGTTTAACAGTATACTTTTCAGCAGGGCTGTATCGGGCAATTAGAGTCAAGGAGTTGAAAAAGGAGTTAGCCATTTACGAAAAGGTTAGAGGTAATGCACCAATAAAAGAATGGAATGGATTGAGTCATGGTCAGAGTAAGAAAGGTGTAGAGCAAAGGAATCAAGGTAATTCTACGAAGAAATGTTTTAGATGTGGTAAAGAGGGTCATATGATTAAAGACTGCAACAAAAAAGGCCATGTGTCAAGACAATGTGAGGAAAGAAAACTGCCAGTTGTTGTAAAACAAGAAACTGCCAACATTGTCCAGCTTAAATCACCACAAATGAGTTGAATTTTCAAACTTTGTTGCTCAGGATATTTCATTCGATGCAATGATCGATAAGCAACTAAAAGGTATTGGAAATGGTACGATAGTCACCATAGGATTCTTCGGTCTAAATTTATCAGCAGATAATACGAGTTTTAATGTAACTTTTCATGTTATTAAACATAATGAGTTGGATTATGCTGCCATAATCGGAAACGATGTATCGATGTATCTTGTTTAGCACTTCAGATGTTCAGTTTATCAAAAAATTAAGTCGAGTTTGCAACGCCATTTAGAACAATGTGTGTAAAGGAGATCGTCGAAGAGAGTCAGATTTATTGAGGATAATCTGAAAGCCGAGACGGAGAAATTAGTTGAGCAGTACAAGCCATTAAAATCAATAAAATCTCCAGTTGAGATGAAGATAATACTGGTTGATGATGAACCCATTTATCAACATCCAGGACGTACTTCGTTCGAAAACAAATGTTTCATCGAAAAGCAAGTTCAGAAATGGTTAGACGAAGGGATTCTTGTGCCGAGCTCTTCAGAGTACGCATCGCCAGTAGTTTTGGTGTCGTCGATACACGATGTGCTGGATCGCTCTCACGGCTCAAAGGTGTTCACGAGCTTGGATTTAGCAAATTGATTCTTCCATGTGCCATGTGAAGTTGGGTCAAAAAAAGTTTACTTCTTTCGTCACGCACACCAGGCAATATGAGTTCACGCATGTACCGTTTGGTTTAAGTAACTCACCTGCAGTATTTTGCCGTCATGTTGGAGCTATTCTCAGGGATCTGATGCAAGCAAAGTAAATTTCTGGCTTCATAGACGACATAACTATTCCAACAAAGCAAAGCAGATTGACGATCTTGAAAAGAGTTTTAGAAGTAGGATCTTAAGCAGGATTATATATCAGGTGGGAAAAAGCTCAATTTTTAAAAAGGTCAATAACTTTTCTAGAATATGAAATTGAAAACGAGACCATTGCACCAACTGAATCGAAAATATATGCTGTCGTTAACTTTCCTATTCGCTAAAACCGCCATGCAAGATGAAATAATTGGAATAGTACACCGAGAAGGTCACTTCGGGGCCAAGAAAACGCGAGAGCCCAGGAGCCACTTGGATGCCAAACTAGGCAAGAAAGAAGGATTGTTGACACCTATCGACAAAGCCCAGGAGCCACTTGGAACATACCACATTGATCACGTTGGTCCCTGACCGATACGAAGAAAAAATATAGCCACATAATGGCAGTTGTGGATGAATTTTATAAATTCGTTTGGTTGTATCCAACTCGATCTACAGGCACTGACGAAGTTATAGCCACATTGGATAAGCAAGCAGCTGTTTTTGGAAATTCTCGACGCACCGTTACTGACAGAGGCACAGCTTTCACTTCTGCATCGTACTGCAAGGAGTATTGCATTGAACAAGGCATCCAGCTTTTACATATCTCAACGGGCATTCTCTATCATTATCCCGATGCTCAGCAAACTAAGCCAATTTAATCCAGCGAATTGGTACTCTCACGTTGAAAGAGTTCAGCAAATATTAAATGGCACGCCTCGTAGAACTACGATGTATTCACCTTTTAAGATTCTTACTGGCCTAAACATTCGAAGACCAAATGACGATCTAAGGAAACTGAAAGAAGATTAAGATAAAGAAGAACTAATAAGTAATAACTTTGCAAAATTCCGTCGTCCTTGTGAGCTTAACTTTATGATCGCGTTCCGAAGAGGAAATAGACAAAATTACAAAGAGCGAATTTCCCTTAACCAGACAGTTCTTGATCGGAGAGAAATATCTAATTTTTTAGTTATTTCTCTCCGATCATGAAGCATTGTTGTTGGCAATTTGCACTTTTTTGCATTTTTGGTGTTGGTTTTTTTAGCACGCTCTTTCTTTTGGCTCCCTACTGTCATTGCTCTGCCTGTTGATTTAAGCGGGCGACCTTTCGCACTTAAATTTTTTGTCCGCTTTGATTATGTTTTGGATGTTGAGGCTGCTTTCTGATATATTTATACAATATTTCTATTATTGTTATTTATACATTTATTTCTTATTTTTTATTTGAATTATGGACATTATGCATGTGCTATTGTTTTCGAGTTTAATGTTGCTGTTGTTGTTTTAGAGCACAGAAGCGATCAAGCAAAATGAACGCCAGTGTGTGGTCAATCGTCGATCAACACGTACACGCATTGATCGCGATCATGATCGAGGTGCATGCCCCGAATAAGTCTGTTGAGGTGTTTTCACGTATTCGTTTCGGTCAAGGTGCCATCTCGATTGATGTTTTTTTTTTGTTTTGTTAAAGTTTTGAGCTATTTTTGTGTTTTTGTTTGCTTGTGTTTTTGTATGGCACCGTTTGAGTGAAATGTGCTATGTTCTTTTTGTACCTTTGCAGAGTGTGTTATAATTTTGTCAAGAGATGTGTAACGTATTGAAGGAGACGACTCAGAAAAAAAAATTGTATTTTCTTTATCAGCATCAACAGCAGAGTCGCGTCCGTCATGTCCGTCTGTCTGTCTGTCTGTCTGCTTACATGCGAACTAGTCCCTCAGTTTTAGAGCTATCTCGATGAAACTTGGCACAGATGCTTATTCTTTCTGCAAGCAGTGCATATGTCAGAATCGGCCAGATCGGACCACTGTAACATATAGCTGCCATAGGAACTATCGGTTGAAAATAAGTTTCTGTATGAACAACTTTTTTGTTTTTCAAAATAACTCGACCAAACTCACTATGTCTAAGTTTTAACACTTTTCACATATGTTGACAAAATTTCAGTCTGTATGAACGCAGTTTTTTCCACAGTTTTGAAGCTAGAGCATCCAAACTTGGCATACATGTTGGTATATACCATAGTCAGACAAAGTGTCAAGATCTCCCCCCCACCCCCACCCCTTCCTCCACAAACCGCAAAAACCTATATCTTCCACAGTTTTACAGCTAGAGCAACCAAATTTGACATAAAGACTACTGACCACATCCTTGACCGACCTGCCAAAAAAAAATATGCCACGCCCACTACTGCCCCCGTAAATGAGCTAAACCTGTATCTCCTACACCCTTATAGCTAGAAACGCCAAATTTTGCAGTATGACTCCATTTGAACTCTTCGATAGATTGGAGAACAACAATTTTGCCACGCCCACCTCCGCCCCAGTAAACGAGTGATCATATTGACAAGTTCGTCTCTCGCTCTGCTTTGGGCAGCGTTCTGCACTTAGTAGAAAGAATTTTATAGTTCGTAGCATATATATATAAGTAATCTATAAAAGAATTTAATTTAATATACGTACAGAAAACAGAGTATATCGCAGTCGGGTGAGCCCGACTGCAACGTTCTTGTTTATTTTTAAATTTAAAAAAAAGTGTATAAAGTAAGTATAAACAAAAATTATTAATTTAATTTAACACGAAGGTCAAAAATAAAAGCTCGTATAGGAACCTAGGACCCGATGCAAAGCCCCCTGGAACGATGCATGTGCAGAATGGAGTCGGAATGGTATCACCTTCCACTGGAATAATCCCTTGCACGGAACCGTGAAAGCTGATCAGCTACCATACAGCAATGCAGTCTTTTTCAGCAGTGCGTCGACTTGCTTGTTGATTTTCTCCTGCATCTTAGGGTTTTTGGGAAATACCTCTGCTGTATGGTATGCACGACAATATTGTGCTCGGCGATGGGAGAGGTGGCTACCATCGTCTCTAGTTCTTCTCGGAGAGACTTGTCTACTTGTGCGTCTTGGTGTGTTAGCTGCTCTTCTGTTGTTTTTGGAAGCCCAATTCCACCTGTGCTTGCTTGCCCATGTGTTCCTGTGTGTTACTCTTTTGGCTTCTCGGTAATAGTGACTACCACTGAAAACCTCTTCTCCAACCTTCTTTTGTTTCTACGACGTGTTGGAGTCTTGACCCGGGAACCGGCACTCCCAAGGATAGTGCCCCGGCCAGGAAATCTCATCCTAATATCAACTCGTCGATTACTTCTGATAATATTAACAAGTAAGAATACTCTAGTCGAGTGTGCCCCACCACGAGACTCCCTACTCCCAACTTGCATTTCAAGCAGTTCAACGGCAACACAAGCAAGCAGCGCACTTAACTTGTCCAGTTCCTGTCAGTTCCTGTTGTTTCTGTCTGCTGAGGTAACATATTCTTTCATAACTTTGGTGTTATCCGATCGTAAAGAAATTGACGCTGGTCAACATTGTAAAAACATATATGTGTATTATATATATTCCCATTAAAATGGGAAAAAGGGAGTTATAAAGTACTGCAAATATATGTTATAGGCAGAAGGAAGTATTTCCGACTATATAAACTATATATGTTCTTGATCAGCATCAATAGCTGAGTCGAACTAGCTATGTCCGTCTGTCTGTCCATCTGTATGAACGTGTCGATCTCAGAGACTGTAAGAGCTAGGGACACCAAACTTGGCATGTAGGTTCCTATATACCTTACGCAGATCAAGTTTATTTCAAATTTCGGATACACCCCCTCGCACCCCCTTTAATCGAAAAAAACTCCCACAGCCACAATTTTAAAGATTTAGCCTTGAATTTTGGTACACATATTTCTTTTATCAATGTTAATCAGTTGCGTAAATTTCGTTGCGGTCGGGTAATAAACATCAAAGTTGTTGACGAATCTATTTCCTCCCGTCTCAGCAGGCAGAAACTACAGTTTGACAGGCACTGCACAAGTTAAGTGTTGGGAGCAGAGGGTCTCCTAGTCGGGCACACCCGACTAGAGCATTCTTAATTGTTTTATACTGTTTTTTTTTAGTTTTTGAAGAAGAAAAAAAAACAGTATTTTGGTTTGTAAAATGTCCGTTGTTTATTCAATTTTTGAATATAAGAATATAAAAAATGTTTTTTCCACAATTCTGAGATTTTTTCAAAATTTTAAAAACACTTTGCTAATAATTTGTTATGTAGAGATATTAAAATAAATTTGAGCCAGATTGGTTGAAAATGGGTTAAAGGACGCAATAAAGTACTGAAAATGTATGTAACAGGCAGAAGGAGGCAGCTCCAACGCCAAACAAATATATTCTTGATCAGCATCAACAACCGAGTCGAACTACCAGTGTCCGTCTGTATGACCGCCTGTCAGTCCGTCAGTTTGTGTGCCCGTCTGTCAGTCCGTCTGTATGAAAGCGTGGATCTCAAAAACTCTAACTGCTAGAGACACTAGACATGTAGATTCATGTATACCATACGAAGATCAAGTTTATTTAAAGTAGTGGTGCCTAAAATACGAATTTCCTATCACATGTGCGCGCACTTGAAAACCAGCATCGCGTCACTGCTCACACATGTACAGGCACTGTACACTTCGTACGATTCGAGCGCTCGGCTATTTGTTTTTTTTAGAACACGTGCATTCGGCTGGTGCTCGAAAGTCAACCGCATTACCACACACTGCAAAATTGTTATGTGCTCGCCAGTATGTTATGCAAGTACACTGTTTGATAGTACGAGTGTGGGCACCACTGGTTTAAAGTTTCAACTACTCCCAACAATACCCCCGATAAAAAAAAAAAGCTTTCACAGTTTTGTTACACATATTAACTTTATCAATATTGATCAACTGCTTTAATTTCATACGGATCGAATGGTAAACATTAAAGTTATATAAAAATCTATTTCCCCTCGTCTTAGTAGTTGTTTTGCAAGCATCTTAAGTGTGCTGCTTGAGGTACAACTAGTGCACTGCTTGATGTGCTTGTGTTAATTAAATACAAAAATGTTGTTTGTATTTTCAGAGTTGAGATTAATGTGTCTAGTAGTCGGGCCTTAGTCGACTAGATGAGTTTTATTTGTTTTCAATTAATTACGCATCATAAGCTAGAGAACGTGTTAGATTAAACACTTTTAAGACTAAGCTTTGAACTCAATCTTTACCGTTACGTTGTTAATCAGAGAACTGACAAGTTCACATCACCTCTTTGAATTGGTATCTATCTTCTTTTTTTTTTTTACAAAACGTAGAAAATGTGGACTCTAGTATTTTTGCGATAAGCTGGAAAGTCAGGTTTATCATAAATATTCATCAAACTCATTTAAAGACCTTCCAATATTGCGAGTATCTCAAATGACTCTCTTATTTGCAAACTTGTGGAAACTTACCTCCGTGTACGGTGGCGGCGGATGATGAAAGGAATTGCAACGGCTGTATTGCGGCGGTGCATAGCAGGATCCGGCCGAATCTCCCTCGGATTGTGCTTGATGATCCGTAAAACCCCATCCGCATAGTGTTTGTCGCTTTTTCCACAGCGAGTAGGCGCAGAGTATAGCCAAAATAACGGCCACCACAACGCACCTTAAATTAAAAGATGGAAGAAAGGTGATTAAGTAGTTGCCTTTTGCGACGCGATCTGTGGGGAGGTCTATGCAGTTTACTGCTCCGTTTGCAGCTGGCGTGTCTGGATTAAAAAGCCCATGAAAGACTTTATCACTGCACTATAATCCATAAACTCTAAGTATTGAGCTAGAGACTCAAAATTTTGCTCGAATGTTAGTTGGACCAAAGTAGAATTTCGGTAAAAAAGAAATTCTTAATTGGACCACTGTAACATATAGCTGCCATATGAACGATCGGTGGAAATTATTTTTTCAAGACATCTCGACAAAATTTACCAATTCTGAGTTTTGGCATTATTTAAGCAAGTTTAGAAAATTTTATTAAAATCGAACAACTGTTATAGCTGTTATAGCTGTTATAGGAATAATCAGTTGAAAAATGAGTTTTGCATAAAAAAACCTATTTTGTATGAACAACTTTTTCTTATATGTTTTGGGCAAATTATATCAAAATCGGGCTACTGTATTCTATAGCTGTCATATGAACAACAGATCTAAAATAAAGTTATTGTGTGAAAAATGCAACATGTATTTTTGTACCGGAAAGGGGTAAAAACGGGCAGAAAAATTAGTCTATCGTATAGATGAAACGTTAATAAAGAATATTACATTAATAGTTACGACAATACACGAAAATACACCTAATTTTAACACCACGAAACAAAGACGGACAGACAGACATTTCACAAACCCAATATACTCTTTTTTCTTTTTTAAAAAAAAAATTAAAAAATAGTATAGTGAATGAAAAATCATGTAAAACATACTTTTTTTATTATATGCCATGTTTTTTATACCCTTGCAGAGGGTATTATTTTGTCATCATGCAAAACTTTTCTGAAAGGGTATATATACCGACCTGCCAAAAAAAAATATGCCACGCCCACTACCGCCCCCGCAAATGAGCTAAACCTGTATCTCCTACACCCTTATAGCTAGAAACCCCAAATTTTGCAGTATGACTCCATTTGAACTCTTCGATAGATTGGAGAACAAAAATTTTGCCACGCCCACCTCCGCCCCAGTAAACGAGTGATCATTTTGACAAGTACGCGTCTCGCTCTGCTTTGGGCAGCGTTCTGCACTTAGTAGAAAGAATTTTATAGTTCGTAGCATATGTATATAAAAAGTCTTTAAAAGAATTTAATTTAATATACGTACAGAAAACAGAGTATATCGCAGTCGGGTGAGCCCGACTGCAACGTTCTTACTTGTTTTTAATTTTAAAAAAGACTAAAAAAGAGTGTATCGCAGTCGGGTCCATCCGAACAAAAAAGAGTGTATCGCAGTCGGGTCCATCCGACTGCAACGTTCTTACTTGTTTGTAGTTTAAGATTTGATTATGTGAACAAACTGCCGGACAAGTATTGGAGAATGGTCGTGGGGTAACAACGGTCACCATGTCATTAGCTGGCAATGCTATTTGGCGCTCTCTGTCTCGTCTGGGGAATCGACTTGCATAAGGTCTGGACTTGACGTAACACAGCACCACCGTTTCTGCCAATAATAATACTCATACTTATGCTAGCGTATTACCAATCTCACACTACCAATCAGCGTCGACTGGGACACCTCGTCATTGTGAATGCAACCATGATAACACTAACAATATTTCATGACATGAATTTAACTTACCAAAAGAACCAGTGGCTGATGAAGAACAAGTTCAGTACGTGCTCCGAAGGTGGGGGAAGCTGTCGCGGCCCGCCCTGATAGGGCGGACAACAGCCCTGTGTGCAGCATTCACGTGGCAACGAACAGATGTGACCACCCTCGCAAAAACGCGACGTCACCTGTAAAGAGGAAAATAAACAGGATAAAGGAGAGGATTTCAACACACTAATTAGCATTGTGTCAAGACAAGAATAATCACACATGTCTCCAGAACAGCTGAAACTAAGATTAACGTAGAATTAAACAAGTAAAAATGCTCTAGTCGAGTGTGCCCGACTACGAGACTCCCTGCTCCCAACTTGCATTTCAAGCAGTTCAGCGGCAACACAAGCAACCAGCGCACTCAACTTGTCCAGTGCATGTCCAACTGTTGTTTCTGCCTGCTGAGACGGGGGTAATAGATTCTTCCATAACTTTTGTGTTATTTATCCGATCTTTATGAAATTTACGCAACTGCTAAACATTGACAAAAGAAATATTTGTACCAAAAATCAAAGCTTTATCACTAAAATTGTGGCTGTGAGAGTGTTTTTCGATTTGCGGGGGTGCGGTGGGGGTGTGTCCAAAATTTGAAATAAACTTCATCTGCGTATGGTATACAGGAACCTGCATGCCAAGTTTGGTGTCTCTAGCTCTTATAGTCTCCGAGATCTGTGTGTTCATACGGACAGACAGACAGACGGACATGGCTAAATTGACTCGGCTGTTGATGCTGATCAAGAATATATATACTTTATATAGTCGGAAATGCCTCCTTCTGCCTGTTACACACATTTGCAGTACTTTATAAAAATAAATTTTGGAAAATAAATTTTCGAGCAGAAGATACTTCAGATAGAATAAAACCAATTTGTTATATACTTTTGGGGAAACCTGCACAGGCCTTCAAAGTCAGCTAAACGATGGCAGCCTTTCCATCTGCAAATTGCCTGTAAATATTTGTTTACATGCATGAACAGAACAAACAGGTCAACAGAAAAGCAAAGTAACAGTATGGATGTAAAAAAAAAAATCATCTTCAGCGTGCCAAAGACTTAAAGCCTTGAAAAAAAGTTTTGCAAAAAAATACTTTATTTTTCACTAATTGTCCCTATGGCAGCTAAAAAAAAAAGTCATTTGATTTTGATGAACTTGTGTCAGCATGTATAAAATGTGTTTAAACTTAGAAAGCATCCCACCCCGCAAACAACAACGAAAATGGATCCGTTCTCGACAGTTTTTCGAATATTTATCTGAAAAAACTGTCGAGAACGGCACTCGAAAAAGTATCGAAAAAGCATATTGTGTCGCTCAGTTTGTGGCAGCCAGATACAAATTCGCGATAGTCGTTTTCGAATACGTTCTCGTCACAAAAAATAGGTTGCTATATCTAAAGTGGCTAAACTTTGGTAAAGCTTCGCTTTACAAACTCTAAGTTCGGAATGACTGATCTATATCGTAATAGGTCAGCCTATGATGAGTCCTTCGTAGCCCTAGGTAGCTAAGGCACCCGCCTATCAAACGAAAGTCCACGGGTTCACCGCCCGCTAGCATCGGTTCATGTAGGAACAGTTTGAGCAAAATAATTCTAACAAGAAGGTCACTGATGAATAGCGCTATCTGGCCAGCCTAAGAATTTTCACATTTTTCAAATGGTTCTTTAATTATCCCTTAACATTGAGACGTCGAGCCTGCTAAAAAAAAATTATTTACAATTTCATATGTCGCTAAACACCAATGCACCAATGTTAATGCATTTAATAAATAATGTTAAAAATATTTGAATTTAAAAAATTTTGTTAAACAAAAAATAAAAAATAATTGATCCCTTGGCAATCATGAGAGTTTTTCAAACGAGAAAAAAGAACGTACGAGAAAAGCATCTGTTAATGCCGGGTAGGTATCAGCATTCAAAATCTTAAACCTTTATTGAGATTTTCTGTTAATATACATTTTTCTGTACGCGTTATTATTTAAGAGTAAAATGAACTGTGCAGTTACACAATTTTGGAAGTATGGTTTCAAGTTGCGCAACATTTTCGAAAAACTCTGCTCTTCTGTTTGACTACTTTATTTTACGAGTAGAACTGTTCTACATATAACCGTTACGGTCCCTGGTAGAACATAAGTTTATACCTTTGGGATGGAAGTATTAAAGTACATTTCATTTATGTCAAAAACTAATTTTTATACTCTTTATACCCTTGCAGAAGTATTCTAATTTTATCACGAAATGTGTAACGCATTGAAGGAGACGTCACAAAGAAAAAAAAATTGTATATTCGTGATCAGCATCAACAGCCGAGTCATGACTGTCATGTCCGTCTGCATGTCTGTTTATATGCGGTTTTCAAGACTTTGTTCTAGAGCTATCTTGATGAAACTTGGCACAGATGCTTCTTCTTATTGCAGGTAGTACATTTAGTTGCATTCGCCAGATCGGACCACTATATCATATAGTTGCCATAGGATATTGTTTTTCAAAATATCTCAACCAAACTCGTTATATCTAAATTAAAGCGGGTTCTACACATGTTGACCAAATTTTATCACATTCGGATCGTTCAAAAATAAGTTTTTTTATGCAAATCTTTTCTGCAAGGGTATATATCTTCAGCACGCCGAATATAACATTTCTTTCTTGTTTTATAAAAAAATAGCATATACCCGCGGCTTCGTCCGCCATTCCAAATCTGTGAGCTTTATCACAATTTCCCTCCAGTGTACGTACATTTTCCTCAACCTGACCCATACGCGAATCGGTTTTTTAGACAGACATTAAAAATTGAGCTTGTGGTAGAAATGGAAACGGGAAGAAAATTCGATCCATTCAAGCCACTCGCCACTCCCACTCTTTTTACTCCCTGTTCCCAATAAAAATGGAAAAAATTATCAGCATCAACAGCCGAGTCGATGTAGCCAAGTGCGTTTGTCTGTCTGACATGGCTAGTTCTTTTCGGCTGTTGATGCTGATCAAGAATATATGTATATAGTTTATGTAGCCGGAAATGCGTTCTTCTGCCTGTTGTACACATTTGCATAGTAAGGAACTGAGCCGATTGAGTGTAAATTACAAACTGATCATTATTATTTATAAATGTCTTCTCAAGACCAAATCTTAAAAGTACCGGGTGACAACAGCATCTTACAAAGTTGCTCAGACGGTGCATTTACGCTTTGGCGTACGTGACTTTGGTTGAGTTCATTCTTTTGCAAACACCAAAGGCTTATCTATTGTGCTGGGGTTGGGGAAGAATTGCTGACAACGTCACTCCTTCCTGCTAAAGACAATTCTACGTCATCGTGGACTGTCATTGAACATTATTTTTAAGGATTTTTTTAAACTTATATATAACATATATGATTTCACTATGCAACAGCCATTTGCTCCAAGAACGGCCACTATATTTATACTCTTTTTTAATTTAAAAAAAAAAAACAAGTAAGAACGTTGCAGTCGGATGCACCCGACTGCGATATACTCTTTTTTAGCCTCTTTGCGGAGTCAGAAGTGGGCGTGGCAATTGTATTTTTGCTCAAATCTTTCAAGTTTTGCAATCAATTTAAGTTTGGTTGGGCCCGTTGTACAGATTTGGGAGAAACAAACATTGCTCGATTGCAATGGCGGGGGTGGGCGTGGCAAAATTATTTTTGTCCAATCTATTTAATAGGACAATAGAATTCAACCTGCAAAATTTGGGGACTCTAGCTAAATGGGTGAGGGAGATACAGACTTTGCTTATTTGTGGGGGCGTGGCCAAATTTTTTTTTGTCAGATCAATCAAGGATGTGATTAGTAGCCCTTGTGCCAAATTTGGTTACTCTAGCTATAAAACTGTGGAAGATATAGGTTTTTGCGGTTTAAGGGGGAAGGGGTGGGGGTGGGGGGAGATCTTGACACTTTGTCTTGCTATGGTATATACCAACATGTATACCAAGTTTGGTTGCTCTAGCTTCAAAACTGTGGAAAAAACCTGCGTTCATACAGACGGACATTTGCATCCATGAAAGTGCTCATCTTGGTGAATAAAAACACAAATAATTATGAACAAGAGCAATTAAGTTGATGTGTTTTTACACTATTTTTTTTTATATCTTTTAAGAAAAAAAGGGCTTGTGAAATGTCCGTCTGCCTGTCCGTCCGTCCGTATGAACGAAGTTCCACAGTTTTGAAGCTAGAGCAACCAAACTTGGCATACATGTTGATATTTATCATAGGCAGACAAAGTGTCAAGATTTCCCCTCCCCCACATCCACCTCTTCCCCCACAAATGGCAATAACCTTTATCTTCCACAGGTTTACAGCTAGAGTTAATTTGACATAAGGGCTACTAATCACTTCCTTGATTGATCTGACTAAACAAAATTTGACCAAGAGTCACAAAATTTTGCAGGTTGAATTCTGTTGCCCTATTAAATAGATTGGCTTAAAATAATTGTACCACGTTAAAAAAAAGTTATTTTTGTGGCAAATAAATCATAGCTTTCAATTTCAGCCCTACCCCCGCCAAAAAAACCTTAAATAGTTGCATAGTGTAATTACAGTTAAAAATGGTGATGTACAAATATGGGGCAGGCAACTTACATGAACGGGCAAGAGTATCAAAATAAAAGGTATGGAGAGCGTCGGTAGCATCATCAAACCATGAAACCACATGCTGGTCGCACTGTTGTCCAAATGTCCTTTGGTCTGGGCTGATTGTGAAGTTAAGTGATGAAGCCTCCGACTATCGTCGTATATTTTCTTCTGTTTTGTTTTTCGTGTGTATTTTTGGTGCTGAGATTCGAGCAAACACATACACACGCACACACATACAGGTCACTACATGGCAGGGCGTTTTGATTTTCCATTGACAGACAATGCAATTTTTCGCTGCATACTTTTGTGCTTCTTCGAACAATCAGTCTGACTTACCGTTTTGTTGTGGTAGTTGTAATTGTGTTATTTGTGGCAACATTATCTTATGTAAAATTCAATGGCAAACATATATTGTTTTGGTGTGTGATGACAGCATACATGCTGACACATACACACAAAAAACAAAAGCAGCAGTGCGTATGTGTGTGTGTGTGTAACAATATAAGCACGATACTTATTATTGTCAATCTTTGAACTGTCAAAAATTTAGACTCTGAATTTATATATCTTTGCCAATATTTTTTTTTACGTTCCTGCAAGCAGACGATACAATTTCATTTGTGTTTTAAGTGCTAACCGTACTTGTTGGTTTATTTCATAATGAATGATGTTTGCAGCAAAATATAAGAATGTTTTCGCTCTGAAAATTGCCCGAGCCTCACTCTTGGGGTAAACAATTGTCAGACCACCTTCTAAGGGATTAAAAATACTGACACGGTCACGACAACAGAATGATAGTCCGGTAACGAGAGGCGAGCCTCCACTATCGACTGCCAAGTATCAAGCGTTCAACGCGCACAGCAACAACTGAAATTGACTGCAGAGTAGAAACAGCTACAGGCTTGGGAAAACCGCGATAGTACAATGCATGCATTCAACTTCCATCTGTCAAAGGGCTGCCAACCCTAACAAGCAAGTCCTAATTTACACGCTGACTTTTCGCACATGGACTGTCGTCATGGACAGTGACGATGCTTGTGGACAAGGAAGGTGAGACGCAAGCGCGCGAGGCAAACAGTCACAAAAACCACGTTTACTGACTATCACTTGCCTCTTATTCAGATTTCTTGTTGCAATTATAAGCATTTAAATTAAAAATCAACATTAATTATGCCTGGCTTACAATCGAAATTAGTATAAGAAACAGTCATGCAAACAGTCAGCGTGTAAGTGTCGAAGGGCTTACAAATCAAGTTAAAAATGAAGTCAAGGAAACAGTCATGTGCAAAAAGTCAGCGTGTAAATTAGGACTAAAAAAAAGACCTATTCCCACTTCAAATGGAATGCTCGAAAAAGTGAATTTAAACAAGTTAGAACGTTGCAGTCGGATACACACGACTGTGATATACTCTTTTTTTTAGCTTCTTTGAGGAGTCAGAAGTGGGCGGAGCAATTGTATTTTAGTTAAATCTTTGAAGTTTTGCAATCAATTTAAATTTGGTTGGGCCATTTCTACAGGTTTGGGAGAAATAAACTTTGCTCGATTGCAAGGGTGGGGTTGGGTGTTGCAAAATTGTTTTTATCTGATCTATTTTATAAGGCAACAGAATTCTGCCTATGGTATATGTCAACATGTATACAAAGTTTGGTTGCTCTAGCTTCAAAACTGTGGAAAATACTGCGTTCATAAAGACGGGCGGACATTTCACAAAATCAATATACTTTTTTTTCAAAAAAATTAAAAAAAGAGTTTTAAAATTCACTAAATTACAGCAGCCCAAACCAACCAAACATAGGGGATGCCAACTTGTTTCACATAAAAGTCATGGGTCTGCCCATTTGTTCGAAAATTTGAGAGTTGCCAGACAGTTTGTTAGACTTGGCGGGCAACAAATTTTAAAAGTACATTTTTTTTCTGAGACGTCTGCTTCAATGCGCTACACATTTTGTGACAAAATTATAATACCCTCTGCAAGGGTATAATAAAATACACTTGTAATCTTAATTTTAAAGTGGTTCGCGGAGGCTCTAAAGATTCAGCAAAAAATTACGTTTACAACATGTTCTTATCAAAAAAACCTTGAACATATTTCAAAAATTTTCGACAAAATGTTTGAATTATCGAAAATAGAAAAGCTCGTAGAAAATGCTAATACTCACCATTTTTAGTCGGGTTTTCTTGAAATCATTGATTTTTGCACTCAACCGTTTTTGAGCTAAATTTTTGAACATTGATTTCTTTTTGTCAAGACTTGTCTCCATTGACAATTTTTTCCTCCACATTTTGGCAAACAGAAGCAGATGAATATGGCTGGTTCGACTCGGCTGTAATGCTTATGACGAATATAAATATATATATATTTATTATTATGTACTCAATGGGGTCGGAGACGTCTCCTTCAATGCGTTACACAATGTTTAACAAAACTGTAATACCATCCGCAATGCATATGGGAGAATATGATCATTACTAACTTAATACTCTATTGGGCCAAACTCTTTCCGAAATTGGTATACCGTTTTAACAACGTTTTAAATAAATTTAATTTCAAGTCAACGCCACCTGTTTAAAAGTTGACTGCTGATGAGTGATATACAAACCACTTAAAACTAAATTTGTATTTTAATTTTATGTATTGTTGTTCACTTAATCGGAACGGATGGAAGTACGGGAGTATGACCTTAAAAACTTCATACTAAATTGGTACGATCTAGTATACATACTAACATTTCGCACATATTTAACTAAAGTGTCATAATTCAAAGTTAAACCAAAGTTCGAGGGTGTAGTCCCGAGAACCGACTGGTTAATGCTCGTCTGTTATGAGGCAAGCGCAGCCGAGTGGGTCAGGCGTAACTTCAGCCATATATGCGCTGCTAGTTCGCTTGCCGTCGATCTGTTGGAAGAGAGCGACTTCCCCCGAGTGCACCTCATCAGAGGATACTTTTCCAACTGCTTGGACCTGCCGAACGAAACCGTTCTGGGGCACATTGTTGCGCAAAACGACTTTAGCGTCGACCAGTGGAGGATCGTACCATGCTGCACCTGGCCTTCATGGTCGACGAGCTGTCGCTGCAGTCACTGGTGAAGTCCGGTGGCAAAATCTGGAACTGCTTTGGCAGGAGCAGATTAATCCTTAAGCCCTCCGCTAAGGATAAAGACAGCAATATACCAACGGAGAAACCGGAAGCAGCCGTCCTGCGACCACCCCGGCACCGAGGGCTTCTGCCCGTCTAACCAGTAGCAAGGCTGCTGGGCCTGCAAACGGAAAGATGGGTAGCCAGGCCTCCGGTGGCAGTCAGCAAGCGAAGCCTGGAGCGGGTCCCTCCACTAGCAGAGGCACTGGTCTCGCAAAAAGAGAGTCGACAGTAAGGTGCCCAGCAGCATAAGACTCAAGGCGTCCAGACTGCCGAAGGGAGTTCTAGGACAAATCAGGAAACCTCGTCCAAAGCTCCAACACAATGGAGTTATGAGCGCCATGAGGGTGCTCCAGGCGAACCTGCACCACGGTAGAACAGCGTCGGCAACCCTGTGCATGATTTTCACCGAAGAAAACATCAACTTGGCTCTCCTCCTGAAGCCATGGTCGACTTCTGTCGAAGGAGGAACAAACAGCTTGTCATCGGCTGTGACGCCAACGCCTATCACACTATCTGGGGTAGTAGTATGTAAGCAAAAGGGGGGAGTGCCTTCTCTATTATCTTTTGTGTAGTCAATTAGATGAAGCAAATAGAGGGTGTAGGCCCACTTTTATTAATGCAATCAGGGAAGAGGTGTTGTTGACTAACCAGAGTTAGTCAGCGTACTGCTGATTCTATTACAAATTGGAGAGTCAAATATTGGGACTTGTTTAAAGTCTTAGTGCCTTCAAAAGTTGACCAGATTTCCGTCGATTTTAACTCTACTACAGAGATAGAAATGGCGGCAAAATGCAACTTCAAGTTCTTCCTACCATGACAGTGCAACATCCAGGCCCCATCAGGTTAAACGTGAGGTTCCCTGGTGGAGTGCTGGTCTAGCTAGTCAAAAAAGGGAAGTCCGACGGCGCTTTAATCGAGCCAAGTCAAACAGAAACTCTTGGGACGCATATAGATGCGCACTCGCCGAATATAACAAAACCATTAGACGCTCCAAACGCGATATCTGGCGCACCTACTATGAAAGTGTGAAGTCACTTCCAGAAGCAGATAGATTGCAAAATGTATTGGCCAAAGGGTCATCTAATGGAGTGGGGCTCCTTAAAAGAACAGATGGTTCTTATGCGCAGGATTGACAGGAAACACGTGAGTTACTGCTTCAGGTGCACTTTCCTGTTTCTGTAATTGACACAGGCAATCCGAGTGTTGGCGAGGATACTATACCACCCTTCAGACGTGGTCATAGTCTGTCGGGTGTCATCTTTGATCCTGACAAGGTCCTTCTCTCACTTTAAAGCCCCAAGGGGTGACTAGATTTTCCCGGCCTTGCTGCAACACAGCCTAGATGAGATCATTTCTCCACGACATGGCCTACTTACTCAAGGGTACATTCCTGTACCCTGAAGGGAAGGGATTCGTCCCCTTGACCAGACCAGAGAGACCAATCAGCCTCACATCCTTTTGGCTGTTGGACTTGCATAGCCGGTGCAGCTTGTAATACTCTAAGACGCACACAGTTCGCCTACATGCAAAGCAGATCCACAAAGGTCGCTCTTCAGTCGGTGAGATTGAGGACGCATTTAAGGCGAAGGAAATTGCTTTGTGTTCCTTTCTCGACGTCGAAGGTGCCTTTGACAATCCTGGCTAACAATGCATAGCTAGAGCCTTAGAGTCCAGGGGTATTGACAATGCCTCTATCACTTGGACAGAAAACATACTAATGCTCCCAGACATGCCACTACTGTCTGAATTCGAGCTGTCCACAAAGCGGGGTTTTGTCTCCCCTTTCATGGTCCTTAGTGAAAGATGAACTACTTGAGAAACAATCAAGGGTAGGCATAGATACTATAGGGTATGCTGATGTCCAGGCTGTTGTAGTCTCTGGGAAGTTCGGCCAACCATCACCGAGCTGATGCAAAGGGCACTCAACACGGTCCGTGGATGGTGTACAGAAGTGGGTCTAAATATTAACCCACAAAAGGCGATTATAGTTCACTTCACAAAACGGTACTCCGTTGATGTTGGCCAGCTCTACATCGGCGGAACACCCGTGGAATTTCCCAGCAAGGTTAAATATCTAGGTGTAAATCTTGATGAGCGCCTCAACTGGGATCGTAGGACCCAACACCAGGATCTCGATTGCAATGGGCATCTGGTCCTGCGTCTTTCTTTCCGAGATTCACGCCATTGAGTCCTGCTCTAAATTTATCCTGGATAAGAGGAAAAAAGAAGCCAACGTGAATATCTTCACGGATAGCCAAGCAGCCATAAAAGTTATTTCCTCTTGGAAAACAAGCTCAGCACTGGATGCAGATTGCTGGAACAGTGTTCAGCAACTCTTCCAACGAAACCGGGCCACCATTTGTTGGGTCCCAGGCCATTTAGATCTCCTCGGCAACGAAACGGCTCTGCAACCCCTCTCTTAGACCCTGAAGCTTTTTGTGGGTTGAGCTGGGACTCTATCAAAATATTGATAGAGGAATGGTCAGCAAAGGAGAGGGAGTCTTACTCGTCCACGAGACCGGGCTTACGCCAAGCTAAAGAACAGGTGAACCCACACATAGGTAGCAAAACAAAGTTACTATCAAGGGCAGATTTGCAGCTGTTGGCCTATCTCACAGGTCATCAGACAGTCAAATATGACCCTCACAAGATGCGCCTATCCCCCCGACACAGACTGCAGACTCTGCAAGGGGGCCATTATTCGGAGTAGGAGGAAGTATCTGCACAGGAAATAAGTTTCTCTAGCACAGATTTCAAAGTCCTCGGCGCGAAATCTGTTATCCTTCATAAGGGAGGTAGAGCAACACCTGGTACTCCACATGGTACAAAAGACCGCCCTCTGGTCGCAGTGCATAGTCTCTTTTGTGAGACCCCATTTAATTTTAATATTTTTAATATAATTCAAAGTTTTGTGGTTTTTCAGAAAACACGATTGAAGTTATGCAATGAAAATGTATTAACATTAAAAATAGCATTCTTCTTTAACGAATGTCACAAACGTTTAGAAAATATCTGACTTTTATGAATACAACAAGTTTTGAGTTGTGCTACTTTAGTTAAATATGTGCGATGTGTAGATAGAATGCATTCTAAAATACATTTTACTTTTATTGCTATTTTATCTATCATATATTTATTATTGTGTGTTTTTCGCCAAAAATGCGATTTATGTTGTCGACCGAAACGCGACCGCTGAAAATAAATGCTTTGATTCTTTTATACTCTTTTTTTAATATTTTTGAAAAAAAAGAAACAAAACTACTTACTTTCCGTATAATTTATATTATACAAGTTATACTACCACATATTTGAATTCAAAGTTAAAAAACGAGCTAGTAAGTAAGTTACTTATTGGTTAAATAAATAGAGAAATTAATTTGCTTGTCGATTTGTGCCATTGCCTTTTGTCTTATACACAGGGTATACCAATACCAGTTATTGTTAGCAAAAATTAATTTAGTTTTATTTCACAAGTGACATACAAAAACATTTTTAAGCATTAAATGTTTATAAATTTATTATCTTGTATAATTTATTAGTATTTTCTTAAAATATATTTTTTAACTTATTGAAAAAAAAATTGTAAACGATAATGAAACCTGCTTTTATTTCTATCAACAATTCACCCTCACTTTCTTAATACGAACAAAGTAAAAACCTTAAAATATTGAAGTGAGGTTTAAGTTTCAGACAGGCAGGGTCTAGAAATGAGGCGTACTAATAAAGAGTTAAATGATAATAATGTTAATGCATCTGCTCTGCTTCATATTATAGCCCAATTTTCAGTCGCTGTCTTCCACAGAGAGTGACTTGTTTAAACGGCCATTGACGTAGCTCGGCGAGCACGCTGGACTGAGGTCCTGGCTTGATTCCCGATACTTACTAAATAGGCCACGCATTTTGTTGAGCGGCGTTTGAAATACTGTGGCCGCTGCAACTGTTGCAAATGACGGCATTGGCGAAGCGTTCTCCACTGCCAACCTGGTGTCCACTTGCGACGAGATTTCCTCAACAACTCCATTTTGACCAGACATTCGTGGCAAACGTGTTAATTTAGGAGGTGTTGATGGCGTTGCCAAATGACGACGCGCCGCCGCAGCGGTCAACTTGGGCGTCCCAAAGAGCCGTTTCGGATGGACCACTGAAACGTTGTCGGCAGCAATATTGACATTACAATTGGCAACACCACCGATACTTGTCGTTTGAGGCGTGCTGACTACAGTGAAGTACGAAGGCGGCTTTTGGGTCTTTTGTACGGTTTTCGGAGAAGGGAAACTGAGTGGGACAGTGAAATGATTTAAATAAGTTTCAATTAAATATTTTAAGAAAGTTGCTACTTACAGATCCATTTCGGCAGTAGAGAAGTTCTCCATGGCTGTCCGCCAGCCGTACGTAAATGGCAGCGCTTCTTTGTCAATCTCCAAATGGAAAATAGCGTTCAGCACGTCCAAATCACGCTTTGTCGGTTCCTTTCTGCAATGGGGTATGTATTTACTTTGTCAAAATTATCTTACTTTCTGTTAAGTTTACCCGAAAATAAAAAGCTCATAACGTGGTTCTAAGTCAACCGAAAACCTTGGCGAGCGGCTCTCCGGCGGTGTCTTGAATATCTCCTCCTCGTCGCTGCTGTTTCCACCACTGCATTCGTACTGTTGATAAAAAATATGTGCAAATATGGATTTTGTATGCAATATGTTCTTTTGTACTAGAGGTGCCAAAACATCGATGTCAACATCGATTATATCGATAGTTTTAAATTCTCTTCACCATCGATGTTTTGGTCGATGTATAGATAGTGACAATTGCGACAATAGTGACATTTTTTACGAAGAAAAATTATTCTCAATCTATTTTGTTTCAAGTTATTAAATTATGTTCTTTATAGCCAAATATCTTCAAATTAATTTGTTAAACGGCAAATATGAAATCCACTTTTTTTATGGGTATTTCATAAAATTAACTTATATATTATTATTATTAATCTTTTTTTGTAATATGGGTTATTCCTGCGTTGTGGACGTTACACTCGTACGCAAATTTGCTTGTTAATATTGACACAGCTAGCGTTCATAATTACTATACTTTAATGAATTTTTTTGCAAAATTCAGATCTTTGGGAGTACTTTTAAACCTATTTTAAAATAAAAGATTAACTGTTTTTGAAAAAAAGTAATGCTTGTTCAAAGTTGCGTTGCGGACGTTACAAAAAGTGGAAGTCGACTTTGAGGCTATATACATTTTTTAGCGAATTTATAGGTAAGGTTAAATTGATCTCTTTATATTTATTAGAGCCTTGCACGAGTGCACGTGTAAGTGCAATCGAGTAAAAAATTGTTTATTGAGTTCGATGGGCCAACTATCGATATGAATCTGTGGATTTTGATCAAGTTGCTGGATACGCAAGCCAGGAGAAAGTTAAATAAAAATGCCTGGCAAAGTTTTTATACCCTTTTTTAATTTAAAAAAATTTAAAAAATATATATTTTGTTTGTGAAAAGTCCGTCTGTCCGTGCGTGTCCGTATGAACGCAGGTTTTTTCCACAGTTTTGAAGCTAGAGCAACCAAACTTGGTATACATGTTGATATATACCATAGGCAGACAAAGTGTCAAAATCTAGAATTTTGAATACACTTCGAAATCATTGGAAACGAGTGCACACGTGCAAGGCTCAAATATTTATATTAATTAGTGCTTGTTGTTATTGAATACTTATAAAATAACTTTCATCAAGTATCATCTCATTTGACAACATAAATATTAAACAGAAAATGGTCTTAAAATGAACAAAATAAAGGCAAAAAGCCATTTTTGCAGATTCCAGTAGGTTCGCTCATGATAACCATTGAACTGGATTGTAAATTGTTAGATTTAATCATTTTCTAGCAATTTATATCGATTAAAGTATACAATTCAGAAGAATTAGGTATTAATAATGAATTAAATTATAAATTATTTTTGATTTTCGATAGTACAATCGATAGTATCGATGTTTTCGACTATCACTATCGAAAACTATCGATGGAATGTATATCGATGTTTTGCCACCTCAAGTAAGTACTTACAAAGTCATCATTACTGTCCTCGTCTTCATCATCACTCTGGTTGTTGCTGTTGCGCCACGTGCCAGCTTTTAGGAGGGGCGAAACGACTGCTACGTTAGAGGTGATGGAGGTACGCAAAGCGGCTGCAGCTGCTGCCAGTGCTGTGGTCGCGTTGCCCATATCTTGAACCTGAGCGCGCAAAGTTTCGGTTCGCTTGCGTCGACTCGTCTTACGGCTGAGATTCGCATCCCAGAGACAGGCGCAACACTGCTCCACCTCCCAAGCGACCGAGCACAATTCTTCAGTTTTAAGTGCGTCTGGCAGCTGGACAGTTGGCCCCTGATCTAACATCAACAGCATGTTAGCGCATACACAGTCCAAATGCTCGCGACGATCACCACTTAGCTGCAGCAGTTTGCGGAGCATATGCAGAAGCCGGCAGCGTTGGACAACGTCGACTTCCTGCGAGTGTTCGATGTAGCTGGCTATGAGGTGAGCGATACGCGAGTGGACCTTACTAAAATCAACGCTGATAAAGCGTGCGTCGTCTTTGAAGCTCACAATAAGAGATTTCAGTCTTTTTAATTCGGAAAGCAGCGTATCGTTAATGGATACCATGTTGCCAATGTTGTTAATGAGCGTTTTGGTGATGCGTTTTGCAAAAACCTGCAACGACTTCTCTACACATGTGTAGGGCGTCATTACCTGTGAAATGCTACCACCAGCGACTGCAGCGTTGTTTGCTCTTCCTCGGTCGACTACAAGATCCAGATAGTGATGTATATTCGAAAAATTCCACATCTGATCCGATTTTTCGGCCTGCGCCTGTTCCGATTTAGCTGACAGATAACTCTCCAGGCACGTGAGTCCACTGGACGACGCGATGTCCACAAAAGTATCAAGAAAGTCCCAATACTCTCGCCATTCCAACTGTTCCTGACGCGCAAGCTGCCGTCCCACCACCTCAAGGCCCTTTTCAATGTCCGAGTTCTTAATGTGTCGCTCACGAAAGCTATCATTTATATTGGACATGGACACATTCAAGCTAAAATCCGATGACACGTCCATCGATACTTCGTCGACAAACGGTGACGAATTCATACTACGATATTTCAAGAAAAGTTCAGGCTTCATTTGACGTACGGGCGTTGAGGGCATTTCAAGTACGCGTTTTGACATACATGGACTGTCTCTATATTTGCAATTGTTGTTATTGTTATTTTCAATGTGTTCCAAATCGCCATTTTGCAGAAACAAGGTCTGTTGTGGCTTGTGATTGCCATTCGGTTCGTTGACGATTTTACTTGGCGTTGCTGCACGTGGGCTGAATAACACACGCCTGCCAGCCGACATTTGACCGGTACTTTTATTGAAAATGGACTTGCTAGGCGTCTTCATGGGTGAGATGTAGGGTGAGTTGGCCAGGGGTGACATCCCATTACTTCCAATTCGCGGAGGCGTCTTCCAACGCCGATAGAAACTCAACGCCTGCTCTCGTGGCATTGGGCCAGCCAAGGCGCTGATCGTGAGATCCACGTTAAGCCGCTCACACTCTTCGTTTTTCACCTGCAAGGTCTGTCATATTTCAGACAATAAACATACTGAAGATATTTTCAATATTATTATCAGTTACTTACCGGTGGGTCGTTTGGCGTAAAGGGTTGTCCAACATGCGGCG
Organism: Hirtodrosophila cameraria; assembly: GCA_949708635.1. NCBI lineage: Eukaryota > Metazoa > Arthropoda > Insecta > Diptera > Drosophilidae > Hirtodrosophila > Hirtodrosophila cameraria. The sequence goes on from OX453090.1 coordinate 16,894,609, forward strand.
GCAGCTCATTGCCAACAGCGCGAAGAACGGGAACATAGTGTGGCTCTGTCAGCAGCAGCATCAACTTCTTGAATACCTCTGGACTAGCGTTGGGTGCTCTCTGGCATATTATCTTATTGAAATAAAAACATAACATCGAATTACAGTGAACAGCGGCTATTTTTCTAATCAAAACAAGTAAAAACGTTGCAGTCAGATGCACCCGACTGCGATTTACTCTTTTTCTCGCCCCTTTGCGGAGTCAGAAGTGGGCGTGGCAATTGTACTTTTGCTCATATCTTTCAAGTTTTGCTATCAATTTAAATATGGTTGGGCCTGTTCTACAGGTTTCGGAGAAACAAACATTGCTCGATTGCAAGGGCGGGGGTGGGCGTGGCAAAATTATTTTTATCCAAACTTTTAAATAGGGCAACAGAATTCAACCTGCAAAATTTGGTAATTCTAGGTAAAAGGGTGGGGGAGATACAGACTTTGCTTAATTGTGGGGGCGGAGGTGGGCGTGGCCAAATTTTTGTTAGTCAGATCAATTAAGAATGTGATAAGTAGCCCTACGGACACGGACGGACAGACGGACATTTCACAAACCCAATATACTCTTTTTCTTTTTTTTTCAAAAAAATTAAAAAAAAAAGAGTATAATCATAGGGTTGACGTTTTACCAATCAGTTAGTAGTTTCCAAAATCAAATAAAAATACTTCTACAACCCACTCCATATTGTAGACTTCAATTCGCCAGAAAATTTTAACACTGGTTGGCGCAATATAAGGTGCGCGAATTGAATAAGTAGAATGCGAACGAAATAGGTAAATAGGACAATATCAGTTTCGATTGTTTGCAGACATTGTATTACACGCAAATGAGTTTTTTTGTCCAGCAAAATTTTAGAAAACTTAAAAGTAGTGAGTTTTTTTTTACTTTTTTACTGAGTTAATTACTGTGTTCTCAATTGTTAATTATGTGCATTATTGAAGAAATGCCGAGTTCCACACGCTTGAGTGATGAGGAGCGTGGAAAGATCAAAGCTCTCCGTGAAATGGGCATGTCCATACGGAAAATTGCAAAACATGTATCCAGGAGCAAACGGACCATCGAAAAGTTTTTCAAGGATCCCCAAAACCATGGGAAAAAACCCCGTTCCGGTCGACCGCCTGTTGTGAGCGATACCGAGCGCATTCAATTTACAGCGGTGATCGAAAACATCAGTGCATCGCAAATCCAGCATAAATTGTCTCTTCCGATATCTCCCAGACGAGTACAACAAATTTTACAACAATCGGAATACCTATCATATGAAAAAATAACTACTTCAACCTCAGCTACTTGATAGACATAAGCTTGCATGAGATGGATATCGATATTATTATCGCAATATATGACGTCCGAAACACGCGTATCGAAAAACTTCCATGGTTGGTCACTAATGATTTGGGCAGAAAAGAAAATTAAATCAAGGATGCGGTCGGACAGACGGACGGACAGACAGACGGACAGACAGACGGACATGGCTAGTTCGTCTCGGCTGTTGACGCTGATCAAGAATTTATATAGTTTATATAGTCGGAAATGCCTCCTGCCTGTTACACACATTTGCAGTACTTTATAACTCCCTTTTTCCCATTTTTAATTGGAACAGGGAGTAAAAAAGGGCTTTGGAGTTGTGCTATGTATAATTTGTTGCCGTGTCATGGTACCCAGCTTCGTACAGTGCTATATTAGCACATTTTCAACTACACAGTGGTCCATAGTTGGTCCATAGGCTTTCTCCACTAAAGGGTCCCGCGTCAAGCACAAATTGTTGTGTTGTTTAGCTAAAACAACAATCTAAAAGAGATTCTTATTTCCTCGGACGGTAATTGGCTGCGTTTATTTCATTCTTTTACTTTTCATTTTCATGTTAAAAAATCAGGAAACTTATTAAAAAATTAACAAGAAAGAAATGTTATCTTCGGCGTGCTGAAGATATATACCCTTGTAGAATGGACTTGCAAAAGAAAACTTATTTTTCAACCGATCGTTCCTATGGCAGCTATAAGATATAGTATTCCGATTTCGCTGAAATTTTGTCAACATATGCGAAAAGTCCTAAAACTTAGACATAAAGAGTTTGGTTGAGTTATTTTGAAAACAAAAATGTGTTCATACAAAAACTTATTTTTTATGTATAAACTGTTATTAAACTTAGGTAACGAGTTTGGTTGAGTTATATTAAAAAACAAAAATGTGTTCATACAAAAACTTATTTTTTAACCGATCGATCCTATGGCAGCTATATGATATAGTGGTCCGATCTGGCCGATTCTGACATATGTACCGATTGCAGCAAGCATAAGCATCTGTGCCAAGTTTCATCGAGATAGCTCTAAAACTGAGGGACTAGTTCGGACGGACATGACGGACATGACTCGGCTGTTGATGCTGATCACGATTATACAAATTTTTTTTCTGAGACGTCTCCTTCTATGCGTTACACATTTCTTGACAAAATTATAGTACCCTTTGCAAGGGTATAAAAAGCTCATAGCTTTTGTCGGATGCTACTTAATACGCTGCCTGCTTGCAGCTTTTCTTATGCCCACGCCAACTCTTCTTGTTCCTCTATCGAGTGGCAATAATATCGATATGGTGCTACCGATCAGTTATTGCCACTATGTGTGGCGCAGAGTGGCCCGACGCTTACATTCGGCTTTCCTGATATTCGAAGCGTCCTCGCAAGATTCGTTGCATTGATCCTCATCTATTTCGTTAGGTTCATCGGGCTCTCTGGCGGTGTTTGGATCCACGGTTTCATTTTGTCGGAGGAGTATGTAGTGCTTTTGAGTGAGTTTAGCATGCGGGATATCTTCGATCAGATATCGGTCGTGTGGAAGAACTTTTCTGATAACAAAGGAACCTTTGTAGCGCGGTTTCAATTTGCGTGATGTGCCTGTGGTAGTCGGCTCATTTTCTACCAGAACTAGATCACCAGGGTCATATACGGTCGGCTAGAAGCGCATGGCATCATATCGTTTCTTGGCTTTGGCTCGTTCATCGTTACTTGTTGTTGCGGCTTTTGCTCTTAATTGATCCAATTCGACTTCGGTTAGCATATCAGTTCCGATATCTTGTAGTACATTTACTAGCGTATTCTGCAGAATGTCACGGTGCTCGTAACGTAAAAATAAAATAGCTGGAATGGAGAACAATTAGTTGTGTTGTTTGTCATCTTATTTATGCTCCACTGGATTGATCGCATCTTTTCGTCCTACCGCCTTTCATTATCGGTCATAGGCAGCAACATTGACGGGATGATGCGATTTGTGCGTTCGACGTGTCCATTTGCGCTTGGAGTGCGTACTGCATTCAGCGCGTGCTTGGCATTATTTTCTCGGCAGAATTTTGAAAAGTCTTTTGAAGTAAAGGCCTTACCGCGATCAGAAGTAATTCGCTCTGGCACTCCCACGTAACTGCGTTTCGAACTTTAAAATAACCAATCTGCTTCATCGATTATCGCCTTGTTTATTTTGAGACTGGCTGTATCCATCTCGTGTGCATCCTCATACGGTACTCGACTTAGGGCGTCGACATGTTCCATCCGGGATCCTGACCTGTGTATGATTTTAATATCAAACTCCTGTATACGTAACCACCATCTGGCAGTACGTGATATTAGATCGCGTTTTTCTATCGACTTTTGGAGCGCATTGCAATCAATAATCACACTGATATGTTTCCCATATATGTAATACTTAAATCGCTGCAAGGATTCACTTTTGCCGATAATTTACGTTAAGCCGCGTTCTCGTAGTACCTGTAGAATACGTGCAAGCTTCTCATACATCCCGTCGAATGAATTGCTTCCAACTTGATTGTCATTCATGTAGTGTAACATATCGCCCTTATGCACACGTTTCTGTATTTCTGCCATGAGTCGATTAAAAACGGCTGGCGCGTTTTAACCAAATGACATACGTTTAAGTTCGTATTGCCGTGTACTTGCGACTATCCGGCGGTTGGCGATTGGCGAACAATATTGGCCTGACTGCCCGTTTCGATGAATGCAATATACGGCTGTGATTGAACAGTGATATTCTTGCAGAACCACTTGTCTCGATTCATGGCTCCCATGCGTCGCACATTCGCTTTGGGTGGTTTGCACTTCTCATTGCTCGGATGAGCCTTGTTGCAGCTTGCGCAGCGATGATACTTCTGCTGTTTCGGGCACCCATTGGTAAAATGTCCCACATCTCCACAGCTATAGCATTTAAGCTCGACTTTGTCTTCGTTAGGTTCGCGTCGATCTCCTGCTTCGGGTCCATATGTTGTCGCTTCATGACTGGATTGTTTGCCTGTACTCGACCTCGATTTGCAAAATATGATTCTGCCGTATCTCGCATCTGCTTCATTGACGGAAAGCTTATGGCTTCTATACGTTGTTGCAGCTCACGGTACTGAAGACCAGATCGTGTACAACGTATTAAAGCTGCTTCGCTAAGCTTAAAGCGAGTACCCAGTACTGACATACGAAAACAATATTCCTTCACTGTCTCTTTCGGGCGTCTGATAGCATTTGGCATGGTATAGTGCATTTCTGCTTCATCAGGAGTGACATCAAACTCGTCAGAAATGGCTTTTGCGGAGTCAGTCCATGTCCTATGAAGAACTAGCGATGAGTCAAACCACATCTTGGCTGGACATCTTAGACGTGTGTAAGCTGCTAGCAAAAGAATCTTGTAAGCATCGACCACTTTATTGACACGATCAATAAACTGACATACAGAAATTGAACTCACGTCCGATGCATGACGTGCGTTTACGTTAGATTAAGTACCAGCGTTCATCTCATTGCCTTCACAAGGCGTGTTGCTGGTTGTAGCTGGCTGCGAATTTGACGCTGTTCCTGACCACCACTTTGCGCATGTATCAGCTGAGCCATAATTTCGCGCAGCTGCTGCATTTCATTTTTTAATTGAGATATTGGTGCTCCATCTCCTTCTTGACTCTGTCCGGATATAGTCGACATCTCGACCTCGTCTGACTGAAGAAAATGTTTTAGCCGCTTAATTAATTTATCACGGGGGCCAACAGCTGACAGTTCATGGGCTCCCAACAGAAATTTTAATTGGTTCACTTTTAATTCATAAATTTTTTTTTGATTGTTTAAACTTTTTTCTATTTGCAAATTTTGTTCCAATTGTTCTTTGCTTTGTTTTTCTTTTTTATGTGTGTAAACACTTTTCATGTACAACACAATTTGTTGACTCTATTGCTATTGCTCTACAAAGGAAGAATAAAAGGTTTTCTCCTTAGTCCGATTAAATCGAGCTATGTACCTAGCTCATCCCAATCTGAAAATTTGCTCGAAAGTTTCGAACATTTTTGAATTAGAGTGACCTTCTCAAATTGAGATGTTTGTTTGTGTCAACGCATTGAATTTTGGAATTTTAAGACTTGTTTCCAGTTATAAGCCAATAAATGTTTATTCTAAAAATTTGGTAAAAATCTGATAGTTCAGCGGAAAAACGCTAAAACGCAAATTGACACGCCCATAGTTTCCCAACCAAAGAAATTTCAGACACGTTCTACATTTCGTTGGAAATGTATTTTTAACAGCTACTAAGCTACGCAAGTGGCACAGTGCAAAAAGTTACTTAGGTATAATGCAAAAAAACTGAATCTATTTGAGCAACGTGGGGAATGCAAAACTGATTTTATTATTTCAAATTGTTCTTATATCCGTCTTATTTCGACCTTTTAACCACTTGTAATGTGTACAATCGTCCCGTTCGACATCAGAGAATTGCCCATATATCAAATAACCTAAAATTTTGTCTGGCTTTGTTAAAATAAGTAAGAACGTTGAGGTCGGGTGCACCCGACTGCAATATACTATTTTTCTAGCCTATTTGCGGAGTCAGAAGTGAGTGCGGTAAGGTATATACCAACATGTATACCAAGTTTGTTTGTTCTAGCTTCAAAACTGTGGAAAAAACTGCGTTAATACAAACGGACGGGCGGACAGACACATACTTCACAAACCATATATACCCTTTTTCTTTTTATTAAAAAAAAAATTAAAGCAAATATGAAAAATCATTTAAAATTGCATTCCAATTTTTCGGAAAATTCATCTCCTTGGTGGAAAGTGGGTGGTAAGCAAGGCGAAAGTAAAGTTTTTATGCGATTTGCTGAAACTCATTTTCAAAGATCTATATGAAAAATCATTTAAAACTGCATTCCAATTTTCCGGAAAATTCACCTCCTGGATGGAAAGCGAGTAGTAAGCAGGGCGAAAGCTGAGTATTTTTGCGATTTGCTTCAAATTCATTTTCAAAGGTCTGTATAAAAATTCATTGAAGACTGCATTCTAATTTTCCGGAAAGTTCACCTCCTGGGTGGAAAGTGGGTGGTAAACAAGGCGAAAGTAAAGTTTTTATCCGATTTGCTTCAAACTAATTTTCAAAGATCTAAATGAAAAATCATTTAAAACTGCATTCCAATTTTCCGAAAAATTCACCTCTAGGGTGGAAACGGGTGGTAAATAGGGCGAAAGTTGACTTTTTATGCGATTTGCTTCAAACTCATTTTCAAAGATCTATATTAAAACAAGCAATAACATTGCAGTCGGATGGCTCCTTATGTTATCTACTCTTTTTTTAGTGCTTTTGCGGAGTCTGAAGTGGGCGTGGCAATTGTATTTTCTCAAATCTTTCAAGTTTTTCCATAAATTTAAATTTGATTGGACCAGTTCTACAAGTTTGGGAGACACAAACTTTGCTCGATTGCCAGGCCGGGGGTGGCAAAATTATTTTTATCCAATCTATTTAATAGGGCAATAGAATTCAACTTGCAAAATTAGGTGATTCTAGTTAAAGGGGTGTGGGAAATACAGACTTTGCTCATTTGTGAGGGCGGAGGTGGAACTGTGGAAGATATATGTTTTTTCGGTTTGTGGGGGAAGGGTTGGTGGTGGGGCGGAGATCTTAACACTTTGTCTGCCTATGGAATATACCAACATGTATACCAAGTTTGTTTGCTCTAGCTTCAAAACTGTGGAAAAAACTGCGTTTATACAGACATTTCAAAAAGCCAAAATACTCTTTTTTCATTAACTAAAAAAAAATAGAGTAGAATTATTTGCAATTCTGGCAACGCTTCGTCGAAAAGTATCGATACATCAGCAATGTAGTTGGCAATTCTGGTAAAAGACTTGCCAGACTGTTTAATAAGCAGCGGAATATTGTTTTGTTTATTGTGCGGGGAATTTAAACTTAAATGCCGAATGAGGAAAACTTTGTGAAATTCTGTTATATTCGAATACGAATTTACCAGAGAGCATTTTATTATTGCAAATTAGTTCAATAGGAACACAAAATAACATGTCAATATCAAACGGCAGGTCTGTGTTGAGTCTCTGTAAAATAAACAGTTGGCAGATGTTTTTGTCAACCGTAATCTGTTTATAAATTCCATGTCCATAAACGTTTTGAAAGATTTTGTGTGACTGTTGTATATTCGAGGGGACTTTTCATGCACTTCTGTCTCTTTAGCAATGTGTTCAAGTGACTATATATAACAAGCTCGTTTAATATTTTCAATGGTTTGATTTATTTTACTAATTGCATCAGGTGTTTTTTTTTTTACAAACATTGTTCAGTGCTGCCATATGTACACATGCAGTTGAACACAAAAAAGGTGGCATCGCTGTACTTTGAAGCTGGCGAGATTGAAACTCTCTGGGATGAAATACATTGCGATCAAAGACGGCCAGTTGCAAAAACGTGAACATGAGAAAATAAAATCAGTAAAGACATGTAGATTTGCAACGACAGCAACATTACAAAACGGCAATTTGTATGCACTTTTCTTAGTTAAAGTAATACCTTTCGATCGGTATGAAGCTCGATCTGATCGATCTGTCATTTTTTCTGTACATAATGCTAGTCGCCTTTTGCACATTTCGTGATGCTTCGTCCCTAGCGTGGACTACCGTCAACACTGACCATGGACAAAGTGTCAAGATCTCCCCTATACCCCTTTCCCCGCAAGTGCCAAATAACTGTATCTTCCACAATTTTACTGATGGAGACACCAAATTTGTCATATGGGCTACTGACCACATTCTTGATTGATCTGACTTAAAAAAAAAAATTGGCCACGGGGGTGGGCCCCTCCCTTTCAATCGCGCAAAGTTTGTATCTCCCACACTTGTATAGCGGGAGCAACCAAATTTTAATTGATGACAAAACTTGAAAGATTTGACCAACAATACAATTGCCGCGCCCACTCCCGATTCGGCAAAGTGACTCAAAAAAAAAGGAGCGGCAACGTTCTCACTTGTTTTAATTGAAGCGTCTGTCGCAAGAGTTTGACTTTACACTTGATTATTTACAGTTAAGCTAGGTTACATTGACTTTTTGACATTTTTATTAGTTAGTGCTGGTTGTTATTGCGTTTTTATGAAAATGCTTTCATCAAGTAGCAGCTCATTTGACTAAGTAAATATTAAAAAAAAAAAAAAAAATGGTCTTAAACCGTCGATTTGCTTATGATAGTTACAGAACTGGATTGTAAATTGTTAGATTCCGTAAATTTCTAACAATTCCTTCAATTAAAGCATATAATTCAACAGTAAAAGGTACTAACAATGAATTTGAAAATTTCGATGCTAGTGGACTTTCTGGGAGAAATGCCCATATATAGGTTAAACAATAACATTTTAGTTTTTGTAGTCAGTTCAGCTATACGTCCACATTAAATGAATTATTAATTTGAGTTAAGTGTTCAAATTGTTTGTTTTAGTGAATTACTTACATGTTTGGGATAATTTCCTTCTGAGTTTTTTAGCGACTTGCACTGTGGATAGGCAGTGAGCACCTCAACTACGGGTACGTGGCCGTTCTTAACGGCAAAATGCAACGGAGTCTCGCCACGCCCCTTATCAGGCATATTGAGATAGTAATCGAGCAGATTCTCATTCAAGGCGGCGCACATCTCGCCGCTGCTTTTTTTTCCCGCATACACCTGCGTAAAGTTGCGATCTGAGATTGTCTTAAGTATGAGTTCGGCGACTCGCGCTTGGTTGCCCTGAGCGCAAATATGTATGGCGTTGTAGCGGTAGCCATCCTTCAGGCTCGTGGGCGTGTCGCCACTGCTGATCAGAAAACGGGGATTATCCCAAACAGTCCGTTTGACCCGCTCATAATTACCAGCCTCGATTTGTTTGCGAAATTCAACGAGCTCCTGTTTGGAGGGCGCCCGAAATGGCGGGCGCTCCGCATTCAGCAAACTGCTGTTGCTGCTGGAAGCTGCGCTACAATTGCCAACAGTGACGACACAGCTGCTGCTGCTGCTTGGCATAGCTATTAACATATTGGACATGGATAAGCCTATTGTCGAACAGGGTGAGCCACTTGCACTGTTGTTGGGAGACGTAGAAAATGGGGTGTCTGCGCAGCCTGGCGGTACCTTTAAGCCACTGCTCAGCGTCGTGGTGGGTAATTGCACAGGTTCTGCAAAGAAAATATACAAATGTATATTGCATCTTATGTTTTGGATGTAACTATGGAGTATACGTTCGCTTATGTATTTAAAAACATATGTGCAGTATAAACTCACTCAACGCAAACCTCGATTAACGAAAAACACGAACCGTTAACGAAACATCTATCTAATTTTAATGCTTAGAAAATGTATCTCTATTTGATTGCGGTTTTCGTAACAGTCACCATTTTTACAACTGGTCTGATTTTAATAAGTTGCGTTAAATAAGAGCTACTGCATATACTTACTGCTGGTGGGTTTTGCCTTGCCGTAACGTTTAAGCGACTTGATGCTCTCAAAGCCAAACTGTACATAGCTCTCGGCCTGCTCTCGATTGGGAAACTCGCGCAGACGTGCCTCCTTGTAATGTCGCAACACGTCCAGTGCCTTAGACTTATCCGTAAATATTAACCACAGCGGTGAATCGGCTGCAAAGGATCAAATGAGAAAGAAAGCTAGTGAGCAAATGAAAAAAAATAAAATTTTAGCCGTTGTCACTAGATGGCTGCACAGGCACGTCATCTGTGCAAAGCAAACAATTCGCTAAAAAGAGACTAGTGAGACCAGACGTAGTCGCGTGCGGGCAGCGGATGACGAAACGGAACAGAACGAACAACGATGTTGTCTCGACGTCAAAAATGCTCGCGAACATGCGTATGACGCAGTTATTGGCACGTCGCCGGGTAAAGAATTTTTCTGGTGGGGACTTTGGGCGGACAGGTCGCAGTGCTCAGAACAGCCGTAGACGTCTAGGCTAACCTATTCTACACTTGGGATATAAATATGAAACCATAGTGTACTATTTCTGATTTAGTGACTGTGCAAGCTCATTGCGAAACTCCTCTGCTCAAGTTTATTTTTAATAAAGTCTAGAAAATATCGCACATATTTAACGAAAGTATCACATCTCTTAATATGAAATTTTCGATTCAATGATTTGATACATACATCATGCTTTATATTATGTACAAATTGTATGCTTATATCTTGAAAACTATTTACGTCAAAATAAAATATGTGAATTTTTTTATTGAAGATCTTGACACTTTGTCTGCCTATGGTATATATCAACATGTATACCAAGTTTGGTTGCTCTAGCTTCAAAACTGTAGAAAAAACGTTCATACGGACGGACAGGCAGACAGCCGAACGGACATTTCACAAACACAATATACTCTTTTTTCTTTTTTTCAAAAAAATTAAAAAAAGAGTAATAAAAACAAAAAAAAGTTTGATCCAACGATTCCTTGTGAGGATTGGGGAAACCCAGAAAAACCCAATCTGACCAAAAAGTTAGTAAGAATTAGTAGATCAAAAATAAAGAAATATGCAAATACTCAAAATACAAAAACTAAACACAAAAATATCTACAAATTAGACAGAGTTCTAAAGGTAGATATAGCATTAATTATTACATGAAAATATTTGATGTAATTAGAACATAAAAGGGTTGTGGGTAGCATAGTTAGTTGTACAGGTTTGAAGAGAAAGAGGAAGAAAATTTCTAGTAGTTTTAATAGGAACAGCGAAACTTATTTGGCTGATTAATTCAGATGAACCAATTTCCCCATTTACAAGTTAATGTAAGAATGTTATACCAAGCATAGTTCTACGATCATAAAGAGAAGGGAGATTTATTAATAAAAGTCTTCTACGGTAGGGAGGCAAACGACTATTAGGATTCCAGTGAAGACCCCGAAGAGCAAATAACAGAAATTGTTTTTGAATAGATTCAATTCTATCTTAAACCTTGTATTGGGGATATCATATACAAGATCCATATTCAAGAATAGGACGAACAAGTGAAGTATAAAAAGTTTTAGTAACGTAGGGATCATCAATTTCTTTTGACCAACGCTTAATAAAGCCAAGGACTCCAAAGGCTCGAATAGCCGCCGATGAAATATGTTTGTTAAACTTAAGCTTGGGATCAAGTAGAATACCCAAATCTACAACTGAATCAATTCGTTCAAGTGGTTTATCATTAAGAATATAGTTTTTTAAAAACGGCATTCACCTGTAAAAAGACATTGCGTTACACTTACTGCGATCAAGATTTAATAAATTTACTCCACACCACGTTTGAAAACTGTTTAGATCAGTTTGCAAATTCTGACCAGATAGAAGGGAACAGAATGTGATATGATGCAGACAGCTCCTACAGTTTGAACAACTGCTGACAGGAAATGGAATTTAGTCTTGTTGCAAGTATTAATTTCCGTTTGTCTGACATTTGGTTTGACAAGTTCAAGTCTTACAAGGGCTTTCATTCATAGCATGCTATGCAAAATATATATATGTATGTATGTAAATCAGGGACCGTAACAGTTATAACCGTTATGAATAACGCCTGCGACTCAACGGTTAATTTTTAGCTTTTATTTAAAAATAACATCGCCTCTACAACCTCCATTAACCAACAGTTTTCCACCCAACAGGGTAAAATTTCCGGAAAATATTTGTGCAGTTTATATTGAATTTTCATATTGATCTTTGAAAATTAATTTGAAGCAAATCGTATAAAATCTCAACTTTCATCCTGTTTACCACCCACATTCCACCCAGAGGATGAATTTTCCGGAAAATTGGTATGTATCATTGTTGAATTTTCACATGGATTTCTGAAAATTAATTTGAGCCCGATCGGGTGAGAAACAGCTAATTTGCATACAACAATTTCCTGACTTTTCAGTTTCTTTTTAAAATTTTGTTTTTTATATTTTGTTCTGTTGAGGTTGGTAAATGCGTCTGCAGAAAATCGCACTAAAACTAAAGTTTCACCCATATAACTTTGACCACCCACTTTACACCCGAGAATGAGAATTTTCCGGAAAATTGATATGCAGTTTTTGATGAATTTTCATATTGTTTGAGGAGTTATCTTGAGTTTGAAGCATATCGCATAAAAACTCTACTTTCGCCCTATTTACCACCCATTTTCCACACGGGTGGGTGAATTGGTAAGCAGTTTTAAATGATTTTTCATATATGTAGATCTTTGAAATTGAGTTTGAAGCAAATTGCATAAAAACTCAACTTTCGCCCATACAACCTTGACAACCCGTTCTCCGCCCAGGGGGGTGAATTTTCCGGAAAATTGGTATGCAGCCATAAATTATTTTTTATATAGATCTTTAAAAATAAGTTTAAAGCCGATCGGATGATAAAAAAAAGTGTGGATGCAACGGTTTTCCGCGAATTTTCCACATTTCCCCTTATGGTTTGGGCCCTGCGTTGATGGCCAGCTTTAGAGCTATCGTGATCAAACTTGGCACAGCTGCTTATTCTTTCTGCAATCAGTACATATGTCAAATTCGGTCAGATCGGACCACTATAACATATAGCTGACATAGGAACGACCGGTTGAAAATAAGTTTTTGTATGAACACATTTTTGTTTTTTAATATAGCTCAACCAAACTCGTTACCTAAGTTTAATAACAGTTTATACATGATGATAAAATTTCCTCAAAATCGGACGACTATATCTTATAGTTGCCATAGGAACAATCGGTTGAAAAATAAGCTTTTATATGAAAAACTATTTTGTTTTTTTCAAATAACTCAACCAAACTCACTTTACCAAAGTTTAAGGACAGTTTATAGTATATAAGAAGTCTTTACAAAAATTGAATTTATTAAACGTACAGAAAACAGAGTACATCGCAGTCGGGAGAACCCGAACGAAGGAAAATTTACCTCGTAAGCTGCCTCACATTAGAAGCGACGGTTCGATGACATTGTGACGTAGCTTAAATTCACAATGACGGTCTGATGACATACTCATTGGCTTTTCTAAAGCGTAAAACGATTTTTTTGTACTCCCTGTTCCCCATAAGAATGGGAAAAAGGAAGTTATAAAGTACTGCAAATGTGTGTAACAGACAGAAGGACGCATTTCCGACTATATAAACTATATATATTCTTGATCCGGATCAACAGCCGAGACGAACTAGCCATGTCCGTCTGTCTGTCTGTATGAACACGTCGATCTCAGAGACTATCAGAGCAAGAGACACCAAAATTGGCATGCAGGTTCCTGTATACCATACGCAGATCAAGTTTATTTCAAATTTCGGATGCACCCCCCCCCCCCCTCCCCCCCCCCCTTCACACCACGCAAATCGCAAGACTCCCACAGCCACAATTTTAAAGATAAAGCTTTGATTTTTGGTACACATATATGTTGTATCAATGTTGATCAGCTGTGTAAATTTCATCACGATCGGATAAATAACAACAAAGTTATGGAAGAATCTATAACCCACGTCTCAGCAGGCAGAAACAATAGTTTTACAGGTACTGGGCACATTAAGTGCGCTGCTTGCTTGTGTTGCCACTGAACTGCTTGAAATGCAAGCTGGGAGCAGGGAGTCTCGTAGTCGGGCACACTCGACTAGAGCATTCTTACTTGTTTCAATAACACTTCCTAAAAAACACTACCAAAAAGCACATCCGGAAACGAAGCTGTCTGATCAAGTCCGACTGGGCAGTAACGGCATCTTTATGACGCAGGCGGCACCTCATAGCGGCAACAACAATAAAAAATGTTAACTGAATGCTCAACAATTGGAACGTAATGATGTTTCCCTAAAACGCGCGCTTTGGTTACGGTTGAACACGAAATAATGAACTACATACACACATACCTACATGTGTCAACAAATATGGCGACGATTTTATAGAGGGAGTTTAACTTACGTGGGTAATCGGAATCATCATATGGGGATAAAATATTTTCGTCCGAGACACTGGCCAGATGATGCTCTGGCAGAATCTTAATGTTCACCGCTGCTATGGAACCTGCGCATTGCGCCGCAGTGCCGTTAAAGCCCGCCTTGGATGGTGGTATATAAACGGCAAAGTAGGACATTGGCACCAAGTCACTCCAAGTGTGTTAGGAATGCTAGAATATAGAAACAGTACAAAATAAAAACGCATTTATTATCACATTTTATCCAACAACATTCTGATGTGGAATGTGTGATCGCGAATTGCAAACAAAAAGAACATGTCGCAGGCGCAGTAGCAAGGACGCCAATTTCATTGAACTTGCAACGCTAGAGGTTGCGTCTTACCACACAAATAAAAAAAAACTACAAGATGCTGCTGAGTAAGCTCCACATTAAATTTTCTGTATTTATTGTGTTTGATATTTAATAGACACGATTTTCAATTATTGTTGGTATGAATGTGTTTATTTTTTATGGACTCAAACGAACAAAACGAACGATAGCCGAAATCAAATGAATAGAACGATAATGCGACTCAAATGAACAAGGGGAACAAAGCAAAATGAACGACAGAACTTGTTCCTGCAATCGAACTACTATTTTAAATAGGCCTTTTTCCACTTTGAATGGCATGCTCCCGAAATGAGAAAGTCCGTTTACGGGTGTGTCGCGGAAATCTCTAGAGATTTGGCATCGGTAACTCCTGCAAAGCCATTAGGTTGTCGTCATATAAAAATAATTAATTTAAACTCACATTAATTCTCACTTGAATTAGTTCAATTAAGTTCATTTGTTAGTAAATTTTTAGTGAGCTAATTTATTGTTGCAATTGTTATTTTGAGCTTTTAAACAGACAACTTTTAAATTTGTTGCCCGCATAGTGAAACAAATTGCATGGCAAATCTTACATTTTAAAAAAGTCCATGACTTTTATGTGAAGCATCCCAAGGGGAAAGTAGTAAGAGCTTATTATTTTAAAACTAGTTCTGGTTTATTTTTTAACTCTGATTGCTAGAAAAATTCTAAAAATGCTTATAGCCGGAAATCTGGCTATTTAAAATATATATTTACATATGTTTCCCTTCTATGTGTTTACGCCATGTTCCCATTAAAAATGTGAAAATGTACTACAAATGTATGCAACAGGCAGAAGGAAGCATTTCCGACTATTCAAAATATATATATTCTTGATCACAAAAAACAGCCGAGCCGAACTAGCCATGTCCGTCTGTCGTCTGTAGTGTATGAAAATGCAAATATAATGCTAAAACTGAGAATTGGTAAGTTTGGTCGAGTTATCTTGAAAAACAAAATTTTCGACCAATTTTCCAACCAAGTTTTTCTAAATTTTCCAACTGAAACCTATTAAACTATCGCTCAACAATTGGAAAAAGGTTAAAATTTAAAAAATGTTGAATTCCTTAAATGGCTAGCTAGGAAGTTCTACCATAGATTTTAACGAGGGGTGACTTTTTCAAAACGTTATGCTCAAAGAAAAATTTAGCGAGATCCATTTTTTTTTACGACTTTTCCCCGAATTTTTAAATTTAATTGCAACTAAAAATTTGTATAAAAAAAATATTTTCGTAGGCTTGGACTCAATTAAATACATGTCCGAAATGTAAGAAACTTATTTGTGGGCCTATATATTGACTTTCATTTGATGTATTGTTTTTTAAAATCGGTGCTTCAATACGCAAGCTATAGTCAATTATTTGAACTATCTTCAAAAAAATTCAAGTTGGAAAAAAACAGCTTGAAAATTTAAAAAAAAAATAAGTCTACCTAAGAAAAACAAGAAAGAAATGGTTTCTTTGGCGTGCCGATGATATATACCCTTGCAGAAAAGATTTGCATAAGAAAACTTAGTTTTCAACCGATCGTTCCTATGGCAGATATAGTGGTCCGATCTGTCTGGTTCTGACATATGTCCTAAGTTTCATGACGATAGCTCTAAAACTGAGGGACTAGTTCGCATATAAATAGACAGACAAACGGACGGACAGACGGACATTTCACACACCCAATATACTCTTTTTTCTTTTTTTTTTCCAAAAAATTAAAAAAGGAGTATAAAGAGTATATTGGGTTTGTGAAATGTCAGTCCACCCGTCTGTCCGTCCGTCTGTCCGTCTGTATGAACGCAGTTTTTTTCCATGGTTTTGAAGTTAGAGAAGATTAATAATTACCCAATTTTGATACTCTGTTAATGTTGACAGCACAGTTCAAAACCTTCTTACTCAGCTCCGGTCATCACAATCGCAAAATGTTTGCGATTTACTTTTGATATTGCAAGAAAATGCGCTCCGATAATCACAAAATGTTTGCGATTTGCATTTCGGTAATTTTTAGCCTACGATTTGAAAAGAAAATTGCAATTTTCGTAATAGAACCAAATCAAAAAATACTTTTATTCTATTCCAATGTTTTTTAAATTATTTTGCAATACTTAATATTTGAAACAAGTGTATGTTGAGCTTACAATTATACATTTATTGACACTACCTCAAATTTCATTGGTTGAGAATTTGTCATATCGTCAAAAGTTTGCGATTTGGTTTGATGATTCATAGAGCTGGAAAGTGCATTCATGAAACACTTGATTTTTCATGTTAAAAGAAAAATATAAATTGTGTTAAGTAACAACAATTAATAAATAATACAATATCAGGGCACTTTCATCAATGTATGCAATTAAATAGTCAATAATTAATAACAAAATCGAGACGCAAAAATTTTCATGAAATTGGAAATCGCAGAACTTTTTTTCGATCTTTTTGAGATTAAAACCAGGTATTTTGGTTAAATTTTCGGAAAAGTAGCTATTACCAAATAGTTTGGCAGAATTAATTTTAAAATTTTTCACTAGCGCCGCTAAAATCAACAGATGTATTTACTATTAACGTACACAGCACTCTATACAGTAACAGTACTCGCTTCGCGTGAGTATCGGTCAACTCTAATTGTCTTTTTATTATATTTCCCGTCATGAGGGTAAACCTCCAGTCCCAGTATTGACATCCTAGAACTTTTCCGCATTTGTTGAGCACAAAACCAGGTTTTTTGGATAGCTCATTATGTGCTATAGCGATATCGAAACATTACCGGGGTGTGCTGTGTAAATGCATAGTTTTCCTAAGTTAGGGGCTTTTCACTGGGGCTTTTTACTGGGGCTTTGGTGTAAATGCAGTATATGTTTATTGTATCATTGGTTGTAGGTCTCAGCTGAGCAGCGTTGCCAGCTGTTCGAAGTCCATAGATAGTATTATCGACATTGTTCCATCATTACAATGAAAACAAATAACTCTCGCGCAATACTTTTGAGCTCAGCAGCTAGTAATATTAACATAAACTGCAGCTAAAAAATACGACACAGCCCAAACACAATGTGGCAGACGCTGCTCTGCCTCAGTTGTCTTTAAAGCAAGTGGACGGATGGGCAGCACGGCGCAACGTTTATGAACAACAACAATTAAGGGCGCAATAACAACAATAAAATTGAAACAGTTTCAATTGATTGCTTTAAACGCATGCAAATGTTTAACGGACCTTAGCGAGCGCCTCCTCACATACCATCCCCCCACGCCACTCCTTGCCTCTGAGCAGCAGTAATGAGTTGCCATCGCATAAATGAACACACAAACTGTAATAAAAAAAAGAAAATCAAAAAGAAACAAACACAAGCAAAAATAAAAACAGCACCTGAGAACGACCTAAGACGACGACGACGAGGCCGGTGACATCTAGAACCGAATTCCAACTCATGAATAAGCGCAGCGCAAAGAAAGAAAGTAAGCTTGAACTGAAAATTAGGCCAACATTTGCAACACCAACTAACGCTGTCTGCCAAAACAGCAACAACAACATTAATAAAAACAACAAGAACAGCTGAAACTATAACAACTTATACCGATCAATGAAGCCTCAGTAACATTATAGGCACCAAAATGGACTTTTTAGCTAATCTCATCCAGAATCCATACAGCATGTTGTGTAAGTTATATTATATATTATGTTGACAACCTTCTAACTAAAGATACTTAAGAACTACATGTACATAAGTATTTAAATTTTAAATGTATCTGAATCTATAACGGTGTCACAGCAACCTACATCGATCTGGACTACTCATTATGGCTGTACCGCTTTCTAACGCCACTGATTGTCACATTCCTCCTGCCGCTAGTCTTTGTAGCGCTCATCTACATATCATTTTTGGTGCTCTTCATCTATAAGCTGCACAGGTAAGCAAAACTCAGCCAAGCACAATCTGCTTACGCCAACAAATACATCTATACATAAAATATAAAATAATGTCTATAACATTATTTATACTTATATATATATTTTTAGCATGTGTGTAAATCAGCTGTCTTTGCACTTTTGTAATTAAACTTTCTGACGAAATGGCCGCTGAGGCTACAAGTTTGTCTGCAAAAAATTAAGAAACAGCATTTCTCGTTTATTTGCATCACACTTGAACCCTTCTCAAGCCGTTCGATTGGGTGCCTGTTAAGCAAATGACACCTGACGCTGACTGTGCAGTTTTCGGTTTTAGCAATTTCTAAGTCTCCACAGGCCACTTCAAAATGTAAAACTTGAAACCGGTTCTAATACTACTTAATTAACTAAAAGTCAGAGACTAGTGATAGTTATTACACTAGAAACGTTTCACAAACTGGCGTCAATTTGCTAACCCTCCAGTTAATTACACGTTGAACATCTAATATAAATCAGCATGTTCTACCTGTGCGTCATGGGCTCTTGATAAGCTCACAAATAAAACCAAGACACGCCATCAATGTTGCTCCATTTGTTATATGAACTGCGGTTTGTTGTTGTTATTTGAACGATAACAAAGCTATGGTATCAGTTCCAATGCCCAGCTATTTGTCATATTAATAAGCTCTGAAATTTTGGAATCAAGTAAAACTATGCATTACGCTCCTACACAATAATGTGGGAAGTTAAATTCTTCTTTTAATACTCAGGTCGCTTTAACTAGAATTTCAATTAAAATCTGACTTGTTCAGTTGCTTTCTAGTAGCTACACCAAACTTTAAAGATATTAGGAACATTTATTATTATTAGCATTACTGATTATAATTGTGTTACGGTAATTTACGGCTTCTGTGTTACTTTTTACACCGATATTATTGCATATTCTTGCAAAGGGACCACAAAGCTACCCCCCAGTATTAATTTTTTTTGCCAATAAATACTTTTAGCAGATAAAGTCCTAAACTGGTTGTAGTGTAACTAGAATTTAACTGATGGTAGTCTAACTAGTATTATTATATTTGAAAGAAACTATTAGCTATATGTATAGAATGTAGATTAATATATAAACTTTCATTTGGTATATCGTTTTTTAAAATCAGTAATTAGTGAAATATTTGAACTTACCTAAAAAAAAAGTCAAAAGTCAGTTCCATATTTTTGTTATATTGTTATAATTATATTGAAGCTGATCAAATGGAAAACAAAAAATGCCATTTAAAACTTTTCCGGCCCTTTTCTGTCCTTTTAAGCGGATTTTCCAAAATTTTAAAATCACGTTCCAAATACTTTTTGATGTAGAAGTTTGAAAATGAGATTAAAGCAAATCGGTCGGAAATTGAAAATTAATCATTGCAGTACATTTGCGCTCGATCCGGTGAAAAAACAAAAAGTTGCATACAAAATTTTTTCGGACATTCTCCGATTTTCCAAAATTGGAAAATGACGTTATTTTTATTTTTGTATGTGTAGCTTTGAAAGTGAGCTTCTTGCAAATCTCGCAAAAACTAAACTTTCGTTATTACAACTGCGACCACCCATTTTTCCCAGCGAGTGAATTTTCCGGAAAATTGATATGCAGTCATTGTTGAATTTTCATAAATATCATTGAAAATCACCTAAACCTGTTCGAATTATAAACAAAAAAGTTTCCTAAAACAGTTTTCACAAAATTTTCAACATTTACAGACACACTTTTCAAAAATTTAAGTTTGGTGCCAGCTTACTAACTAACTGTAACACATTGCGTAAAGTTAAGCGAAAATCGAGGCGCTTAAATTCCGCATAGATATAAGTAAAATGCTAATATTTTTAAATGATATTGGGAACTTGTTTTTTATATATCGGATGTACCAAAATTAAAACGCAATCTTTAAATGGCAGCAATTAAGACGAACAGCTAATTAACGGAGTATGAGTTTACGTAGTGCTTTCACGCAATCGCTTATCTATATACGCACTCTTAAGTTTATGTGCCATTTACGATTTTGCGTGAATACCCTTTCTTTACGGTAATTTTGGAAAACAATTAAGGGGGGCAACTTGCCAAATCATTTTGAGAGTTTAAGGAATTCTCTGCAAACAAAATTGGGAAAATTTTCAGCATCATTGCTCCGATCAAAGGTTATTTCCACTTGAAAATTATAATGATTCGGTCAAAAGTTATTTCCACTTGAAAATTATACTGAATTTTCGGGCTGTTTTTTTCTCAGAGTACCCACGTATATAAGGGGTCTAACAAAAGTACTATAAGATAAAAGGAAAAAATTTTAAATTTTTATTTTATTATTCAATACTTTTTATCTTTTCTACCGAATCTTCCTTTAACACTATGTATTTTTTAAGTCCTTTGTATTGACTCATTAAAATTTGGTAGCTTTTCAAGTTCTAAATTAACTGTTTAATGACTTCATTATTGCTAATCAAGACTTTTCCTATCAAATTTTTTTTTTATTTTTGGAAATAATAATAAAATGATTTGTCGCTAGATCCAGAGAATATGGTTCTGGTCGAATTTCTTTGATGCCAGAGACCGCAGTAAGGTCAGATGTTATTTGATGTAAAAAGAAGTGCCGCAGTTGCTCCTTTCTTTGGTTTTTCAACAATTTTTCGAAAGCTTTTGGTAAACAATCTTCAAAATACCAGTTTGAAGTTGCTGTTTGACCTGTATTCCAGGTTAACCGACACTTTTCTTGTCCTGGTTTTAAAATTGGGTTTGCTTCTTCTGGGCTCCATATCATGGACTGTTGTTTAGTTTCCGGGTCGTAGTTATAAACAGTGTTTAAAAAATTCCAATAAGTTTTATTTCCGTTTCTTTTGCTTCTGCTTATGCTTCTAAAAAAAACACAATTCGCAGTCGAAGCAACAGCAGAAAACGATTTCGGACGAAAAGCGAAACAACGCAAGTCGAAGCAGCAGCAGCAGTCGCAGTTTTCGAATTTTTGACTTTGCTCGAACAATTAAAATTTGATTCTGGTCAGACAATAAACACCAAAGTTATCGAAGAATGTCTATTCTCCGTCTCAGTAGGCAGAAGCAGACACTGCACACGTTAAAAGCGCTGCTTGCTTGCGTTGCTGCTGAAGCGCTTGAAGTTCAAGTAATGCACTGCTTGTTTAAAGCACATGTACATGTCATAGAATACGAAGATGTTTTTTAACAATTTACAACAAAAATTTTGGTAGTCGTTTATTTTCTTAAATATAATGTTGGTTTGATTTTCAATGAAAAAATCTGTTTTATCAAATATCCCGATCAAAATCAAGAGATAATTTTTCGAGATATAATAGTAGTCATCCGATCATTATACTGAAGTTGAACATTACCTACAATTGTTTGGGTTTCTTATCAGCGCTTTGCTATAAATTGTCGCCATGACCAGGTGTGGACTCTATGTAGTAATTGAATTAAAGAAAATATGATCATGCCCTGCACAACTTTTGGATACATAAAGTTTTCGGAACATTTCTGACTGTAGATTTATTTAATACGGAAAGACGTGAATGCAAACAGTAATGCGACGTTCCATGTTGATAACAGCTGAATATGCCCCTGATGACAATGATGATTCGCTGCAGCTGCCAAAAAACTAAATTTAAACATTACTATCAGTTTAGCAGTTAATTAGCGAAGCACAAAACAAAAAACTGTTGCATACGACTACTGATAACCCGCCTCAACACAAATTATACTCCAGACCTTGATTTATATTGAATTGAATACTTTGTATGCTCAATTTTTATACTCTTTCTTTTAAAAATGGAATAAAGAGTATATTAGGTTTCCAAAATTTTTATCTCCTTCACCTGTATAGATGGAGCAAACAAATTTTAATTGATGGTCACTCGTGAAAGATTTTACCAAATATATTATTGCCACGCCTTCTCTCCCTATATTGCAGTCGTAAACGTCCGACAGCAACGTTTTTACTTGTTTGATCGAGTTTGTGGCAATAAATTTGCGTGGCAGACATTTGCAAATTTAGCATTATGCCACAATATTTAGCGTTATTTTTTGGTAAATCATGAGAGACTTTTAAGAGCTTTTATAGACTCTAATTTCGGAGTGTTGTTTTTTTGCACTAAGCGGGACCTTTTTAAGAGTCTGAATTGGGAGTTCTTTGATGAATTTAGGAGTCTTATTCGGATGAATTTATGAATCTTTTAGACTCTTTTATGTGCTCAATTGGGATCATTTTCAAACTCCTATTTAATGAATTTATTAATCTTTTAAGACTCTTTTAGGACTCTTTTGAGACTCTTTTCTGAGTCTAAATTAATAAATTTAAGACTATTTTACTCCCTGGTCCCATTAAAAATGGGAAAAAGGGAACATTTAAGTAATGCAAATGTATGTAACAGGCAGAAGGAAGCATTTCCGACTATATAAACTATATACATTCTTGATCAGCATCAACAGCCGAGTCGATTTAGCAATGTCCGTCAGTCTGTCCGTATGAACACACAGGTCTCGGAAACTATAAGAGCTAGAGACACCAAACTTGGCATGCAGGTTCCTGTATACCATACGCAGATCAAGTTTATTTCAAATTTCGGATACACCCCTCCACACCTTCGCAAATAAAAACAAGTAAGAACGTTGCAGTCGGATGCACCCGACTGCGATATACTCTTTTTTAGCCTCTTTGCGGAGTCAGAAGTGGGCGTGGCAATTGTATTTTTGGTCAAATCTTTCAAGTTTTGCCATCAATTTAAGTTTGGTTGGGCTCGTTGTACAGGTTTGGGAGAAACAAACATTGCTCGATTGCAGGGGCGGGGGTGGGCGTGGCAAAATTATTCTTTTTAATAGGACAATAGAATTCAACCTGCAAAATTTGGGGACTCTAGCTAAAGGGGTGGGGGAGATACAGACTTTGCTTATTTGTGGGGGCATCTTGACACTTTGTCTGCCTATGGTATATACCAACATGTATACCAAGTTTGGTTGCTCTAGCTTCAAAACTGTGGGAAAAACCTGCGTTCATACGGACAGACGGACAGACGGACATTTCACAAACCCAATATACTCTTTTTTCTTTTTTTATAAAAAAAAATTAAAAAAGAGTATAAAAAACTGCCACAGCCACAATTTTAAAGACAGCTTTTGTTTTTGGTACACATGCATGTTAATTAATTGATTGAACTGACAAAAAAAAAATTAAAAATATATATTTAAATAATATAAACTTAAAGTGATACAAATATGGTTACCTCGAAGAGCAGCTGCTACGGACATACAGAAGTTGACATTTATTTAACTCTCTCATTTCGAACGCACTAATGTAAGCGATGCATATAAATTTCTTCATTGTTCAAATTTTCAAAGTCACAAAATAATCGTCAATATTTGCAGCAAACGAATTCTCTGCGCGAGTATAAAAATACCGAAACCAAACTGAATGAGATATGTATCAGAGACCGGTAGCGGTGCTTCGCAACTACTAGTGCACCGCACACACACATGGTATTTTTTATCCTCGAGTATTTTACAATTTTTTACTAGTTCTTTTCTACGTTTCTTTGTATGCGGTGCCCAAAATGCACTTCACAAAATCATCCGATGTTTTTTTTTTACTCATACGAGCGGCCACCGTATCAAATGTGTGTACGCAACAACAACCCCTAAATCTCATGAGTATTTTTAAAGCGCAGCGATCGCGCACACGACGCATGTGCTTGCACATTGTCATATTCTTCTATTTCATTTTCGCCTCGGCCGAATTTCGGCTTGCGGATTTCTCCATGTGTGTGTGTGTAACAACGGATTAAAAAAATGAAACAAAACAGAATGTGCAAGATAGCCGCTCAGAGAAAAAAAGAGTAAATTTTTCTGTATGTGTTTTACCACCGGATATTTTTTTGAAGTGTCTGTGCCGCAATCAAATACTTTGCGGTGTTCAAACACCGCAACCGCATAGCATGCGATGTTTGAGTATCGCCACCGCATTTTGAGCGAGTACGCTAGTAGTGCTGAAATCAATCACCGCTGCTGGTCTCTGATATGTATGTTATTTATCTGATATTTTTTTAACTTTTCAGGCAAGTTATAATGCGGGCCGTGCAAACGGATAGGAATTTTTGGCGCGTTGGCCGCAAGATCGTCGCCGCCATTTGGGATGCACATGCGCGCATTTATCATGGGTATGAAGTAATTGGTTTGAACAACGTACCTCAGGAGGGTCCAGCGCTGATTGTCTACTACCATGGCGCGATTCCGATTGACATGTACTATCTGAATTCAAGGATGTTGTTGCAGCGCGAACGTCTGATTTACACTATTGGCGATCGATTTCTATTTAAGCTGCCTGGTTGGGGCACTATATCGGAGGCATTTCATGTCAGCCCTGGGACGGTTCAGTCATGTGTGAGCATACTGCGCGATGGAAATCTTTTGGCCATCTCACCGGGTGGCGTCTACGAGGCACAGTTCGGAGATCATTACTACGAGCTACTGTGGCGAAATCGAGTAGGCTTTGCAAAAGTGGCTCAGGAAGCGAAGGTTCCTATAATACCCTGCTTCACACAGAACTTGCGTGAGGGCTTTCGCCAAGTAGGAATCTTCCGCACGTTCTTTATGCGTTTGTATAACAAATTACGCATACCCGTGTATCCCATCTACGGCGGATTTCCGGTAAAGTTTCGTACTTATCTAGGCAAACCAATCCCCTATGATGAGAATTTAACGCCACAGGAGCTGCAGATCAAGGTAAGCGTGTCTTTTATGATACTTATGATTGGACAAATAAATGACTAAGTTTTTTTTTAGGTGGCTACCGCCATTGAAAATCTTATTAATGAACACCAACGTCTGCCTGGTAGTATACTCCTAGCGCTACTAGATCGCTTGCCGGCATTTACGCGTCAACGTAAAAGTTCCGCTTGCAGCTCTAGTAGTAAGGACAAGGCGGACTGATCCTCATTTTCTCTCCAATTGTTAATATCTGTGTTAATGACTAATATCAAAACAAAAATGTATGAGGGCATAGAACATAATCTGCTTTATATATACCTCATACAATGTGCCGCCATAAGACTTCGTTCCATGTACTTCATAAAGCATACTTTCGTTTAGTTGTAACTTGACTTTTTATAGTGCACCGATTACGTAACACTCATTAAGTGCAATAATTCGCCTTGTACCGTACCATGTATCTTGTATGGAGTAATACTTAAAATTCAAAATAACTTTTTAGCCTTAAATTTAATGCCGAACAAATGACATGTAGCATTTTAAATTTTTTGATTAGTTTTATAAACATTCTTATGTACATATGTGTGAAACTCTTTAAGTTTTTTATCCTATCACTTTACTCGTGTATCTCCTTCTTGCTTCTTAAGGAAACTACGTGTGTTTGAATTTGTGAATAATATATCCTTCCTTTTTTGTGCAAATGTACAACTCACATTTTATGTTTAAACAGTTTAATTTACACAAAACAGATTAAAATTTAAAATTAAGCGCTTAAAGTTTAGTTGAGTTGAGTATAGTTTTTATTAAAAAATTGTTTTAAGCACTATAACGCAAACAAGATATTAACATCTTTAAATATCCCTTTAACTTACTTACTTTGACTTGAATAACCATAGCACTATGTCACAAAATGTCATTAGAGGTCCAAAATAATTTGTTGTGTCTATAACAACATTTTTATACTCTTTTTTGAATTTTTTTGAAAAAAATAAAAAAAAAACGAAGATTACATTGAGTTTGTTAAATGTCCGTCTGTCCGTCTGTATGAACGCAGTTTTTGAAGCTAGAGCAACCAAACTTGGTATACATGTTGATATATACAATAGGCAGACAAATCTGTTGCGATATCCGCAAAGAGGGGAAAAAAGAGTATATCGCAGTCGGGTGCATCCGACTGCAACGTTCTTCTTGTTTAGGTTGAAGTTAAAATTATTTAACTTATTTCATTTTGCAAACAATTCAAAGTAATCGATGTGGATTCTGCCACGGAAATCCCAAAAAACCGCCGCCATCAACTTTTTGTTTATGTAAGCTGCTTCATATCCAAATATTGGTACTATTAGTTTTCCACTTGCTCGCGTGAGTTACCCAAGGCTTCAGTTATCTTATCCACTCTCACTCGAAGATAGTCCAAGACTATTTAATGAAATGGTTTAACCATTTCTTGTGTGGTGCCCACTTTTGGCCTCCGCGGTCGGTCCTCGTCAAAAATACTTGATCGTTTGCGCTTTCTTTCACCTGTCCAACATTTAATGGTTGATATCGACGCGAAAAATCCTAATAAACATCGCTCAATTCGTTTTTGAATTCATCAATTTTCTTCTGTTTTAAAAATAGAAATCGAATGACAGCACAATATTTTGTTGTTATTAATTTTGCCGAACATGCCAAAGATGTTCTCTTTCAACTCCTGCCAAATTTACACTTGATAACTAGACCTCGGATTTTGCATATTTGTATATTTTTGAAGTATTAAAATAAGTAAATTTTGATGACTCCAAAATTCGATTCATTGAAAATAGAGCTGAAAACAATATGCACCTTTTTATATTTATTTATTTAATGCATAATATATACCAAAAATATGCAAAATATGCAACATACATATATGCATAAATTTCCTATGGTAAAGAAATAAAAAAATATAAAATCTCGATTCAAAAGGTGGTATACATATTGAAATTTTATTAATTATTGTCAGATATTAAAGTAGAGCAACTGATACTTAATACATACGATATTTTATAGATTTATACATATATATATATTTTTATTCAATATTATTTGTATTACAATATAAAACCATAATTTTTTCTAAATTATTAATTGAAAGGCTTTGATGTTTTTCTCCAAAAACCATTTTGTAAGCTGAAAAGCTTCTTTCGACGTCACAGGAAGTAACTGAAGCAAATTTATATTTAATGATATTTTCATCGAAATTCGATTTAAATATATGAAGTCCTGATATAGGTGGGGATTTTTTATCAGCTCTTTTGCCATCGTTATGGATTCAGCATCGTCTGGGTTCAGTGTTTCAAGAACCTAAAATTCAAATTTAAAAATTTTTTTACCAAGTGCGTATCGTCGTTTGACAACGATGCTATATTTAAAATGTTGTTTGTTGTTAAACACTATCTTACCTCTGTTATTCACTTCATGTTATCATAGAATGATGCCGCCTTCAACCATGTTGAACCCAATCTGGCTATTATCGGTCCTGGTGGTAACTCCTTATTCAGTATTTGCTTGTAGCGTTGCACTCTGAGCGTTGCTGCAGGAAACGATGTTCTTACCTTTTCAGCTATTAAATTTAGACCGTGTGCCAAATAAGTTATGTGTATGAGGTTCGGATAAAAAACTTTTAAGTTTTAACCAGCTTTAATCATATATGCCGCAACATCCGTTAAAGGTAACAAAACTTTTGAATCATTGCCGTGTGGCCCCAACATGCGAATGCTGTCGTTCACAAAACGAGAAACAGTTGCATTGTTTAATTCGTCCAACTGATTCATTTTCGCTCAATGTTCCTACGATCAAATTCGCGACATATCGTCCTTGTTTGTCCGTTGTTTCGTCCACTGATATCCAAACGCTTTCGTCTTTGATACTGTCGCGAATTCCTTTCATTTTTTGTTGGTAGCATTTATCCAAGTAGTTCTTTCTGAAAGTACTTTCATCTGGAATTTGTTGCCCTGTGTATATTTTTATTGCTCGCACTTTAATATTTAACGAGTGAAATTCAATTTTTCGATCAAATTCGATTGCATACATTTTGCATATGTTGCATATTTTCTTGCATATGTTCTGCATATGTTCGATATGCATTAAATTTTGGTATATTTGAACCATAAAACGTCTACATCCAAAGTTTGGTACCAATCTGATAAAAAATAAGGAAGTATGCAAAATCCGAGGTCTATTGATAACACAGCAATTAGCTAAAAGAAAATACTATCCAAAATAAAATATACGGAATTTTTGATAACGTTATTTGTTGGCTAGGCCGGGTACTTAGGGTAGGCCCGCCCCGTATATGCATAACTTTTCTGGAAGGGTATACATCTTCGGCACGCAAAAGATTACTTTGTTTTCTTCTTTTGTTTTCCATTTGATCCTATTTTAAATCATATTCAAAGATCTATAAGGAAACTGTATAAAAGCGATATCCACATTTTTGAAGGCCGCAAATTTTCAGTTCTTACCCGGTTACCATCAAACTGAAATTTA
Organism: Hirtodrosophila cameraria; assembly: GCA_949708635.1. Classification (NCBI taxonomy): domain Eukaryota; kingdom Metazoa; phylum Arthropoda; class Insecta; order Diptera; family Drosophilidae; genus Hirtodrosophila; species Hirtodrosophila cameraria. The sequence continues at coordinate 16,923,336 of OX453090.1, forward strand.
AAGTTCCACGTTAAAAGGTATTAACAACGCATTTATGATAATATATGTATATATCATATGCAGATTTTGTTTGTTTAAAATTTTGGATACTCCCTTCCGCATCTCTGCAAATAAATTAGACACATAAAAAAGATACACACTCAACTAGGGCATTATTGATTTTTATTAGTTTGTTATTCTTAAATTCGTCTATTAAGTAACGCTACTATAATTAACTCGTCAGATTTCAAATTTGTACAGCTTATTACAAGAGCAGCCAAAGGCGTTGGCTCTGAGTAATAGGACATATTTGCATACATATATAGAAGTACTACTTTAATCTTTGGGAAGAAACACATCGCTAATAGCTAACAGCTGCGTAAATAAATCGCAGTACATTCGGAATATGTTCTAAAGTTTTGAGTGAGGTTATAAGAAGAGGAACTCTCAGCAACCGGAGATCGTGGCTTTAGAACTGCTCAGCCATGAGTAGGACAACGAGACCGCTCCACCCGGTGAATGGATTGCAGCCCTTGCCATCGCCTGTGATATCATCATACTGCTCCCATATGTAGCCAGTACGTTGGTACTGTCTAAAGATGTTGTTCACAAGATTTTCGCGCAGCTCACCGTAGATTTTACGGGCCATCGCTGCATGGGGACCTTCAATTTTGCCATAGTGACGGAGAGATTTTACAGCCAGATAATTGATGTTAACCCAGATAGGACCACGCCAATATGGAGGATCGTGCTCCGTGTTTCGTTTCATATACAGCGGCGAGTTTTTAGAAAGCGACCGCAGTCCATAGTTAGTCCAAAGCAGCTCTGGATCGCGCATATCACGCAGCATTTTCCCTAGATACGGGGAATCATGCTCCAGCTGCTCTAGAAGCAGTGGAAAGAGGCTCACATAGCCGAACATGTCATCCACATATTTGTATTCTGGCCGCTTTAATGTATATCGCTGCTTCTCCTGTTTTTGTTGTGGAACGCCACCTCTTTGTGAAGCTGTGCGTTGCGCTGACAGTGATGGTGGCTTCTTCAGTAACACAGCATCCGTATGCAGACCCCAGTCCGCGTAATGTTGGGTGTACGGATCCAAATGAAACTTATTGAGCAGTGCGTTGTCCGACAAATAGGAAGCCGTCTCGTAGTACTTCACATCGTCCTTGCCCAGGAACGACGACAACTCGGCCATGACGCTGGCGGCTAATGCGATCCAGCAGCGCAAATCCAAATGGCGCTCAAGATCCGAGGGATGCGATGCCCGCGGGTAATCGTCTAGCCCTGAGGACAAGCTCTTTGGATTCAGCTCACGTTCTGTGCTTGCATTACGTCCGCGCCACAAATACGTGCCCAGTTGTTCACCTGCAAAACAAACAGTTGTGAGTAAAGGAAAAGGGAGACAGAGACAACGCGTGAGTACAAATGAATAGAATATATGTAAGTACAAGAGAAGTAAATATGAACAATTACATGTCGTTTGGTTGCTACATGTTGCGCAATGGCTAAAAAATTGACACGATGCCGCTGAAATGCCGAGCCGCCATCATGCATAGCCTGCGTTAATAAAATAGAACGCAAGCTTGGTGTCACTTTTACAGTTCATCTGTCTCTCTACAATTTTTTCACAGATCGCAAGCGCAACAAAATATATTTTTCTAATTTTTGACTTCAGCCGCACAATATACTCTTTCCCAAATGAAGTAATTTAATTTTAAGTAAACGTTTTGCCGCAACACAGTTATTTAGTAAATAAAATAAGTAAAAAATGCTTATTTAATGTGACATATACAATTTATGTTCTTATAATATTAAACTAAGTTTGTCAGACTTTAATGGCACAAATATACTGTTTGTGTTGGAAGTGTATTTTATTATTCGATTTTGTGTGTGCATGTATTTGGACTTCTGCATGAATGAATGTGTGCGGATTGTTCACAGCTCCCAACGTTTTGTCTGGTTTTTATCAAATACACTTTCAACACACCACTATATTTTTTGTTATTTACAAAAAATATATCACAAATAATATATAATGTTTAATAATTTGTTGATCACATTCGCCGAACCAATGAAAACATAAATTGTGCACGTCACGTAAGTTAAACTTGCATTATTCAGTATAATGCCGCAACATTATCTATAACAAGTAAGAATACTCTAGTCGAGTGTGCCCGACTACGAGACTCCCTGCTCCCAACTTGCATTTCAAGCAGTTCAGCGGCAACACAAACAAGCAGCGTACTCAACTTGCACAGTGCATGTCAAACTGTTGTTTCTGCCTGCTGAGACAGGGGAAATAAGTTTTTCCATAACTTTGGTGCTATTTATCCGATCGTGTTGAAATTTACACATCCGAAAGACATTGATTAAACATACATGTGTACCAAAAATTATATATTATAAGCTCTATCTTTAATATTGTGGCTGTGGGAGTCTTTTGCGATTTGCGGGGGGGTGCATCCGAAATTTGAAATAAACTTGATCTGCGTATGGTATACAGGAACCTACATGCCAAGTTTGGTGTCTCTAGCTTTTGTAGTCTCCGAGATCTGTGTGTTCATACGGACAGACAGACGGACATGGCTAGATCGTCACGGCTGTTGATGCTGATCAAGAATATATGTAGTTTATATAGTCGGAAATGCTTCCTTCTGCCTGTTACACACATTTGCAGTACTTTATAACTCCCTTTTTCCCATTTTTAATGGGAACAGGGAGTAAAAAGAGTATTCGTAAATGATAGAATGTTTGACTGAAGTCAAAAACTCTAAAAGTCTTGCTGGAGCGTTTTCTGGCTTTTGGCGAGTCTCCGAGCGAGGCAGAAGAACTTTGAAAGAGACCGAGTACGAGACCACATGCGCAGATTATATTCGAACGCCGGTGGCTGCCGATCTAAGCAAAAACCGATAAGCCAAACGAAAAGACAGGCTGAAAATGTGCCAGTTATTTCTCTTATTTTTATGCTCGTTGGTTGCACTGAGTGTTAAGTTTTGGCTATGGGGCAGGTTGGAACATAAATAGGCAACAGTTTTTTTTTTTTTTAAATAATTGCTCGCTGTACCCAAAAATAATGGTTACAAGGGATTAATAACACAGTGCAACAAAATTTGAAAAATTGTTGTTCCAAGAACAGCCACTATATTTTTCTTGTGTAAAATCAGTCGCTGATTCCGAAAACTATTAGATATATGTCTAAAGTGTAAGAGACTTATTTGTAGGCCTATATATTGACTTTCATTTGATGTATTGTTTTTAAAAATCGGTGCTGCAATTCGCAAGCTATGGTTAATTATTTGAACTCACTTCAAAAAAATTATAGTTGAAAAAACTTTGAAAATTAAAAAAAAAAGTCAACTATAGAACCGGGAGGGGGAAGGACTTTAAAGAGAGAGGCCGGCAGGATTTCAGCATGTTACCAAAACAAACATTCTAAAGCACTTACCTTTCTGCGTAGTGTTATACCAGGTAAACCAAGCCTGAAGACGTGGATAGAGGCGCTCCAGGGTAGCAAATCTTTCCTTTTGCGACAGTTGCTTCTTGTTTTGGGTGAGTAGCTTGCGTAAGGTGAGAAAGAATGTGGGTGGATTGGCGTTGCTGTTGCGCTGTGTTACAAATTCCTCAGGGACCTTGGCGAGCGCCTCAGTGCCAAGAATTTGCTCTCTAGGTATCCAGCCTTCCACGTTAAGTAGATCAAACCAATGGCAGATGATGTCCAGCTCAATGTCCACATCCCATGCGCTTATCAACAGGCCATGAAAGCCTTCGTCCCACAGAAAGCCGCGTGGGAAGAAGCTGCGTGATGGCACCGCCGTATATAGCGGCGCTTTCCAATATGGCACCGGATTCTGTGTATGCACGGACTGCACACGACTGGCTCCATAAAAATAGCCAATGCCCCCAATCAAATTGCTAAGCGCGTTACGCGCAAAGCGTACCTTTTCAAGCGCATAACCCTTCGCAGCCAGCTGAAATGTATCTTCAAAACGCTGCTCAAACTCACGAATTTTCGACTGCAATGAGTCCGTGTAGGCGCGTCCCTTCGGCGGCTTAGGTATGGACTCACCTAGGGAAAAGCCAGATGTTGACTGGTAGGTAATGTCCAGCGAAAAGTCCACTTCAGCTGTTATCTGTATGGCTATAAAATTGGGCTCCGGATTTGCCGATGGCATACCATTTTGGGACACTATTTCACCGGGTAGACCAATGAAGCGTGTGCCACGTTTCCCAGCAAATGCTCGAAAATGCGAAAAGATTGTTTCCTTAAGCTTGCTAAGGCTTGGAGCCACTGTGCTCAGGTACGATTTGTGCAGTATGCGACCCTTGATCGCATGGAAACGCACTTGAAACTCGCCCAATCCTTGCGTTTCGCCATAGACACCCGGCTCAGGGCTCTTCTCATCTGACACATACTTGATGTGACCATTGGTGCGTTCGTCCAGCGCTATATACCAAATAAGCGATATGCTGCGATCCCACGCTTTCGTCGTATTGCGGACAGAAATGCGTGCGGTCCAGTCGCCACCAAACTCTTTGCCATCCGGGTACTTCACGAATGAGGTCTTCAGCTCGAAGGGCAAATCTTGGATTTCCTGCACACCAAAGCTTCGGCCATCGTGGTGCGTCCAACCAAATCCATCAAGCTTGTCGCCCAGCTCGCACCAATGGCGTATACCCTGACCGCCAGGGCCCAAATTGCTTGGCGTATACCACATCAGGCCCATTATCAGCGAATGTGGATCGCGGGTTTTCATGCCAAAGTACGTCTGTGGCCGGTAGGAGCCCCAATAGCGCTCCGGATCGTCCAAGCCAGTGCGCATCACCATCTTCTGATTATCGTACGGTGTATTCACGCGCGTCTCTAGATATCCCAAATAGCCAAAATAGCTAGCTGTCGCCAAACAAACACAACCAATCAACGTCTTCCACTTGTCCAACATCAGTTTCGAGGACAAATTGAAGCTAAAGCTTCGGCTGCCAACACTGCGCTTATGCTTGGAGCTAGCAGCCAAAGCAGCTGCTGCAGCAGCTAACGGCTGAGTATTTGTGGGATTTGATTTTGGTGTATTGTTGGTGGTGCCGCTAGCAGCGTTGCGCGCCATCCTCGCAAATGTAAACGTGTCAAGTGCAGTTTTATTTTGTTTATGTTTATGCAAACACACGTAAACTATCCTTCGGCAAATCTTTACTTTACAGCCGCAACGTAAATAGCGATCCAAAAATTAAAGGTTTTGGACTCAAAAAATGCGTAGAATGGGAAAAACGCGGGAGGAGGTTGACTTAAATCCCGAATTAATTAAATAAATATCATTTAAAGTTGCCCCCACACAACGAGTAACGAGTACTGTTCGGAATGGGTATCGATAAGGCATCGACGTAGGGATGGCAAAGTCAGCGTTACGATATTAAAACACCATGTATCGATATGGCATTGACTTAAAGGAGCCTATACATAAAACAGACAGTCTGTCAAAATATGTTTGGTCGTACAGACCGTCTGTTGAAAATCAAAAATTTGGATATTTGACTCGGTCTGTGCAAATGGTATCAAAATATATATCGAAAAATCTAAATACTATCAGCCCAAGGAGAAAATAGGCGCTTAGGAAGTACATCAGAAGTGCTTTCTTGTAATCGAGAAGCACTTACCCCTTTTAACATTGCATGTCAGGTCGTAAGCGCTTACCCCTGCCTTACAACGAAGCAGTAAGGAAGCTCTTACTCTCCAGCCTTATAAAAAAGTGCTTCGTAAGCGCTTACTCTAGCCTTACATGTAAAGACAGTAGAAGCGCACTATAGCCTTACAAATAAGCGCTATTTAAGCGCTTAACTTCAAAATTTCATCAATATTTTTCTTACATTGCATAAATATTTGTTTTTATTCATATTTTCAACAATTTTTAATTAATCAGAAAGCTGCATTTTTTGCATTTTGTGCCTGCCTCTGCTCGTATTTTTGGTTGTTGGTTCTATTCTTCGATCTGCGGAATCCTCTCCTCATAGCGTTTTCAAACATTTCATTTCCCATCTGGGAAGTCTTTACAGCGTTTTTAAAGAAAATATATATCATTTTAAAATATAGTTGATAAATATTTGAAAATGTATAAGGCTTTCTTACCAAAGAGATGTTTGCTGAACAATTTATATTTTTAAACAGCTATCCTTCTTATTTTCCCCTTGGGTATTTCAAACTCATTCATACTTTGAATTGAGGTAGGCTGCGCGCGAAAACCAAATCTATCTTCCGCAGCCAAATGCACACACACAAAATGTTAAAGAATACACCAATGCAATGTTTACATGTTTGTGTGCGTGCAATGAATATCCATTGGTCGGTCCGCTTGTGACCAAGCAGACCCGCGCAGCAAGCGGACTAAATAATTTCAGTCGTCAGCCGCTGCCATCAAGCTCATTCAGCATTTGCTCTCTCTAAGTCGAGAGAGCGCGAGCGTAATGAACATCAGAGCCACGCACGAACAAGTCAAGTGGACCCAATCGCAGTCGATTCTTTAGCGCGAAACTGTTGTACTGGATAGTTTCTCAATGTATTGTCTGCTTGGTGGTAGTATGCGTTTTGCTAAATATCGTCCATTAATATCGTATTATATTTTTTTAAATATCGATATTGCGATATAATATCAACATCCCTAGTGGCATCTCTCTGTGTTCGACTTGTAAATTTCTAAATGCTGCATAAATTAGTTAATTGATTTAACAACGTGTTGTGTGCGGCGAAAGTTCGGATGTGGATAGCTATGTTCATCACCAATTTTTCTGTTCGTCGTTTTGTTTGCGCAAAATATAACTTGTTCTATCTTGCTTGTGTTCGTTCGTCTTAGAATGCAAACACGACGAACACGTTCGACGAACAAATTCGAATGTGGATACACTGCTGTACATAAACGCATTTTTGGATTTTGAGAGACCACATTGACTGATTGATTAATTTGCCATCCTTTTACAGCACTGACAACATAAGAACAAGTTATTGCTTTTGTCAGCATTTGTTAAGCTTAACAAATAAATAATAAAAATATATAAAGTAACTTTAAACACAAAAATAAAAAATACAACATGTTGTATTTGGAGGACTATTTGGAGAGTAAGTAGCCAAGTTATAGCATACTGATTTCCAAGCGCTTTCTTTAAGACAATTTATTATTTTTAATGCAGTGATTGAGCATTTGCCGCAGGAGCTGCGTGACCGTTTCACAGAGATGCGCGAATTGGATCTTGCTGTGCAGAGTAAGTTTGATAGATTGATAGATTGGGAGCTTGTAACTTATTTGAACCCACATAGACAATATGGACTCGCTGGACAAAAAGTCGCGCGTATTCTTTCAACAGTGCAAGCGCGGCGAGCTGCAGCATGAGTCCATGGACACCGAATTCCACAGCCTGCGCTGCGAGTACTTTAAAGTGATGGAAGATGCAGATGAGAAGGTAGCGATTGCCACCCAAATACATGAGCTCGTCGAGCGCTATCTGCGACGCCTGGACAGCGAGCTCTTCAAGTTCAAGTGCGAACTCGAGGCGGACAACAATGGCATTACAGAAATACTGGAAAAACGCTCGCTGGAGCTAGACGGTAACAACTCTACGGCCGCAACTGCACTTCTGCTAAGCATTACACAAAAGGAGAATCGCTATTACAATGCCAGCAGCGGCAGCAATAGCAACTTAATCAGCGCCAGCATCAACAGTGCCGCCGGCATCATCACGAGCTGTGGCAGTGGGAGCCTGCTCGTTGGCGCCACCGCGGTTAGCAGCCTTTCTGGGAACAGCACTGGTATAGCTGGTCATCAGCGACATCGCAAGTTGGAGAAGCGGCGTGAAACGATTTGCACAGTGCCGGTGCAGGAGAAGCGTGCTAATCTAAATCAGTCGTTGCCAACAGTCAGCAATGTCAGCACCATTGGCGGGAACATAGTTAATCCTCTCACTACAAACCATGTCAACAGCATTGCTACCAATATTGCTCTGCCTGTGGCAAGCAGTAGCGTCACCGCCCCCATAAGCAGCAACATAGTGCGCCAGCTGCCTACGAACCTTACAGCGCATAGCGTGCTAAGCAGCAGCAGTAGTAATTCGGTTGCAACTGCTGCGGCTGCAACTGCTGCGGCTGCAAGTGCTGCTCCCACTGCTGCTGCTGTTACTGCTGCTGCTGTCACTGCTGCTGCTGTTACTGCTGCTGCTGCTGCTGTTGCAACAGCTGCTGCTAATGCCGCTGCTACTGTTCCTCCCGCTGCAAGCAATAGCGTAGGCGTAGCTGGAGTTGCAAGTGCAGGAGGCTCAGTAGTTACTGGCAGCCATGGCAACGCCTCGGTCAGCTACAATTTACAGCAGCTGGGTGGCGGTGCAGCTGCCTCGAGCGCTATTGCGGCAGCAGCGAGTCAGGCGATTGTGACCACACAGCAAATGCAGCAGGGTAGACGTACTGCCAGTTTAAAGGCAAGCTATGAAGCTATACATGGCGCAGGAGTAGCCTCCAGCACCGAGTTTTGGTCGGCCGCAGCAGCACATAACAGCAACATGCAGCCAGCGACTGGTCCTCTGCCCACCTCATCACTGCATCATCATCATCAGCAACATCAGCAACACCATCAACACCATCAGCACCATCAAGAGAAGAAGCATAAAAAGTAAGTTAAGCTTGATTTTATCTTAAGATCACTACAGCACATAATACTATTTCTGGTTACAGAAAACTGAATAGCAGCCTTTCCATACCCGGTGGCATAGCCGTGCAATCGCTGGGAGGCTCCTCATCGGCTAACTCCATTGCATCGTCGTCATCATCGATAAGCGTGGATTCTATGGATCTGCTGTCGACTGCGTCTACTGCCATGCAACATGCTAGTCTCAGTCATGGCACACTGGCTATAAATCCCGTAGCCAATCAATTGGCAACCAGCCATGCCACTACCGCAATATCATCATCTACCGCAGCCGTAACAACAGCAGCTGTTGTGTTGCCGACTGTTAACAACATGGCGGCAGCGGCCATTGTATTACCCAGCACTGCATTAGCTCCGGGAGCTAACCTTACCATAAGCGATACCGGTTTGGTTGTGGAGCAAACTATCGAAGGAGAGTGGTCCTATGATCCGAACGAGCCGCGTTACTGCACCTGCAATCAGGTTTCCTATGGCGACATGGTTGCTTGCGACAACGACGCCTGTCCTTACGAATGGTTCCACTATCCATGTGTGGGAATCACTCAGCCGCCTAAGGGCAAGTGGTTTTGCCCCAAATGTACAGCTTCCATGCGGCGTCGCGGTAATCGCAAGAACTGATGTGCTAACACGACCGGAGATAGATCTGAATGATAGCAGTTTGGGACCCCACGAAAACTACGTCATAACACCAATTAGCATTTTCTGCTCAGTAATATCTTATAGATGCTTTAAATTAACCGAAAAGTAACATTTGAATCAATCAATTTGAGAAATTCCATGCTTGGGTTCATTTAATTACATACAAAAATACTAAGTTCGGATTTTGTAAAATTTTGTCGGGAAATGCAGAAAATTCGCGGAAACAGTTGCTTTCAGCTTTTATGATTATCAAACGACCAGGTTAAAACTCGGTTTAAAAGATTTATATGAAAACTCATTAATAGCATGTAAATTTTCCGGAAAATTCCCTGGGTGGATAATGAGCGATCATGTTTGTCTGGTCGAATTTTTAGTTTCTTCTCGTTCCCATTTCTAGTTCAAACTCAGCTTTCAATATCTGTCAAAAAAATTGTTCCGCGTGTGGGTCAGGGTAAGGAAAATCTATGGTCCGGGTCAAACATTTAGTAAGGCGATCAATGACTCGGATATAGTCGCCCAAGGGCTGTAAATGATGGTAAAAGTCCCCGATTAGGGTTTGACAGAAAAAAGTAAACCAGCACCGAAAATTTCAAAGTCATTATTAATCCCTATTTTTTCTGAATTATGTGCTTTAAACGATATAAATTGTTAGAAATAGATGAAATCGAACAACTTACAATCCAGTTCAATAATTATCATGAGCGTACCGACTGGAATCTGCAAAAATGGCTTTTTGCCCTTATTTGTTAATTTTCAAACCATTTTCTTTTTAATATTTACGTTGTCAGATGAGATGATACTTGATGAAAGTTTTTTATAAGACTTCAACAACAACAAGCACTAAAGAGATCCATTTAACCTAGCTTATCTATAAATATTTCAGTGAAAAGTCAATGAAATTCTTATAACGTCCGCAACGACGTTACGTTGCAACAGACAAACAAATTAAGATTTTTTTTAACGGGACTACTTATTATTCTTTTTACTCCCTGTTCCCATTTAAAATGGGAAAAAGGGAGTTATAAAGTACTGCAAGTGTATTTAAAAGGCAGAAGGAGGCATTTCCGAATATATAAACTATAGTACATTAGCATCAACAGCCGAGTTGATATAGCCATGTCCGTCTGTCCGTATGAACGCGTCGATCTCGGAGACTATAAGAGCTAGAGACATCAAACTTGATATGTACATAGGTGCCTGTATACCATACGCAGATCAAGTTTATTTCAAATTTCGGATGCACCCCCACACCTTCGGAAATCAAAAAAAAACTCCTACAGCCACAATTTTGGGGACATATTTGATTTTTGGTACACATTTATGTTTAATCAATGTTGATCAGCTGTGTAAATTTCATTACGATCGGATAACAAACACCAAAGTTATTGAAAAAACTAGTTCCTCCGTCTCAGTAGACAGAAGCAACAGTTTGACGGACACTGTACAAGTTAAGTGCGCTGCTTGCTTGCGTTGCCGCTGAACTGCTTGAAATGCAAGTTAGGAGCAGGGAGTCTCGTAGTCGGGCACACTCAACAAGAGTATTCTTACTTGTTTAAGCTGGATTGATATGCTCATATATATTTATTTTCTACTATTTTGATTTTTTTTTTTGTTTATTATGCAAAATTCGCTAAAAAAAAATGTCGAAATGCACATAAGCCTCAAAGTCGACTTCCATTTTTTGTAACGTTAGCAACACTTCAAACAAGCATATCTTTTTTTCAAAAACAGTTAACCTTTTACTTTTACAAATGTTTAAGATCGGCCACTATAACATATAGCTATATATATATAGAAACGATCGGTTGACAAATAAGTTTTTCTATGAAAAATCGCGCGATTTTTTGTTTATATAGTTTCACCAATTTCATGCAAAAATTATTCGAAGTGTCGCCAACTTAACAAAATGAACTCACTGTTAACGCTTACAGCCCTGTTAACGACAACATTGGCACAACTTAAATTGGATTTTTATTACGTCCGTCAAGTTAGCAACGATCGCCAGCAACGAATTTTATACAAGCTTGTACCTATTTTATTTTTGATATTTTAGTAATGAAAATTAACATTTTTTAAAAATGAAAGATGCAGAATTGTTAAGAAAATATCAAGCTATGGTTTTATTTGGGTTTTGGTTAAATATAACTATTACAAATATTAGAAAATAGCAAATAAAAAATAGTTTATTGAATATCTCTCCTTAAAAACCTCCACCAAGATTTGCACGATGCACCAGCTTATAGGATATACTTTTAAGAGAATTTCTAAAAAAAAATTCAAAATATTCGTCCTACTGTGAGCTAAGAAAAATTGTTAACAGTGAAAACTTTAACAACATTTCCTCATAGTTCATAGGCAACAGCTGTTTATGATTAAACAGCTGTTCAACAAGATATTTAACGAGCCCAACCAAACTTAAATTAATGGCAAAACTTGAAAGATTTGAGCAAAAATACAATTGCTACGCCCACTTCTGGATCCGCAAAGAGGCTAAAAAAGAGTATATCGCAGTCGGGTGCATCCGACTGCAACGTTCTTACTTGTTTTATATGGAGTTTTAAATTTCCGTGCCATTACGCATCAAGTGAACATTCCTTCAATTAAAAAAAATACTGCCACACGCGATGCCAATTGAGCTATGTTCACGCCAGATCTGTCTGTAAATCTAACTTTTTTCCTTAATAAATCTGTATTTTTTTTTAGCTATTTGTAGATTTTGGGCTGCAAATAAACAAACTTGTCTGAATAAGTAATTCACAATACTTTTTATAATACTTTGACGTTCTAAGACATCCATATAGTTTTAAAGCTTTTGAAAAACGTATATTTATTTGTGAGGAAAGCGCTTTTTTTGTATTTTTTTCCAAACGAGTTGAAATTATTAGAGTCAACATAATTGAATTTTTTTTAATACACTAAATAATCTTATTTATTTATTTATTTAATGAACTATATCAAATTCTGGCCAGAAATTCGCCAATAATTAGAAAGATTCTGGATAATGCCTCGTTTGTCACCATGAATTTGTCATTGCCACGGTCGAATGTAAAAGTAGAAAAGTTTTCAGACATGCTAATAAAAAAAAATTAGGGAAAAGAATGAATATAAAAAACATGCCAACCGAATTATTTATATAATATTAATTAATTTATTATAATTTTATTTATATTGTATAAATTCAAATAAAGTAAAGTAGTCAATATTGATCAAATTTCTATTATTCTCGTAGAACTGCATTAAATTTGGTTAAAAAATGGCTAACTGGCTATTTTTAGATAGAGTTAGCTATTTTCAATGCACTTTGGGGAATAAGTCAATTTTTTTGGCGTTAATGTAATTTTTTTGCGCAAAGTCAAACGGCAGTCGAAGTCGCAAGAAAGGGAACTTAGAGAACTACAGAACTAATTGAACTTAACGAACTAAAGGAACTAAACGAACTATAATCAGAAATATAGTTCAATAGTTCAGTAGTTCTTTTCAAAGACCCGGTCTTTAGAACTAGTTCAGATCGGATCGAGCCAAGTCTATGGTATATACTAACTATCGTTTTAATCTATCGATACACCGATACGATATTAACATCCCTATTTTGGTATTTATGTTATTTATCTATTCTCAAAAAAAAAAAACAAGAAACTGTGACATTACGTTGCTGTTGTTGGTTTCTTCTAACAATGAAAAGCCGCGAAATATTAAGCAGTTACCTATCCCGTAGCTAGACAATGTGACTATGTGACAAAAACGTCGAAACAGGCTCCCAACACTCCATTAACTAGCTGTGCAACGCACACACAAAATCATTTGACGCTACACAATAGGGGACAACAGGACACTGGCAACTGGACACGGAACACAGGACGGATTTTTATAGCTATGTTGCTGGTGCGTCAGTTGTTTGGCACATCGTCCAACTTATGGGTGCGTGCACTGATTATCTTTGTGCTTGCGTGGGCGATACTTGTCTATGTGTTCGTCCTCAAATTGACAAGCACACAGGGCCAAGGACAGGGACAGCTGTCGCTTTCGACCGGCGAAAATGAGATCAATGCCCGTCGCGTCAATCAGGCTCTCCAACTGCTTGAGCACACAAAGCAACGCAATGAGGAGCTAAAGCTGCTTATCGACGAGCTAATGAGGTATGTTTGGATGTATGCTTATTTGCATATGTATGGTGTATGTATGCGCACACATATACGAGCCACAAGTAGCTTAGCTTCCCCCTCAACCCACTTCATCACACCCACAGTCGCCCCCTCCCATTTACTTATTTACCCCGACTGCCCTTTGATATGCAAAATTCTCTCTCTGGGTCACGCTTGCTCTTTATGTACGACACGCTGGCCACGACTGACGAATTACACGTCATTAGTCCACAGACACACACACACACCTAAACGCCCATGCATGCATTGGATTTTTGTGTGTGTGTGTTGTTGTTGTTTTCTTATTTCGGTCTGTTCCGAGCTCCGTTTCCGGTCTGAAGATATAGATTTTTAATTGTCCGCAAACAGCATCATTTAACGTTTATAAAAGAACACGTACATATATTGATATATTTTGCTTACATATGTATTGTCTGTTGTTATTTTGATAAAAGTTAAATAGCTGATAGTATAAGTATGGGACCCATTCAACCTCCTTAAAGGATCGTTTCTGGAGCGCTCCCAATTGGAGTGAAAAGGGACTCCTACAGCAACTACTCAAAAGAGCGATTTTGGAGCGTTCTTAATTGGAGTGAAAAGGGAGTCCGAAAGAGCGCCGTTTGGAAGTGTTTAGGGAGTTTAGAAACGTTAAAATTCCCAACACTTTATTCTATCATCTTTTGCCTTGACATAGTAGGCTGGGCGCTAACTTTTTTTTTTACTGGATTACACTTAAAATTTCCAAACATAAATTCTGTCAGCTCAGTAACATAAAGAAACACAGGCCCTAGTGTATTCGATTTGGTCGGTAGCTTAGGTGTCTAACAGACCGACTGGCTGTTATTGTTGTGCAGGGATCTAAAGTTCGAATCTGCCTTACGCCGGATTGATGATCGTATCTAGGAGGGCTAGCACACCGCACAGGGAGTCCTAACGTTGCACGTTTGGGACTCCTCTGGTTGGTTGGGTACTTGCTAAAAGCTATTACACATAAATTCAATAACAACAAGCTCTAACAAAATTTACCCTAGCTTTTCTGAACTAGGTTCAAAATATTGAGGTGTCAATAGAAACTTGAATAACGTAAAGCCCCATGCTAAGGCTAAAAAAAAAAAAAAAATTAGAAAACATTTTTAAATTTCATAACTTGCAAAACAAACTTGTATAATTTCAGAATGTAATTCAAAAAACTTGTCCAATTCGCAGTTTTGCTATTTTGTAATCCATGCCAAAACAAACTTCTGTCTCTTAACCCACTTCTGTCTCTTGTAACGTCACACCGCTAATGAATAATGAATATAACACTGAATATATTGCTACTTAATTACTTCGCAAATATAAAAAAAATAAATAAGAATTTTGACTTCTTGAAGTTTTATACATTTTTTTTTTTAAATTTTTTGAAAAAAAAAAAAAAGAAATAAGAGATATTTGATTTGTGAAATGTCCGTCTTTCCACAGTTTTAAAGCTAGAGCAACCAAACTTGGTATACATGTTGATATATACCATAGGTTCGATTTTAGGGAATTCTCCAATGTAGTATTTTCGTTAACAATTCTAAAATGGATTGATAAGTTTTACTTTTGGTCCAGTTAAAAGAAAAGAAATGCTAAAAAAGAAAAAAACGTTATTAATTTCACTTAAAAACGGGAACACAGATTTGAGTTGAAAACGATTTTAAATACGATATATTAAGCATTGCATATATTATAAAAATAACTGTTTTGTTCAATTACTTAAAAAGTTATGAATTTGGTTTCTCTTTTGATAAAAGTGCAAAATTCTTATCGTTTTTATTTTTGTTTGTAGTGAACAGCTGGACAAACCAAGCGCAATGAAGCTAATGCAAAGACTGGAGAACGATGCACAGAATACTAAGCTCTTAATAGGCGATACAACGGGCGAGGATTCGCTGTTTGAGGTGGTCCACGTGGATGCCGACATGTTTGGCAATGGCGGATTCGAACACTTGGATGGCTTGGATGCGGGACCACCAAAGCACGAGCTGACTGGTCAAGCGGGTGTAGAGCCTAGTATGGAATATGAGCTGACACGACGACGCGTACAAACAAATATTGGCGAGATCTGGAATTACTTTAGCAGTGAGCTGGGCAAAATACGCAAAATTGTTGGCACTGGCAGTGGTAATGTGAATAGTAACGCGGAGCTGGAGGAGTCCATACAGCAGGTGCTGTTGCAGGGTGCCGACCACAAGCGATCGCTGCTTAGCGACATGGATCAGTTACGTCGCTTAGATGGCTACGAGAACTGGCGCCAAAAGGAGGCCAACGAACTAAGCGATTTGGTTCAGCGCCGTCTACATCATTTGCAGAATCCCAGCGATTGTCCAAATGCCCGCAAACTTGTCTGCAAACTGAACAAGGTCAACACACAATTTATTCTATAAGAATATAAACCCATTGATCAAGATCCCTCCTGTTCCCGTACTCTCTATGGAGATATTTTGCTACTCTGTTTTTGTTTACAGCACTGTTAAGGACCTTTTTGTTGTTGTTATCACATATAACCTCCGCCACCGGAAATCGCATTCTTAAATTTTTCCGTATTTTTGAAACCAAAACCAGATTTTTTGGCGTGGAAGACCTCAAGTATTACCCTTGACTTTATAAATTAGAAAGATAAACGAAGTTTCTGATTCAAAGCTGGTACTACAACTTTCGGATTTTCTCTCTGCAGGGCTGTGGCTATGGCTGCCAACTGCATCATGTGGTCTATTGTTTTATTGTGGCCTATGCCACTGAACGCACACTTATACTAAAGTCACGTGGTTGGCGCTACCACAAAGGTGGCTGGGAAGAGGTTTTCCGGCCAGTGTCGAACAGCTGCCACGATGCGGGCACTGCGAATGCATATAACTGGCCGGGCAAGCCAAATACACAGGTGCTAGTGTTACCAATTATTGACTCGCTGATGCCGCGTCCACCGTACCTGCCATTGGCCGTGCCAGAAGATTTAGCGCCGCGACTGAAGCGTCTGCATGGTGATCCCATTGTCTGGTGGGTGGGCCAGTTTCTCAAGTATCTGCTGCGTCCACAAA
Organism: Hirtodrosophila cameraria; assembly: GCA_949708635.1. NCBI lineage: Eukaryota > Metazoa > Arthropoda > Insecta > Diptera > Drosophilidae > Hirtodrosophila > Hirtodrosophila cameraria. The sequence continues at coordinate 16,939,836 of OX453090.1, forward strand.
CGGCGACGCGCGACTTTCTCCACTCGGGCATGCGCAATCTGGGCTGGGAACGTCCCATTGTGGGGTAAGCAATGATCAAGCTATGACAATTGTTCATAATAATTAATATGTTTTATGTCTCATGTTTGATTTTGGATGACAGGGTACATGTGCGCAGAACAGATAAGGTCGGCACGGAAGCGGCCTTCCATAGCATCGAGGAGTATATGACGCATGTGGAGGACTACTATCGCACCCAGGAGATCAATGACACCAATGTAGTGCGCCGCATCTTTCTTGCCTCGGACGATGCACGCGTTATTGAGGAGGCGCGCAAAAAGTATCCACAATATCAAATCATTGGTAATCCAGAAGTGGCCCGCATGGCAGCTGTTTCCACACGATACACGGACACGGCTTTAAATGGCATAATACTTGATATACATTTGCTCTCCATGTCCGATCATCTGGTGTGTACATTCTCATCGCAGGTGTGCCGCGTCGCCTACGAGATCATGCAGACAATGTATCCGGACGCGTCATATCGTTTCAAATCGCTGGACGACATTTACTATTACGGCGGACAAAATCCGCACAATCGGCGCGCCGTCATTGCGCACAAGCCGCGCACGCACGAGGATCTCCAACTTAAACTGGGCGATCTGGTGTCGGTTGCGGGCAACCACTGGGATGGCAACTCCAAGGGTAAAAACACGCGCACAAATCAGGGAGGACTCTTCCCCTCCTTTAAGGTGGAGGACAAGGTGGAAACAGCCAAGCTGCCCATTTATGCGGGCGTCTAATAACTCCCCTTGTCTGTCTTCCACACGATTTCTCCATGTTTACTAGCTGCATGAACAATTTTATGAATCTCCTTCAGCTTGTGCTGTGGCCGTTCACATTCCACGTGAAAGCAGCACTGCGTAATCGTAACCTTGATATTTAAAAAATTTAAATTCTGTTACTTTGTATAGAAGAATCTGTTGTTTATCACAAAAAGGCAAACAGAACACAAAACAAAATACAAAAATTTTAAATCTCGCGAAGCCAACTAGCAAACTCAATGTGCGTTCAAACTGATTTCAACTGTTGCACCACAAAATTATGCATTTTCGAAAGCCGAAGAAATTAACTAAGTATGTTGACAAGAAGAATATACATATAGAAATGTATATGTATGTATGTATGTATCGATGCATATATATGTATATGTATATACCGTAATATAAAAATATATAATATATATATAGAGTGTTTAAGCATGCATGTAGTGTTCAAATACGCGCAATATAGTTTATTCTTTGTAACATAGACAACAAATCACACACAAAAACACATAAATGTATGAGAAATAAACTACATAGTAAAGTTTTGATTTCTCATTGAACTAACCTCAATTGGGTACAGTGGGAATAAAACAGGAATCAAATCATTTTAAATGATGACAATGTCATTGACTTAACGAGAACAGTGGCTTGCGGATGCAAGCTAAGTATCGATTGCAAAGTTTGAACTTGACTTTGAGCTTTGTTTTTATTGGCTCAGGTTCAAGATCGCCATTGGTGAAAGTGCACACGCAAATCATTTGCAGGCGAAATGTTGAGTGAACATCCAGTCACATCGAGTCAGTCGAAGCCAAAAGCCACAGAAATTCCACTGTATATTAAGAATGCCCAACAAAAATTCCCCAAAAAAATAAACTGGCGCAAATGATTAGCGACAACGACGCGAAATGAAAAACGTGATAAGCACAGCGACCGGACATTCAACAAAACAAGTAAGAACGTTGCAGTCGGATGCACCCGACTGCGATATACTCTTCATTCGCCTCTTTGCGAAGTCAAAAGTGAGCGCGGCAATTGTATTTCTGCTCAAATCTTTCAAGTTTTGCCATCAATTTTAATTTGGTTGGGCCCGATCTACATGTTTAGGAGAAACAAGCATTGCTTGATTACTCTAGCTGTAACACTAGGGAAGATATGGGATTTCGGGTTTTGAGGGGGAAGAGGCGGTAGTGAGGGGAGATCTTAACACTTCGTCTGCCTATGGTATATATATATATATATATATATATATATATATATATATATATATATATATATATACAGACGGACGGAAGGAGGGACATTTCACAAACCAAACACACTCTTTTTTTTTTTTTCAAAAAAATTTAAAAAAAAAAAGTGTATAACAAGAACGAAGCGTGCCGCAGAAATATATACATACATATGTATACTCTTGAAGAAAAGTTTACAATAAGAAAATTTATTTTTTAACAGATTATTGCAATGTCAGCTATAAGATATAGTCGTCCGATTATTATGTTATTTGGTTATCATGTAGATAAAGTTAGTTTGGTTGAGCTATCTTAAAAAAAAAAAGTTTTTCAAACAAAAACCTAATTTATGACCGATCGTTCCCATGGAAACTATATGTTATAGTGGTGCTATCGAACCGATTACGACATATGTATGTACTACCAGCAGAAAGAAGTACTTAGTACCGAAAAGAATATAAGCCCCTGTTTTTCTCCATCAATGCGTTACACATACTGTGACAAAATTATAATACCCTCTGCAAGGGTATACAAAAAAATATGCGTATTACATATACTACAAGTTTTAGCAGATCAGTATATTATTTATAGGTAGTATAATATAATTGAATACTCAATGAACCGCAGGGAAGAAAGTTGAGTTTTTATGTTATTTGCTTCAAACTCTTTTTCAAAGATCAATATGAAAATTCATTAAAAACTGCATACCAATTTTCCGGAACATTCACATTCGAGTGTGGAAAGTGGGTGGACAAGGTTATATAGGTGAAACTACAGTTTTAGTGCGATTTTCTTCAGACTCATTTACCAACCTCCACAGAACAAAATATAAAAACCGAAATTTTCAAAATAAAATAAATAAATAGGGCGAAAATTGAGTTTTTATGCGATTTATTTCAAACCCATATATATATATATATATATATATATATATATACAGACGGACGGAAGGAGGGACATTTCACAAACCAAACACACTCTTTTTTTTTTTTTCAAAAAAATTTAAAAAAAAAAGTGTATAACAAGAACGAAGCGTGCCGCAGAAATATATACATACATATGTATACTCTTGAAGAAAAGTTTACAATAAGAAAATTTATTTTTTAACAGATTATTGCAATGTCAGCTATAAGATATAGTCGTCCGATTATTATGTTATTTGGTTATCATGTAGATAAAGTTAGTTTGGTTGAGTTATCTTAAAAAAAAAAAGTTTTTCAAACAAAAACCTAATTTATGACCGATCGTTCCCATGGAAACTATATGTTATAGTGGTGCTATCGAACCGATTACGACATATGTATGTACTACCAGCAGAAAGAAGTACTTAGTACCGAAAAGAATATAAGCCCCTGTTTTTCTCCATCAATGCGTTACACATACTGTGACAAAATTATAATACCCTCTGCAAGGGTATACAAAAAAATATGCGTATTACATATACTACAAGTTTTAGCAGATCAGTATATTATTTATAGGTAGTATAATATAATTGAATACTCAATGAACCGCAGGGAAGTCGTGGCAAACAACAACAAAAGTGACTAAACAGGCAGCTGCCGATAAACCGGCATGGCGTGAAAAGGAGCGATATACAAAGTATAGCCATGTATTGGACAAGGTCAAGCCGCTGGCTCAGATCAGATGAGCTTAGCTCAGTTGACGCATCGATAAGCCGTCATACGGGCTTTGGCTTTTGATAACAGACGCATGTATAAAACATTGTTGCTTCAGCTAAATCAACAGCACTTGCGGACTTACATTCCAATTGAAAACAGCCAGCAGCTAAATCACTTTATTTTATTTGATCAATTAACGAATTGAAAATCGGGATGTCGCACTACAACTTTGCAGCTCTGCTCGTTTGCGCTATCGTCTTAGTACTGTACAGTCAAAACGCACAGGCAGCCATCGCTCGTGCCCAATTTAGTAATCCTTGTAAGTATTAAGTAAGCAGCTAGGATGAACTTTATGACTTAATTGTGGCTACATCCATCTCTGTTCTGATTAGCGTATCCTGGCAAGTGTGTGCTAAACTTAAACCACATAATGTCGCCCGGTGAAAAGGCCAATGCACCCAATCATCCCTGCGCCGGTGTTACCTGCATGGATAACGGTCATGTCGAGTTTCGCACTTGTCCAGCGGTTGCTCCACCCAAGGGCTGCAAGCAACGTGATTTCGTTAACACAAATCGCAGCTATCCTGAATGCTGTGAGCGCTCCTACGATTGCACTAAGCACATTTAAACTTTAAGCGGTTTGTTTTTATTTTTGTATTTTTGTTTTCTTTATTTATTTTGTATACTACAACATAACAATAAGCAATACAATTAAATAATTTAATAAAATCATTAACAGAAAATACATACGCTTTTTTTTATATGTATATATTTTTTTTTTTTTTGCATATGGGCATGGGGAAAAGTCCTTAACGGTATTCACTGCTACATGCATATCGATGTACAATATACATTATTACATACATATGTTCGAACGTACATACCAGGCGTGCATATGCACATGCAATGCTTGCGTGTGTCAACACACATACATATGTAGTTGTTATTGCTTTTTGAGTCGTGCAATTTAAAAACAAGAACGTTGCAGTCGGATGCACCCGACTGCGATATACTCTTTTTTTAGCCTCTTTGCGAAGTCAGAAGTGGGCGTGCCAATGGTATTTTTGCTCAAATCTTTCAAGTTTTGCCATCAATTTAAATTTGGTTGGGCCCGTTCTACAGGTTTGAGAGAAACAAACATTGCTCGATTGCAAAAGCGGGCGTGGCAAAAATATTTTTATCCAACCTATTTTATGGGGCAACAGAAGTCAACCTGCAAAATTAGGTGATTCTAGCTAAAGGGCTGTGGGAGACACAGACTTTGCTTATATGTGGGGCGGGCGTGGCCAATTTTTTTTAGTCAGATCAATCAAGGAAGGGATTAGAAGCCCTTGTGCTAAATTTGGTTACTCTAGCTGTAAAACTGTGGAAGATATAGGTTTTTGCGGTTTATTGGGGAAAGGGTGGGGGTGGGGGGGTGATCTTGACACTTTGTTTGACAATGGTATATACCAACATGTACACCAAGTTTGGTTGCTCTAGCTTCAAAACTGTAGAAAAAACCTGCGTTCATACGGACAGACGGACGGACATTTCACAAACCCAATATACTCTTTTTTCTTTTTTTTTCAAAAAAATTAAAAAAAGAGTATAAAAAAATCATTTATATACGCACATTGTTCGTACATATATACATGTATTTGTGTGTACATTGTACATATGTATGTTTATATGTACGTAATCTGTTCTCTTTATGCGAAAACAAAAAAACCAAAGAACAGTTTGCTGATTACTTTTGATCCGTTTTTCATGTCGATTTGGTGTCTATTTTTTAATTATTTCATATTTTATGTTTAGTAACTTTTGCTAATTCTCTTGTGTATGTGTGTGAGTGTGTGTATATATAAAAGTATATATGTTCATGTGTCTGTCTGTGCGTGGGCTTTTCGTTTCCTATCGACTGAGATTGTTGATGTAGAGCGCATGGAGTTCGGTGCGTGGTGTATTCTCGAACAGGGCAGCACGATTCTGTCCCTCGCCCTTCTTTACCCAATGGCCATAGACACGGAAGGCGCAGCCGTCGATAACCTGTAAAAGAATTAACAGTATTAACAAAAGTACAATTGTAAAATTCGGCAAACCCCACTAAATAACACTATGCAACAATTGGATGCTTTTCGAGTGCAGTTGGGCCCATTTTAAAAATTATGATACACCAGCATTTTCAGGCGTGCGGTGCTACGCCCCGTATAAAATCATATTCGCTCGAAAATTGAACTTCGCTCCTACAACCTTAACCAACTGTTTTCTAACCAATAGGGTAAATTTCCCGGAAAAAGAATTTCACGGACAAATTTTTATAAAGATCTTTGAAAATGGGTTTGAAATAAATCGCATAAAAACTCAATTTTCGCCCTATTTATTTATTTTATTTTGAAAATTTCGGTTTTTATATTTTGTTCTGTGGAGGTTGGTAAATGAGTCTGAAGAAAATCGCACTAAAACTGTAGTTTCACCTATATAACCTTGTCCACCCACTTTCCACACTCGAATGTGAATGTTCCGGAAAATTGGTATGCAGTTTTTAATGAATTTTCATATTGATCTTTGAAAAAGAGTTTGAAGCAAATAACATAAAATCTCAACTTTCGCCCTGTTTACCACCCACTTTCCACCCAGGGGATGAATTTTCCGGAAAATATGAATAGTTTTTAATTAATTTTTATATAAAAATAAAAAATCAACTATTGGACATACAACCTTGACCACCCATTTTCCGCCAAGGGGGGTGAATTTTCCGGAAAATTGGTATGCAGTCATAAATTATTTTCTATATAGATCTTTGAAGCTGATCGGATGATAAACAAAAACGTTGCATTCAACGGTTTTCCGAGAATTTTCCACGTATCCCGACCGAATTTTCCAAGATCCGGCCATCAGCCATCTAGCTCTTATGGTTTGGGCCCTGCGTTGATTGCCAATGGCCATCGCCAATCGCCATCGCCAGTGAGGACCCTAATCACGAAAATAATTTTTATTTTTTATGCGTTTAAAAGTTTCTCAACTCAGAGGGTATTTTGTAGGTTTACTGTTGTTAACAATTTTAATTTAGATTCAAAACTGTATCTATAGACTCTTAAATCTAAATAAGTGTCTTTTAGGATTTCAAATTAAGACTTCTAATGGTGTGAATTTTTAAAACATTCTTTTGATACTCTTTGTATAGTTCTTAAATGAGCAAATCGCATAGAACAACTAATTTAATGGACTTGTTTAGGACTCTGAATTTTTTACTGGGGCTGGCCTAAAAGCGAACCAGTTCGAATAAGAAACTAAAACTTCTTCTTTTGCAAATCCAGCCTAGGCCCAAATTAGTTTTTCAAAAGGGGAAAGAAATTTGTCCAGAATCTGGGTTGTAGGATATAAAAAACAAGGTTCCCAAACCTTTGGTTCAAACTTCGAACTGGTAACCGAACCAATCTTGCAACTTTAGCAAGTAATGTCTGATTGTAATCTCACCTTGCGAAGCACCTTGACGCGATATGGATCACGTATTGCCTCCTCGACATGGAGCGGCTCCGCGGTGTAGCGCAGGCGTCGTATCCTGATTACAGCTCGTATCACTAATATGGCAAATTGGAACTTTTTGCGCGCATTGAAACGACTTTGTTTCCGAAGCTAAATATATAAAAACACGCAGCGGTGGAAAACTAGTTAATAAATTGTTAGTTGTTTGAAGTTTTTTTGTTTGTTTATTTTCATTTTTAGTTCATTCGCCAATGTGTTAAAAGTGTTAAAATGCTTCAAAAGTGTTAGCTGCTGTTCGATGCAAAAATTGTGTAAATGTGTGTTTTGATATGTGTAAATGTCATAGTTTGTTGTGGTTTTGTTTTTCGTAATACACTTTACATTTTACATTAGACGGACGCATTAAAAAGTGCAACAAAACTTGCGATGCAAAGCACTGACAGTAAGTGTGTGTGTGTGTGGGAAAGAGAGAGCCTAAACTATCTATACCTGAGCAGTTGCGTATGTTTGTGTGGGACAATGCTATTCTGTTAACTTCATGCTGTTAATGCTGTGCATTTAAAATACTTATGTTATGAATATGTACAAGACAACTTAGCCGGCTCTCGTATCTTTCACGCAACAAGAATAACTATGCTAATAATTCGCTATTTATTGTTGGATTTGTATCAATCATATATTATTTTCTTCAAAATAGTATCGGTTTTACGTTAAATCCTTAATGGAGTGCTTGATTGGCCAAATCGGTTAATTTGAAATAGAGATATATTCAAATATTTTGGACTAACTTCGAAAATTATGTGTATATTTTAGGGGGTACATTAATTGGGTATTCGTAGGTGTGTTATTGTGGCTCGTTGGTTTTTAAAGCAAAAGCAAATCTACAAATAACAAAATATATGAAGTAGAAGTTGTGTTTAGTAAGCGTAAATGTTTCAATATTGGGCTTGGAGGTGCGTCTGAGACAACACACACATATATACATATGCTTAGATGTACGTAAAATACATTTATACACACATACATAGTTTATATATGTATACCGGAGATCTGTACTTATACTCATTTCGTTTATATTTTGATTATACTTTGGTCGTTTGATGGAAAATTGACTATAATTTGGAAAATAAAGATATATTATGCACAAATAAGTTTAAATATTTCCCTCTTAACAAATTATAAATGAATAAAAAGAATTCACAAACATAATATACTCTTTTTTTTATAATAATTTTTGATAAGGTATTATACGCATTTGGCAGAGAGTATTTTTACATGTTAAATCATTTTCAATTACTTTACAAAGTACGCATAATTTAGCATATGACTATTAATGGCCCAATTCAGCGTATTTCAAAATTTTCCTAGTAGGCGTAGTACTCATTTCTCATTATTTCGGGTGCGGGTACAAATACGGAAAATCAAATAGTAGTACTCGAAAAAAAGCACCTACACATTGCAGATCTCTGATGTATACATACAAGTTTATATAATATTGAATTATTTAACTTTGACATACAATATATACTTTAATGTAACTAATATTCTGCTTATTTTATCTTTAGTTTACTCACAATGGAGTCTCCACAACACCGCCTTATAGACACACATCCTATAAGGGCGTTGAGACTCTGACAATATAGAGAACATGACACACAAAACAAAACGTGTATTAAAAAATCATACAGAGGAGAAATTTAAAACAAAACAAAAAATCTTAGTTAGTGTATCGATAAGCGTAACTATTTTTTTTTCTTTGTTTATATTATTTACTATCGAATTGATGTATTGTATATATGCATATGCTCACAAATATATACTTAACAACAGATATGTATATGTAAATGAAAGAAAAGTAACAGTCATGCACTTATATAATAATATTAGAATTCGAACTGAATCGGCATTAGCTATCACACATATGATTTTATGAATGTAGTGTATACGACTATGAAAATATTGTTTTTTTGCTACATACAATTTAAAAATTGACTACAAATCATCCAGTTACTATACTATAGTATACTACACACTATAAAGATGCATATAATTTTATTAATTTTTTCACTAGACACAGCTAAAAAATTAAAATAAGAAAACATATTTAAATGTTGCGAGTTATGAAAATAGTTATGAAAGAAAGTGGCAGAGATAGAGAGAGAGAAAGAGAGAGAGTATGTCATGTTTGTTGCACTCTGATACACGGAGTTGAAAGTTATCAGTGACGAATATTGAATGTAAGATCGATGAGTGTCATTAATGGCTGCATCCTGAATGAAACTGTGGATGTGCGCACTAATCAAATCAACTATAAAGCACTAAAGAGTAATAAACAAGTTGAGATATACATATGTATGTAATAATTAAAAAAGAAAAAAAAGTGCATAAGAATACGTGTACAACTAAATATATATGTGTAGATTAAGGAAAAAAAGAAAAAACCTGCCTGCACTGATGAATTCAATAAATGTTTTGCATTTGCATTTTTCGGACTCTCATAATTAACGGTATCGTTATCGACATCGTTATCGCCGCCTGGCTGCGTCTCAATGCAAGCTGGTTTTGAATGCTGCCGCTGCTGCTGCAACTGTAGCTGCTGCTGTTGATAGTACACTGTGGCCGTAAGGGTCATGGAGGAGGTGAATGCAGAGGTGGATTGTGAATTGGAATTGGACGCTGTTGAGGCAGTTGATGTTGCTGCCGCTGATGTTGCTGCTGTTGATGCTTCCAATGTTTGCGACTTCTGTTGATGATGCTGTTGATGATGCTGCTGCTGCTGCTGTTTATCTAACTCTGGTATAATGTAACTGCTACTGGCGACAACATCGCGCAACCGATTTGATGAATAGGAGCTTTGTGGTGCACTAGTATAGTATATATAGGAGGAGCCGCTTTGACTTGTGTTTCCACTGCGACTGTTTCCACTGCCACTGTTGAGCTGGCTATAGCGAAATGGTGCCTGATATTGGCTAGAAGAGCTCGGACCCAGAGCGATACCGATACCAGTACTTGAACCGGTAGCGTTGCCTGGATAATTGAGGTATGTGTTGGTATTTGGATGTAGATAAGGCGTGGGCGTATGTCGCACCAGCGTCAAATCGTTCATTAAAACCTAAGTTTTTTGGTTTCCCAGTTGAATTTCGAGAGAATATTTGGCAAAGTGCAATCGCAATCGGCAGGCAGCGGATGGAGGAGAACGCAAAGAAAATTAAGAATCAAAATTGTAATTATGTTAAGGTTATATCAAATGATCAAATCCACGCAATAAACATAAGCATATAAGTACATAATTAAAAAAAAAAAAAAAATGTTTCGAATATACCTAAATGAACTAAAAAATAAACTTAAAACAAATCTACTTAAGCTCTCAATACATACTCCTAGTATCTTTTTATATGCACCTTTCTTCTCGCCTCCCAGTCTCCCTCCCTTTCTCACTAAGAGCTAAAAGAACACGCGCACATGCAGTATATAATGTATAGCACATATGTAATACATAGAGAGACGAATCTATATCTGATTTGAGTATTGTTGTATTTGTGATCGTTGGCATGCTTTAGTTTCCTTGAGTTATCGTTATCGTCATTGTTATCGGTATCAATGAACATTGCAATGATAATGCGTTACAGGACAACGACAACAAGTAGAACAAGCAAATATAGTACATTAAATTATTATGTATGATGGCTGTTTTGGTCGATTGTTATTAGAGAAATATGTATGTGGGTACACACATATGTATCAGAGAAAAATTTGTGATTTTAAATTAAGTAATTAAAAAAGTTATGCAAATTTTGAGATTGTGTGCACTTGAGCTAGCACATGAGAAAATGGAAAATGCTGAATCAACGCATTCAACGAAAAACGAGCACGATTACAAGACATATATATGTAAATAGATAACGAAACACATAAAAAAAAAACATTAACATACGTACGTAATAAGTGTTAATAAATATCTGATCAGATCAGGTAAGGCTAAATCGTATGCAATATAACACAAAATGCAACATATGGGATTTCTTTGTTTTTATTATAATTATTATTATTATTGTTGTTTCTGTTGTAGTTGTTACATAGTAGTAGTATTTTGGGTTAGTCCAGATATAATTCGTTACCAGTGCGATTTCAGTGATGCGACTCATTCTTCTGGACTTGGTCGACAGGCTGCGCTTGAGGCCATCAATGTTTTGCTCGAACAACTTTTGTTATTTGTTTTAAAAAATTTAATTTTTTTTTTCAGTTCATTTGAAAAGCGGTTAAAACATTTCAATCGTGTTTCGATTCGGTTTTATTTTTTTGTCAAGTAAACGTATTTGTATTTTTTTTTTTTTTTTTTTTTTTTATATTGTATATGTAAGAAAAAGAGAAAAATGTATGTATATAATAATAATTAAATCATAACAAAAAAAAAGCAAAAAAAAAGAAGTGGAATTAGACAGACAGGACTAAGTAGCATGTTTCGGTAAATGCATAGAAAATTGAAATACATAATAAGAATCATAAAAGCTTTTAATAAGCATGTTGTTCTAACTTAAAATGAAAATATTACGAAGATATGTGCGGTTTGCCAGTTGCATAACGAGTTCAACTGGATTATATTGGTTTAAATATACTGTACTTATGTTTACATTTGTATGTACTATATAAAAAAGCAGTTAATAAATAGGCTTGAGGTAATGTAAGTCACAGTTGTGAGTGTGTGTGTATGTATGTGTTTGCTGGGTGTGTGTGTGAGCGCTTAGAGATATTCAAGCAACTCTGAAAACTGAGTCTAGATAATGCTCCGCATTACCATGCACAATGTACAATTTTAAACTTGAAACTGGAAACTTTATACGGAAGCTCATCTTTCATGAGGTATATTTGTATACCTTGGAGACGTGTCTAGATCGTGGGTGTCGTTTTTATAGTATTTGTTGTCTGTTTTGGGGTAAATGTGTGCTGTAGAGCTTAAAAATACCGTATTGTTATGTATTAATTTAAAAGATGTAGTTGTGCTCAAGAGCTGACCTATACTATGATGTTGCAAAGGACATGCAAGACCGTAGCCAGGGGGGAAGGGGTCTATGCATTATTCACCAAAATCTGTAAGAGATTTTTTTTTTAAATTTTGGTAAACTTAAAGATTTAGGATTGTTCTTAAATCAAAAATGAAAATCAACTTCGCATCAATTCCGAAACGTTTTCATTTTAGTGCTCTGAATTCGTCTTGAAATACATTTAAAAAAAAATAAATATGCTTTTCAGAACTTGCGATATGTAGAATTCAGAGTATTAATTTTGATTCTTTATCTTTTCGAAAATGTATGTAAAAACGAGAATGATAATGACATAGTCCCCCGTCCCCACTTTTAGTGCAAAAGTTGACTACACCCTTGTTCATATGTGTGCTTAAATATACAGACTAGAATATACGTATTGCCTAAAGTGACGTGAATTTGTATTTGAATTCCAATTGGGATTGGACATTGCTTCTGAATCGTTGGGGCTGCCTGAGGTGCCGTCACTTACCATTTGATTGAAGAATGGATGTCTTAATACTTCCTTGATGGTGATACGTTGCGCAGGGTCAACGACTAGACATTTGCGTATCAGATCTTTGGGATCCTCTGCAAACACACACATTTTCATATGTTCATTATAAGTTAAATTAAATTCTCAATACCACACACACCTGAAATATCGGCCCACTCGGGCGATGTGAAGCTGTATTTACCCTCCATTATGTTGCGCAGCATAACCATCTGCTTGCGATGCCAAAACGGTGGACAACCCACGAGAAGAGTGAACATAATGACGCCGCAGGCCCATCTAAAATCCAAAACAAGCATTAATATTCATTTGAGAAAAGTTTGTATTTTGTGAGTCTTTACATGTCCACTTCTTGAGAATAGCCCGGTGAGCCCTCAAACATGTTGCATTTCAGCGTCTCCGGTGCCAAATAGCCCGGCGTGCCGCATAAATCTGAATGGAATGGAGCGGTAGTTAAACAATTTTGTAGATTATACAACTTAATTACTTATAACTAATAGTACATCAGTGGAATTAAATTACACGAATACGCAAATTTAAAAGTGCTTTAAAGAACATATGTATAGGGGATTCCCGCCGATCTACGATTGCAGAATTTTTTTTTGATTTTTTAACATTATTAAGAAACACCCCGCCAATCCCAAAATCTATAAACAATTTTTCGACAAAAAATTTTGTATTTGCGGAAATTTTAACGTTTTAAAATTTTATCACACTATGAAAGTACATTTTCATGGAGCTAATCAAAAATAAATGAAAATTATTCACATTTTTTCAAATGAAAACTTAATTTTCGGCCGATTGTTCCTATAACAGCTAAAAGATTTGACCAACCAATATAAAGTGTAATAGAACTTGCAATAGCAGAGTTGACATTTCTATAAACAAAAAAGAGTTTTATACAAAAACTCATTTTCTAAGAGATTGTTACAATGTTGCAATATCGTTAAGATATAGTAGTCTACTAAAACTTAGAATAAATGAGTTTGATTGAGATAGCTTAAGAAGATTTTTATGAAATTGTGTCAGCATGTGATAATGCTAAAACTCAAAATTGGTAAGTTTGGAGGACTTATCTTAAAAATAACAATTTTCCACCGATCTTTAATATGGCAGCTATATGTTATACTAGTCCGATCCCAAATGTACTTAAAAAATAAGCATCTGTGACAAGTTTTATTCCGATATATTTAAAAAGACAGACAGACGCATATGGCTAGTTAGACTAAGCTGTTGGTGCTGATCAAGAATATATATCCATATACATAAAAGTGTTCACCTGACTGATTGACTGACTGATTTACAATTGTCTCTGAATTTTTCACAGTAGTTTCGGCTTATGCTGAAAGTCCGTTCTAAGATCGGATTTTGGAAAATTCGGTCGGGAAATATCGAAAATTCGTGGAAAACCGTAGGCTCTTAGGAATATCAAGCGGTGTACTTTGCACGCTTTTCAATATTGCTTTCTCGCTCTGACACATACAATTTTTCGTATATTTTTGTATGTGTGTGTACACTCGCAAAATGATCGCGCGCTCTCTCTGATTTTGCTTTGCACTCTTTATTCGTTCGCAAACATATAAATTCATACAAACAGCAAAAGTGTCGTTTGCTTTTGTATATACGCTCTGCATTTAACTGCAGATGCATAAATCAAACTAATTTTCAGTTTGCACAAAACTTATATTGTTTTCAAAATGCATGTAAAAATACATAAAATAAATATATTTCAATTGCGTAAAACACTGAGAACTGAACGACCCGCTTTGTGCTTATGCTTTGCACTCTTTATTCGTTCGCATACATATATATTCACACAAATGGAAAAAGTGCCGTTTGTTTTTGTGTTTACGCTCTGCATAAACCAAAGAGGGTGGAAAGTGGGTGGTAAATAGGCGAAAGTTCAGTTTTTGTGCGATTTGCTTCAAATTCATTTTCAAAGATCTATATGAAAATTCATTACCAGCTGCATACCAATATTCCGCCAAATTCAACCCCCTGGATGGAAAGTGGGTGGTAGACAGGGCGAAACTTGAGTTTTTTTGCGATTTGCTTCAAATTCGTTTTCAAAAATCTATATAAAAATTCCATTTAAACTGCATACCAATTTTACGGAAAATTCGGACCTCTGGGTGGAAAATGGGTGGTCAAGGTTGTATGGGCCAAAGTTTAGATTTCGTTCGATTTGCTTCAAGCACTCTTTAAAAGCCGTTATTTTCAAATTTTGGAATATCCGCTTGAAGTTTAGAAATATGGTTGGTTAACTGCAGCATTCAAACTTTTTTTTGGAAAATTATGTATACGGGGGGAACGGGAAAGGATTTTAAAAAGAAATGGGATCGAATTTTTTTCCCAGTTTCCATTTCTAATTTGAACTCAGATTTCAATGTCTGTCTAAAAATCGTTCAGCGTGTGATTCAGAGTGGGGAAAATGTACGCACACGGTCGGGAAATATTGATAATGCTCAAAGATTTGGAATGGCGGGCGAAGCCGCTGGTATAGGCTAGTACTTTATAATTCGGAGACGTCTCGTTCAATGCGTTATACATTTCGTGACAAAATCACAATACCCTATGCAAGTTCATAAAATACATGTCTCGTGTATTAGGTAGGTAGAATAGAAAAATATAATTCTTTCGCGGCTTACACGCACGGAACTGAATTGTTGCATCCCAGTTATTACTCAAGTGTTTGGGGCTATATAGTTTTTAAATTAAAAAGTGTTTGATATTTGGATCAATATTTTATAGGTATCACTTTGGGCAGTGGTGCCCAAAATTCCTAATTTCTTATCACATGTGCGCGCACTTGAAAAGCAGCGTTGCGTCGCTGCTTACACACGCACAGGCAGCCCCACTTCGTTAATTGTACGATTCGAGCGTTCGGCTATTTGCTTTTTTTCAATATGTTAACTTCGTGTTTGGCTGCTACGCATACAAGCACACTGTTTGATAGTATGAGTGTGGGCACTACCCCAGTAGTTTTATGTGGAATATGCTTCTAAAAAGCATGCTTCTGTGTGGTATACTTTTCATGCACTTTGGGAAGATACGGCATTATAATAGTGACATAATGGGAACTAATTGCAGGAAAAAGGAATAACATGAATTTATCTTCCTTTGAGAAGGCAAAATGTTTTATATCATACAGCCTTCACTTCTCTTTCCCTCAATTTGTCATGAGTTGGCTTTGTGAAACGAGAGCGCAACGATCGTTCGTGTGAGGTACAGTCAATTTACATATTCCAGAAGGGAAGGCTGCTGCAAGAAAAAACAGCAATTTAAAAACGTTTTGCATATCATGCAACCTTCGCTGCAGTTTTCACTACTTTTTCATGTCTTTAAGGAAAGTTGACTTGTCAAAATAGAAAACAACAAAAGTAACAGATGAAAAAAAAAACAAACATATTTTTAAATATATAAGTAACAATAAAATAATAATAATATTTAAATAAACACATTATGATATTACTGAATAAGGAAACTAAGGAACAAAAAATATATTTTGAATGTATTTTTTAGCAGGGAAATTAGCCTTCACTGGAATTGCCTGTATCATGTCGAAATGGGAAGCGTAAACTAGAAATAAAGCACGATCTTGTTACGAAACTAATGCAAACACCTTCTTTAGGCAGCGAACGCTGCATGTGAGGCAAAAATGCCTTCGTTAATCCTGCCTATTTTGTAATGATTTCGGAAATGGTTTTTAGAAGCGACCGCCGAGCGTTTCACGAACTTGACTACCACAAGCCAAAAGGCGTTCTCGAAACCACATGAATTCATTGTCTAGTCCCTGTATAAAAGCGAAGTAAAGATGTCACTTTTTGGAACTACTTCCGTCTGCCGAAAACCTGATGACAGAATGCATTCTGTCCTGCTTAACAGCTCTACTGGGACTGCTTTAAAATTAAATAATCACGTTTAATATCCGTTTAGGTCTGGTTTAAAATTGGTTGAACGGTTCAAAAATTTACTTCGCTCCCAAATTTTAGAAAATACGGAAATGTTGTTTATAGCCTATTGGCATGAGGTTAGATATATTTTCTTGATCTCTTAAACTATAACGTAATAATCCAGAATCTCCTCCTCTACAACAAAGCTATACCTAATTGAATTATCAATAGTATAAGTTTTTTTAACGTTTATATACTATATTAATTTAGTCGATTTAGCCCACCCTCCTAGGTAAAAAGACTGTTCCTTGAAAACTCATATAATTTGTACCTGTAAGTTTCTCGCCTTCATGCAGCTGCCTGGCAAATCCAAAGTCTGTGATCTTTACATTATGATTCTCATCGAGCAATATGTTCTCTGGCTTTAGATCGCGATGAACAATAGTCTTGGCGTGTATATACTCGACACCCTCAAATATTTGACGCATTATGGTGCGTGTTTTTTTCTCGGAGAGCGTTACGACCGATGTCAGATAGTCAAAGAGCTCGCCCTTGGGACACAGCTCGAATACAAGAAATACAAATGCATCTGATTCAAAGACGTCCTGCAAATCAACTGTAAGAGATAAAGATTGATGAAAAAATAAAAATTATATATAAATATATGCATGTACTTACTTATATAAGGATGACCCATAACTTGGCGTAATATTGAGATTTCCTGTCTGGTTGCTTCGAGCATATGATATGGATTCGTTTCGCCAGATTCCGTTGTGGCGCCCAGATCAATTATTTTTGCCGCAAACTCCTTGCCAGTCTCCTTTTCAATGCAGCGTCGAACCGTCGAACTGATACCCCTATATAATGCAATGATAAACAATGATAAATGATAAAGATAATTATAATTCAAATACGTATCTGCACTCTGTTTTGGCATGCTTTGAATTTAACAACTATTTGATTTATCTTAATCTACTTGCAAATTATCAACTGGTCATAAGATAAGCACCCAAATGCGCATTACTTACAACTTTATTAACTATTTGCCAAGTGCTCACTGCTGACTGTTGTAATATGATCTCTCTCTCTCTCTCTATGTCAATCGTATATGCCTTGTCTGCTTCATGTGAAGTTCAGCTCAAGGTGAATGTAGCCCCCTCCCTTACACACTCCACCATTCTACCTCTCAGGCCAACATTTTGAATTTGAGTTTGAGTCATTTCATTATTAGGCAATCCATTTGCAACAGTAATAAACAAAAGAGTTTATATTTCTGCAAGTTAGCATAAGCATAAACTCTCAAAAATATCAACAATAAATTAATATCAAGAACAATTTTTAGGCACAGGCCGAGATAGCAAATGCTCTATAAATTCTTATTCCATTTCACAACGCCGAATAGCATTGGGAACTAATTCTTGCTTACTAAATAAAAGTTCAAGCCAAAATAAACATAATAGTTATTAATTATGATTCCTTTAAAAAGAGTAAAATAAACATTTATCTTGACTTGGACAACGTACTAAGCTGATATAGCCATGTTGATTAATGATAGGATAGCTGCCAACGACTAAAATGTCTGTTAGCGTGAAGAAGATAATATTTTCTTCTGGTTTTCAATATAGTATTTATGTATATCATTAGACGTATTGTCCTCTCTGATTACGAATCAATCTTTTATAATCGATATTGTTAACTCTAAAAAATTCCGAAACCGATTGAATAATTTGAGCTATTTGTAAATAATTTCAAAACTGAAAAATTTGTTGGCATTTGTTTTTATTCAAGAATCGGTTGATTGAATTCAAAAACGATGCGTTAAGGAAGCAGAAATGGGAACGGGAATCAGAAAATTATTATCTCGTTCCAATGATTTTGAAATGTAGCCCGCGCGTCCCGAGTTCCACCCAATTTTCTTGTATCATGAATAACTAAAATAAGTCCTAATTAACACGCTGAGTTTTTGCGTATGAGTTTCGTCAAGAGTGTCATGTTTGACGATAAGGGAGGCGAGACGAAAGAGGGCGAGGCAAACACTCACGACAACCGAGTTTACTGAGTGTCGCTTTGCTGTCTTTCCGATTTTTTGGACGCAAGGCTGCAATTATAAGCGATAATAGTTTTGCGGTGATGAATTGGTTGTATATTGAACGTTGGAAGTATATAAATTAATTTGATTTCCATCCACATTATAAAGTATGCATTTTAATTATGATTTATATTTAAAATCGACATAAATGTTGCCAGTATTACGTTTAATTCAAAATTGTTATCGAAAACAATCTTGCAAAGAAAATGTGAGAAGATTTACGAATCAAATTTAAAAGGAAATCAAAGCACTCATGCGCAAAAACTATAGCTTTAGTTTTATTTTTCTTATTTTTTTATTACTGACGTTTTTTGCTTGTTTTGTCTTCATATTTAAAGCTTGAGCAAATCTTAAATCCGTGAATATATTACAAACTTAGGGTTTAATTTGCAATGCAAGCAACAAATCTATTTTCATTATAATTTTGATAAAAAGTTGTTGTGTTTTCGGGAACATCCGGGAATCTGCACTCTATAAAATCATTTTCCGCCCTTCTCAAAAATGGGAAAAGGTCTTCTAAAGTTCAAGTTAATTTACGTGTATAAACTAATGCTATTTATGAAATGATTTTGCTCAAGTGGAGTCAAAATATCGATAGAAATATTAATACTATCATGAATATCATTAATAGCGGATTTTAATGCTTTTTTAAGTCTCAATTGTAAGATTATTTTATCAAATCTACTATCTATACTTTGCCACTTATATATATGTATATACTAGAGGTGGTAAAATATCGATGTATGTGTCATCGATACTTTTCGATAATGATCGTCGACAACTTCCATATTATTATATATTATTATATTATTATTATATTATAGTACTATAGAAAAGTAATACTGAACTAAGTAAAAATTATTATTAAATTCAAATTTAACACTTATTTTGTTTTCTAAAGAGTGAAAAAAATAAATAAAAAGCTAAGAAAACCGAAAATGTATTACAAATTGTAATTTACATATTTTTAACCAATGTATTAACATAAACAAAAAAAAACAACTATTAACGTTGATGTCGGATGCACCCGACTGCGATACACTCTTTTTACTCCGTGTTCCCATTAAAAATGGGAAAAAGGGAGCTATAAAGTACTGCAAATGTGTGTAACAGACAGAAGGAGGCATTTCCGACTATATATAATCTATATATATTCTTGATCAGGATCAACAGCCGAGACGAACTAGCCATGTCCGTCTGTCTGTATGAACGCGTCGATCTCAGAGACTGTAAGAGCTAGAGACACCAAACTTGGCATGCAGGTTCCTGTATACCATACGCAGATCAACTTTATTTCAAATTTCGGATGCATCCCCCCGCACCCCCGCAAATCGCAAAAGACTTCCACAGCCACAATTTTAAAGACAAAGCTTTGACTTTTGATCAGCTGTGTAAATTTCATCACGATCGGATAAATAACACCAAAGCTATGGAAGAATCTATTACCCCCGTCTCAGCAGGCAAAAACAACAGTTTGACAGGAACTGGGCACGTTAAGTGCGCTGCTTTCTTGTTTTGCCGCTGAACTGCTTGAAATGCAAGTTGGGAGCAGGCAGTCTCGTAGTCGAGCACTCTCTTAATTGTTTTTTGTCCCTTTGCGGAGTCAGAAGTGGGCTTGGCAATTGTATTTTTGCTCAAATCCAATCAAGTTTTGCCATCAATTTAAATTTGGTTGGGCCAGTTCTACAGGTGGTGGAGATATAAAATTTGGTCAATTACAAGGACGGGGGCGTACAACAGAATTCAACCTGCAAAATTCGATAGTTCTAGCTAAAGGAGTGTGGGAGATACAGACTTTGCTCATTTGTGGGGGCGGGGGTGGGCGTGGTCAATATTTTTAGTCAAATCAATCAAGGAAGTGATTAGTAGCCCTTGTGTCAAATTTGGTTGCTCTAGCTGTAAAACTGTGGAAGATAACGATTTTTGCCGTGTGTGGGGGTGGGGGGGAGATCTTGACACTTTGTCTGCCCATGGTTTATACCAACATGCATACCAAGTTTGGTTGCTCTAGCTAAAAAGCTGTGGAAAAAGACTGCGCTCATACAGACGAACAGACAGACAGACGGACGGACGGACATTTCACAAACCCAGTATACTCTTTTCTCTTTCTTTTTTTCAAAAAATTTATAAAAAAAAAAAAAAAGATCATAAAATCTAGTGGCCATAATCCCTTTTACGGGTTTGCAAAACTGGGCAGTTACTTTTTTAATGCGTAAAACACAAAATTTGTCCGTTTTGAAAACGGTTGCTACCCAAGGTGAAAAATAATAAGCGCTTACGGAAAGTCGTTATTGAAGCGCTTACTCTAGCTTCCCATGTAAGCACTATGGAAGCGATTATTTAGCAGTGAGCAGTAAGCAATAAAATGAACAAAACAAAATGTGGGAGAGCGAGAGCAAGACATCTCTGCGCTCAAAAATAGCCGTACAAGTGCCGCAAACAACAACATTACTAATACACTTACCCTTTCTAAGCCAAACACAACAACAAATGGGCAAATAGAAAGAAAAGATCAAAAGGCAAGTCATAATTAAGTTTTGATTTGCAAGCAAGGACGTGTATTGTGAGCAAAAATGAAAATATATATTTGTGGTGTTAGCAATAGGCAGAAAGAAAGAAATAAATAAAGCTGACCTAGTTTTAATGGCTGTTGAGCAAAACGAAGAACTACAACCACGTCAGCGGCATCAAAATTAACTTTTTTCCCATAAAACCTGTCGATGAGTTAAAAGCAACTGATGAAATAATTGAAAAATATTTGGAAGGGCAATTGGTATGCTAAACATTTCAGAATTAAAGCTCATCATTATTTTTCAATGTTATATTCTTTTATTACAGATTCAATATATTAAAGCTATTAAACAATTGGCTCAACAGAAGTTTATGAATACATAACCTATCTGTTTACAGACGAACTTTGCGCTCTGCTAAACTGGGACGGCAATCAGAGAAAGATAGCTGTTAAAAATTATAAAATGTTCAGCAAACATCTCTTTGGGAAGAAAGACTTATATATTTTCAAATACTTATCAACTATATTTTAATATCATATATATTTTCTTTATAGACGCTGTAAAGACTTCCCAGATGGGACATGAAATGTTTGTAAACACCATGAGGAGAGGATTCTGCAGATCGAAGAATAGAATTAACAATGAAAAATACGACCACAGGCAGCACAGCAAAAAATGCAGCTATCCTATTAATTACAAATTTTTGAAAATATTAATAAAAATATATTTATGTAATGGAAGAAAAATATTTTTGAAATTTTCAATAAGCGCATCTATAGTGCTTGCGTGTAAGGCTAGAGTAAGCACTTCCTTGCTGCTTCTTTATAAGGCAGTGGTAAGTGCTTACGACTAATGACATGCAATGTTGAAAAGTACATACGAGGCGTAAGCGCTTCTCGATTACAAGTAATTACATTAAAAATGTGAAAAAGAGAGTTATAAAGTATCAGCATCAACAGCCGGGTCGATCTAGCCATGCCCGTCTGTCTTTTTTTAAGAACGCATCGATCTCAGAGACTATAAGAGCTAGAGATAAAAAAAAACTTCCAGAGCCACAATTTAAAAGATTTAGCTTTGATTTTTGGTACACATATTTCTTTTATCAATGTTAATCAGTTGCGAAAATATCATTGCGATTGGATTACCCTCTTCTCAGCAGACAGGAACAACAGTTTTACAGCCACTGGACAAATTAGGTGCGCTGCTTGATTGCGTTGCAGCTGAACTGCTTGAAGTGCAAGTTGGGAGCAGGGAGTCTCGTAGCCGGGCACACTCGACTAGAGCATTCTTACTTGCTTTAATATGTTCTGTAAAGTTTCAGAATTATTTTGCCGTGTTCGTTAACGCAAACTGTTTTTTAAACATATAACCACATCTCAAATTTAACTTGCGCCAAACTCGTGCGTGAGGCAACATTTTCCGATTTGGGTCATGCAAATATGAAAATCATTTAGGGCACTAAATTACGCGATTTGCGGAGCACGTAAAAAAGGAAACGCAAAATTTTTCTTAAAGCGCAGTTCGGCTGAATATGGTTTAAAGGTAGTTGCCTATATAAAGAACATATTTTCTCAAAAAAAGTTATGTATTAAACAAATTTAGTTGAAAAAAATTGATAAGGTTTTTTTTGGTAAAAATTATACAAATGTCACTATCGATACATGAAAGGAAACATCGATAGTGAAGATAATAATGAACTATCGATATAGTAATAATATAATATACAGTGGCAGACAAAAGTCTGCGTACGACGCCATTTTCTTAAATTTTACAATTTCTAAAGGACTTGAAATAAAAGTAATGATGCAGGTTTGTTTTAAATGTTATTATTGTACAACAAATAACAAAAAATATGTGTCACCAATATTAACTTTTAAAGTTATTCACTTAAAACTGAAAAAAGGCATTGACAAAAGTGTAGGTACGAACTTAAAAAATAACAAATAATATGAGAAAAAAATAATATTTAACCAAATGACGGCTTGCAGCCGTGAGGGCATGGAAGATGCTAAGATTTTAAGCTCTTCCTGCGTTATATTCGTCCACTCCACCTGCAGATTCGCTTTTAGTGTTGGAGCACCACTATTAGCGTGCTTGCGGATCTTTCGCTCCAAAATTTTCCATACCTGCTCTATTATATTCAAGTCCGGGCTTTGTGGAGGTGAATACAGTTGCGTGGAGCATAATATAGTAGCTAGTAACTCACTATCTGCACCGTATGCTTGGGATCATTGTCCTGTTGGAAGATCCAGCTCGTTCCTAGGCGTAACTTTTCCACGGATGTCTTCAAATTGTCTTGCAATATGGTCTTGTATTGAAAACGATCCATAATGCCGTCAATAAATGATAGGTCACCACCATGCTTCACAGTCGGAATTAGGTGCTTTGGATCCATCGCAGTATTCGATTTTCTCCAAACTTTGGCTTTCCCGTCATATCCAAATATTTTAGACTCATCCGTAAAAAGAGCACGTTTCCAGAAGAAAATTCCTTTATTTATGTTTTTTTGCGAACTCCAAGCGAAGCTTCTGATTTTTCTCGCTTATAAGGGGCTTCTTACGAGGAATTATTGAGGGTCCTTGTTACTGTGCGTGGGTGAACAACAATTTTGGATCTCTTAGCTATGTCCTGGGCCAACTTAGTAGTATGAAGTTTGTGAATTCGGTCAACTTCCTTACGAATGAAGGATACGTCTCTACGGTCAAGCTTCTTCGGACGACCAGTTGGCGGCACTCTCGACGGAACTTGATGTTTTGAAATTATTAAATATGGTTTGCACCGTTGGTTTTCTTAAACATAATAATTTATAATTTTAAATTCCAAGAAAAATATAAAATTAACATAACATGAAACAAACGGTACCTGACCGTAATGTTTCAGCAGAAAAAAATAGCATAAAGAGTGAAACCAATAGAAAGTATGTAGACTTTTGTCAGCGCCTCTCTTCAGTTTAAAGTGAAAAGCTAAAAGTTAATATTGGTGACATATATTTTGTTGTTATTTGTTGTACAATAATAACATTTAAAACAAACCTGCATCATTACTTTTATTTCAAGTCCTTTAGAAATTGTAAAATTTAAGAGAATGGGGTCGTAAGTAGACTTTTGTCTGTCACTGTATGTAATAGGAATATATTACAAAGAAATGATCATGGAATTTTTCAAAACTATTTGTATCATAAAGCTGCTCTCACCTGCCCAATATTTCTTTGGGCTCATATTTGGCATAGAATCCCTTGGCAGCATCCTTGTCTGGCAGCAGATCATCTTCCTCGTCCTTGGCCATTATATCAAGTGAAATGTTGACGGCGTTCTCAGACGGCGCAGCAGCAGTCGCAGTAGCAGCGCGTCTTGGACTTCTTCAGGCTTTGCCTCTCTTTCAACTGAGCGTATTCAAGTGTAATCAAAATGCACAGATTTTGCTTAGCTTTAGTGACAGAATGCACCCCCACCCACCACTCTCTCTCTTTCTCTTTTCAGCGAATTGCTATTTTTATAAACAACGCGATCAGTCCACGAATTGAATACGTTATGTTCCGTTATGTGCCGACTTGTGATTCTGACTGTGACTGCGACCGCTGCCCGGTGTCGCTGCTGCGTTGCGTTGAGTTTTATTTGCTTTTAATTACCAACAAATCGTTCTCATTGACGTGGACGTCGGCGTCGCTACTGTGGCTTGGTGATGTGCCGGTGTTTTTCAGCTTTGGCTGGTGCAATTTGTTGTTGCTGCTGTTGTGTTTGTCAAATGTGAGCTGCTGTTGCTCTCTCCTTCCCACACCCACACACTCACTCGCTCGCTCACACTCAGCTGTTGTTCCGCTTGCTGCCTGCGGCTGCTGCTCCGGGCTAGCTGCTGATTTAATTAATAACGAATGCCAACTACAACAAATCGATTTGAACAGAAATAAATAAAATCAAATCAATTAGAAATTGGAATTAGCATATGTCGCAGATGATACTTATGAATGATTACACAACGTGTGGGCCCAATAAACGAAAAGGCGAGAAGAATACGATCAATTAAACACATTAGTAAATTACGCTCTCCTCTCTCACACTCACTCGCTCTCTCGCTCTTTTACTCAATCTTTCAATCTCTATATTTATTATTATATATTTTAACTATTCGTTTTGATCAGTTTAGTGCTGCTTTGCTCGAGTGTTTGTGTTGTGTTGCCTCCACCTCCAGCTGCTAAGATGAGTTTCAGTTTCAATTTCGTTTCAGCTTGTTGTTGCCTATCATACAAATGCATTTCTTTGCTAACTTGGGGGCCTGTTGCCAAACGCCAAACACATGTGTCGCGCAGACTGACAGGGGGTGCAGGGTGGCGTATTCAGATGCAGGTTCATTCGAGGTTTGTTCTTCTTTTCTAGCACACAATACAATACAACACAACACAGACACGGACAGACGCACTGTCTCCGCCTCTAGCGGGTACATTTCAATGTCAACTAAGGTTAAAAGTAATACAGTTGGCGAAGGGGGTTTGCATTGCACATACACAAGTAGAACGATAAGCTGATTGCGTGTTGAAACGTTTCGGGCATAACTTTCGGTTTGAATTTAACAATTTAAATGGGCCAAAACAAAACCATGCATTTTGGGATACAATCACAATACTACCGAAACATTTACAAATACCACAAAATAAAGCAGCTATCGATATCGAGTGCATATGCACCGATGCCCGATAGTACACACAAGCACTAGTGTTGACATGCGCCAAGTTAGCGTCGGTGATTTTTCGACTTAGCGTCGATTTGTTCCCGTGATTTTTGCACTATTGGTAAATAATTCTGTAAATTAATGCAAAGCCAAAATTAAAAAATATTAAATGAATTATTGTAGAGAATAAAGAGACCTATCAATAAAAAATAATAATCATTCAATTTGTTGGTTTTTTATTTACTAAGTGGGCGTTGAAAATTAGGATAATTACATTATTAGAAATATCCCGGCTATAAGGTATGGCCATCGAAACTTGCAAATACCATAAGATAGCCCCAACATTGAGTAAACTTATGACGAAAATTTGAAGGAAATCTTACGAACAGTTTTCGAGAAATCCGTTATATGTTGTCCAACCTCGTTATGGTTGGTTATTCACTGAACCACATATGAAACAAATGTGGGTGATGGACAGCACTTTTTGGCGCAATTCATAACATTTGAATTTTAGCATGCTGTGTGCAAACACTACATATTAAGCGATTATTAGTCGATATTTTCAAACACGCATTTACAAAACATTTACAGGATTGGCATTGAAATACACGGAATAATCATCGCTAAATATGTAGTGTTTGCACACAGCCCTGGGAGCCAACGCTAACTTTCAATGTCAGTTTTCTCGAAATCCCTGCTATAACTTTTCCTAAAACTAATCGATTGCATGCAAGAAATCGGCGCTAAGTAAAAAGCTTCACTGACGCTAACTTGGCGCACGTAGAAAATAACTGGGACAAAATATCGGTGACAATATATTAGTGACAAGATATCGGTGGCAAAATAACTGGGCCAAAGGTATTTGCAAAATCCCTGCTGATAACAAAATACAACAACTATTGAAAAATGTTTGCACCAAGAACAGTCACTATAATATTCTTATGTAATTTTCAAATGTTTTGTTTTAGTGGAAAATCTCGTTTGAAATCTAGCTTTTTTTTTCAAAACGTGAAAATTTAAAACAAAAGTTTTAGTTGAAGCCTTAATTGCTAAATTATATTACATATTAAGAAAAGGAAGTTTCTTAAGAATCCGAAATCTAGTTTCGAAGATATTGACAATTCTCTGAGAGTACCTGTTTGAAAAATCGAAAAACTAGTTTTTCCATTTAGCTCGAAAACGAGCGGGCGAAAAATTTTTTTTTTTCGGACTCGGAGACTGATTTTACATAAGAAAATTATAGTTGCTTATCTTGGTACATTTGGCTGTTGCATAGTGTAATTGGTATTTTTATTTGAAAAGCCGGTCTCTTGCTTTCCAAGTGCGGCATGAGCTTAAGTGATCGCAAGACTTCGATTTTGAGCTCTATTAATTATTGTTCTGCTTTATTAACAATTAAAAACAAGGAGTTAAATTCGTTATACCAAATCTAGCTTATTTGAACTTAGGGGCTCATGAGTTCTTTAATTCGAGAATTTTTAAATGCCCCTGTTTATACAGCTCTGCAATATTAATTAATTTGACCGCAAAGAGATGCCCCAAATAATAATAAAAAAATTTCAAAACGTTTTTGTAAAATATTTCATTGCCATTGAATTTTTTATATATAAACAAACATAGTAAACTGCTTTAATTTGAAATGGTGGAGTGGCCACACATTTGAGAGTAGAAACTTTAAATGTATAACGTATATTACAAAAATCACTGTCACAGATATTTGTCACTGGTATTTCTTTGTCACAGCCCCAGTTGTCACTGCGACAGCAAAATAGCAGTATCACCCATATCTAAGAAGCACAAGATATATCCACCAAGCAAATAACATATAGAGAAATTTTCCAGTGCAACAGTTTCGGGCAAAAAAATCGACTGCAATTGGATCCACTTAAAACCGTATATGCTCGTGCGTGGCTCTGATGTTCATTACGCTCGCGCTCTCTCGACTTTGAGAGAGCAAATGCTGAGTGAGCGAGATTTTGCTTTCGCTCTCCTAACTCAATTCGAAAATTTATATGAATGATTTCAAAATATTAATTATACACAAATACGAATTCAAGTGGACCCAATCGAAGTCGATTTTTTTGCCCGAAACTGTTACAGTGGAAAATTACTCTATATGATATCTGCTTGGTGATATATCGCAATCGCAGCACCATTGGCGATAGTTGATAACAACGTGGCAGTATTGCACATGGCGTAGCGTTGCCACCATGTCGTCAGCTAATTTCCTTTTGTAATTGAAACGATTTTTATTCGAATTTCATTTTGCAATTATTGTTGCTGATTTTTTTTTTATTTGACATACATATACTCATGTTAATTATATTGTTTAATGGAATATATTTGTAAAAAATATTTAATAGACGCTTATGTATGTGTGTATATAATTATTATGAGGCAAATGCTTACATTTTGATTTTCAATGGAGCGGGTCGGGAAAAGAGTACTCGGTATGAAAAAACGTCTTCATTTATATGCTTATTACTTATTTTGTTTTATTAATACTCCACAATAGGGGTTTTAAATGGTTGCTTTAAATACCAGTGGCTCAACCTCGGTGTTTAATATTTTCTTTTTGATTCTTTTTTTTTTTGTTTTTCTTTTTTAAAGTACACACGCGAAATTAAGTAATTATTATATGTATATATATATATATATGTATATGTATAGACGTACCAAAAAAAAAAACCGTAAATGGAATACAAATACAAAAAGATAGATTGAAAATACTCTTGCCAAATGGATTCTCAGCGTAGTATTATGCATATATAATATGTATGTATATATATATATATATATATATATATATATATATATATATAAAAAAAAAAGAAAAATATAATTGTATCTTTTGTTGCACACACATATCGTATTTTAGCCCTACAACTTATAAATAATATCTTTATTATAAATATACGTATAATCATTTTCCATATTATCATCTTGCATAACCGAAAGTGCCCTACTCAGGGTGGTGGGTGGTGGGAAGGGCCCGGGAACCAAATAAGATCAGATGAAAATTCAGTACGGAATAGTTTAGAATTACAGTTGTTTTGTATATCATCTGCGCACATTGTTCAGTACAATAAATCTGTCTTCTGTGTGCCCTCGCTGTAAACAATACCACCGGCCGGTGTCGCCGTCAGACATTCATCAAGTTCTTTAATTGTCTCTGCTGCTGCAGCGTCCACATCGCGGCCACAATTGTCGTCGTCGTCGATGAGTCCCTCGCCTAAGCCTACAATGCTGCCATTGCCATTGAATGTACCACCATTTCCAGAACTGCTGCTGCCATTGCTGCTGTTGTTGCTGCTGTTGTTGCTGCTGCCGCCGCTGCTGCCGCTATCCGGCGTAGTGTAGCGCGTTACTCCCAACTGGAAAAGGCTATCCATGGGTGAGGCCTTCACGGGCGTGTAGAAGCCTAGCGCCGTTGACCCTGCAATTGAGTAGTGCGTTGAGGTAAGTATACAATTAGTTTTGATTCATTGATATTAATAATTATATTAATTTGATTCAATTTGATTGTTAGTTAGTAAAATAATTTATTAGCATCTTGAATTCAAATCAGTTGTGAATGTGCTTCGAATGTAAATTAAAGTAATACGTATGAAATAATAAATATGTGAATGTGAGTCGTTTCTATATGTTTTTGGTTTTTTTTCTCTAATTTGGGTTAGTTACCTTAAGAAGTAATATGAATTGTCGATTAGTTTTGATTGGATTTTTTAGGCTTCGTTGCTAAACCACCACCAGAAGAATGTCAGAATGTCAATAGGGTGGTTACACGAATCGGAACGCACAGCAGCGGTGTTGCATACATATAGATTGGTCAGAGGTGTTTCATGTGGCTTTATAGTTTTGTGTGTTCTTCAGGAAAGTTTCCCATTTCATTTAATTTCACTTCAATTTAGCATTGTTAAGTTTCTTTTATTCAGTTATATATTCGTATGTAATATTATTGTTATATATTGTGTATATTATAGATATTATTTCAAATTATTTGCTTAGTTGTCTGTAATTACATTTAAATAATATCTGCAAAAGAAATTCGTAAACACAAGAAAACAAAAAACGGTAGAGAAAATAAAAATACAAAAGATTAAATGAAAGACGCATTTAGTTAATATTTTATCTGCATATAACATGTGAGTGAGGGTGATACTATTATAAACAAAATAAGGGTTTTATTAGTAAGCGTTATGCTAGTTAGTAGAAGTAAACTTTGTAACAACAATATAACACACAAACCATGCAAAGCTACACAACTACATAGTTTCGAGTATTTTGAAGAAATTTTAACAAAAATGTACTAAATAAATTGTGCATCAATACAGTCAAATTTAAACTTAATTTCATGAATTACATTAGGCGCAGCCAACTTAATGTACACGTTCAATTATTAAGTGTTGCCAGATCGCTTAAGTCTTAGGTCAGAAAGATAAAAAAGAGACTTGAAATGAGTGGAGATTCTAGAAGCCGTTAGATGATTTAGTTAACAGCAATTTGATTTATTAAAAAGCAAAGCCATTAAAATATATCTATATACAAATATGTATGTACATACAAATATGTATATTGCAACAACTCTAATTCGGGAACCAAAATACCAAAGAGTTAAGAGAATTGTGTGAAAAGGGGGCATGGGGACTGCTTTAATTTTTAAGTAAATATAAATTCAATTAGCGTAGCCAGCGGGATAACTATGTACCAGGAAGGGCAGTCCTGGGTTGAGGGTGGTTTGATATATATGTATGTTTTGTAAGTGTCTGGAACTGGGTAGTTCTTTACTTAAGGACCTCGACGCCAAAAATGATCGTAAAGATCTGGTTTTGGCATCAAAAAAGCGAAATGCAGTGGCGAATGTCGACTTTTTGCAGAAATATTTAAGAAAACTTCGTTAAAAAGTTCTCAAATCCCTTACAAACCGAGTTCTGTAATCGTTAACAGTACTATACTAGTATATATACTTTAACAGAGTAGTAGGTTTGTTGCGTTTTGGCGACGCTGTTAAAAATTATCACGAGCAGCTCCAAAAACAGCAATTTTGCTACTCTGTTAACGTTTACAGCACTATTAAGGACCTTTTCCTGCAAAAAAGTCAACCTTCGACACCGGTATTCGCGTTCTTAAACTTTTCCACATTGTTTGAGATCAAAACCAGAATTTTTTGATCGTTTTTGGCGTGGAGCATCTAATGTAAAGAAATACCTGGAATTGTACCATACCAAGTAGCGAGTAACGACCATGTTGAAGGGGAAAAAGGACCACGACGAGTAAATAAATAAGTTTTTGTTTTGCCTACTTTTCAAATAGATAGTAGTGTTCGAATATTAAGCAGGATTTTTAGAGTTATTGAAGCTTGGAGCGGTTCCGCAACGGATCGATGCAATACAATTCGAATCGGTTCGGGTTGGATCACACATAGTATAGCGTGTTGCCCGGTATGCGTGTCTGCAGAAGTGCTGTGGAGGCGTTGGGTAGCGCTAGCGACGACGACGGCGACGAGGATGACAAGAGGGTGGCTATGGGCAGACCGGTGCGACGATTACTCAACAAGCTGTTGGAGCTCCTGTTGCCTGTTGTTGTGGCTCTGGCTCTGGCTGTTGTTGTTGCTTTTGTTAGAGTATATGGATTATATTTACTCGACTGCTGCGGCTGCTGTTGCGGTTTCCTTTGCGAGAAGGATGCAGCTTTGCGCGCCTGATGCGGCGGTTGCGACTGCATTGCATCATTTTGCAGAAAGCAAGCATATTGTGGTTTACATAGAACAGACGGTCGACGACGTTGCGTTGAATGTGGCTTCTGGGGCGCTAAAATGGTGTCTTGTAGCGGCTTTAGCTTCAGCTGCTGTTGTTGAGTTTCCATTGCTGGCATTGGCTCTTTGTGTTGCGACTGTTGCAAGATAATACCCCTCTCTAAAGTTGGGTAATCTGCAAAAATGCGTGATGCTTTATTTGAAAGCCTGACAGCTGGGCTGTGTGGTTTGTGCGTGTGTGGACTCGGGTGGTTGGGGCAAGGTCAAGGGGCAAGCGCAAGGGCTGAGCTGTAGGATAGCATAGTTTTAGGATTTGAATCGAGGCAGGCTGTCCGCTTGAGTAGCTCACTGAACTTCAGATCCACCCACCTGATGAGCTGAATTAATTTGTGAAAGTGCTTGAGCATCTGTCTGCCATGTGGCAAGAACATTTGCCAGGACTGCTGCACCAATGGCCAGCAGCAGTGGCAGCAGCTTATGTTTGAGACGAAGTCAGTGGCAGAGTCTGAGATAGCAGCAGCAGCAGCAACATCAACATTGGAGCTGTGCCTTATCGCTATGTTAACAGTAACAGTGGCGTTTTCTGTAAAGTGCAGAGATCTTGTTGTAAATATCAGGCAACTCAGTCCAGCATAAATGCTAATGCAATTTTGATTCTATGAGTGAATGTACATATGTATGCATGCGTGAGTGGAGAGTATGCGCATCTATGTATGTATGTGTGTTGTGTTATCCCAGGATACTTCATGTGCGTGTGTGATTGATCTCTAAGCTCCACCCCCTCCCTACGCTGATAGTTTTAAACAATAACGATGAGGATAAAACTCAAGAGCACAGCACTACTACAAACAATTTGTTGACACATAGGCATTGATTGAAGAAATAGTGTAATAAATATAGAGTGTAATACAAAGAGAGAGAGAGACAGAGAGAGAGAGAGACAGAGAGAGAGAGAGAGATAGAAAGAGAGAGAAGCAGGCTGGCAGACAGGCGGCGGCGGCGGCGGCAGGCAAAAAACACAAATAAGACATGCTCTTTAAACATGCCATCTATGTATCATGAATTTGAATGGCAGGGTTGCCACTTACCTAGTGGTAAATTCCCCAACATTGCACTGGTCGCTGACGATTTATGCGACACTGTTGCCGAGGACGCCGTCGATGTTGGAAGCTCAATTATTTCATCGACAGTTACATGATGATGTTGTTGTTGTTGTTGCTGCTGATGGTGTTGCAACATTAGCTGCTCCTCATACAGCAGCTGATGATGCTTGTTAGCATTGCCATAGGGATCGGCATACGGTGGGTCGTCAGTGGTTTGCGATGCCTCGGAGGGATATTCAAACGTTGACGTTAATGTATCGTTGAATTGTACGCGGAACTGCAAAAATAAAACACGCAATTAAAACAAATAGACGTGAACGAACAAAAGCATATAATATGCCGATACCTGTCATTTTGAAGAAAAGCACCAAAACACCTCCCAAAAAAAAAAAGCAAAAAAAAAACCTGCGAAAAATCCCACTTAAGCCACATATAATGCATATTGATTAATAGCGACTGAATAAATAAATAAGTAATGATAAGAACGTTGCAGTCGGATACTCTCGACTGCGATATAGTCTCTTTTTAGCGTCGGCTGTGGGTTGTGGGTTGCGCGCTTGGCAACTATATTTTTGGCCGACTCTTTTAAGTTTTGCAATCAATTTAAAACTGGTTGCTCCAGCTATATATATAGGTGTGGGAGATACAAACTTTGCTCGATTGCAAAGGCAGGAGTGAGCGTGGCGTAATTTTTGTATCCAATCTTCTTTATTACCCAATCTATTTTATTATTTATCCAATCTTCTTTAAATTTGGTGATTCTAGATAAAGGGGTGTGGGAGATACAGACTTTACCCATTTGTTGGGGTGGTAGTGGGCGTGGTGAACTATTTTGTTACCCTTGCAGAGGGTATTATAATTTTGTCACAAAATGTTTAACGCATTGAAGAAGACCTCTCTGATCAGCATCGACAGTCGAGTCATGTGCGTCTGTTTATATGCGAACTAGTCCCTCAGTTTTAGAGCTATCGTGGTGAAACTTGGCACAGATGTTTATTTTTTTACTCCCTGTTCCCATTAAAAATGGGAAAAAGGGAGTTATAAAGTGCTGCAAATGTGTGTAACAGGCAGAAGGAGGCATTTCCGACTATATAAACTATATATATTCTTGATCAGGATCAACAGCCGAGACGAACTAGCCATGTCCGTCTGTCTGTCCGTCTGTCTGTCTATCCGTCTGTCCGTCTGTATGAACGCGTCGATTTCAGAGAGTATAAGAGCTAGAGACACCAAAATGCTCTAATCGAGTGTGCCCGAGTACGAGACTCCCTGCTCCCAACTTGTATTTCAAGCAGTTCAGCGGCAACACAAGCAAGCAGTGCACTTAACTTGACCAGTGCATGTCAAACTGTTGTTTCTGCCTGCTGAGACAGGGGAAATTGACTCTTCCATAACTTTGGTGCTATATCCGATCGTAATGAAATTTACGCATCCGATAGGCATTGATTAAACATACATGTGTACCAAAAATCAAAGCTTTATCATTAAAATTGTGGCTGTGGGAGTCTTTTGCGATTTGCGGGGGTGCGGGGGGGTGCATCCGAAATATGAAATAAAGTTCATCTGCGTATGGTATACAGGAACCTGCATGCCAAGTTTGGTGTCTCTAGCTCTAATAGTCTCTGAGATCGACGCGTTCATACAGACAGACGGACAGACAGACGGACATGGCTAGTTCGTCTCGGCTGTTGATCCCGATCAAGAATAGTTTATATAGTCGGAAATGCCTCCTTCTGTCTGTTACACACATTTGCAGTACTTTATAACTCCCTTTTTCCCATTTTTAATGGGAACAGGGAGTAAAAAGTTTTCGTTCTTTCTTGACAACCAGGACTAAAATAAATTATACCACGCCCGCCCCCGCAAATGGGCAAGATCTGTATCTCTCACACCTACATAGCTAGAATCATACGATTTTTGAGAATGACTTATGTTGAACTTTTGGTTAAATTGAATAACAGAAAGTGTTGCCACGCCCAACTCCGCTTCTGAAACGTATCAACTTCACTTGCATAGCTGAAGCAACCAAAATTAAATTGATGGCTACTAATGTCTGATATCAAGGACGATGCATATTCAAGCAATAGGTACAATAAAAAGAAGCTGAATCTTTTTGCGCAACGTGCGGAATGCAAAATTAATTTTGTTATTTAAAATAGTTCTTATATTTATCAGAAAATAATTCGTCACAATATTAGATACCAGAAGTTTCGTGACTTGTATATGCATCGTCCCTAGACTTTAACCTTGCGTAGAGGTGTTTTTGTCTGATATACATATATTGCACACAAAAAATTAACAGCATGTTAACAGCGCTAACAGCATGTTAACAATGTTTAATCTTCTGTGCAGATTATGAAAACATACTTGTTCAGTCGAATGCACTTAAAAGCAAAGCAACGACAAGTGCAAATAAGGTAAATGAAAGTGGCTCAAATAATTTGTCTTATGCTTTTGCCCTTAATACTAGCAACAACAATAAAATGACAATCAAGAAAATATTGACCTCGAGTAGAGATATAACTGCTGTTAATTGTTTACATCACTTTCAGCAGCGATTAAATATTTAATTAATGTACGACGCGTTCTGCATGAATGTACCTCTACTTGTATATATTCATATTATAAATTTTGGTATCAAAGATGTATATATGTATATTAATCTAAACAAGTAGCACACCTGGGTTTTAAATGTTGCCTACCTCCATTATACTAACAATGCACTATGTGGAATAAGTCGACTTTTTTGGCATTAATGTAATTTTTTTATGTGGTTTTTATTTTCTTATTCCTTAATAACAAGATAGAATAAAAATAATTTTAAAACATTTTTTCTGAAAAGCGTTCAATTTTTTGCGAGCTTTCAAAGTCAGCTGATTCAGTGTTGCTTTGAATTATAAAAAATAGCGGAAAATATTGATCAACTTGCAGCTTGAACAACTTGACCCCAAATATAAACTGAAAGTTTTAGTATGGAAAAGGCAGGTAAATATAATTTTTTGATAGTTATGTGCTGTTTTTGAATTTTCCAATATGTTGCTCGTGTGTATTTTTTTGGTGTATACTAAGAAACGTACGTGTGTTCTATGGAATATTACTTTTATTGACCTCAACTGACCTCCAAGGTTCAAGTTACAGGTTTTGAACAAATCATTGTAGAATCAAATTTTTGCACCTTTTTGATAAAAAGTACATGTTGCAGTTGCATTTTTCACACAAACCCACAAACTTGATTTTCGATCGATTGTTCATATGACCGCTATAGGATAAGGTAGCCCGATTTTGATGAAATTTTCCCAAACTATGTAATGTGTAATAAAACTTACAATGGACAAGTTTGATTGAAATATCTGTTAACACAAAAAAGTTTTTCATATAAAAGCTTATTTTTCATTCAAAAATGTATTTCTCAACTGATTGATGACAGCTATAAGATATAGTGGTTTGACTTTAATAAAATTTATGAAAACCTGCTTAAAAAATGCCAAAACTCAAATTTGGTCGAAATATCTCGAAAAAAATTTTCGATTGATCGTTCTTATGGCAGCTGTATGTTATAGTGATCCAATTAAAAACTTTTTTTCCGAAATTCTATTTTAGTCTAACTAATATTTGTGCAAAGAGGTAGAGTTAATGCCAAAAAAAACGATTTACTTCCCATAGTGCAATGGCCGAATGTTGCATTCTTAGACAAGACACACACATAGAAACATAAAATAGTTGGCTATTATCTTGAATTGATAACATTCAATTTTATAACAATGCCACAAATTCTTTGATTGTTAGTTTGTTTTTGATGCCTACTCCAAACAACAACTAATCTTATCTTATCCTTTGCAAACACAAAAATAAAATAAAAATCCCAAAATAAAAAAGAACCTACACTATCTTCCAAAATATTTATGTGCGCCTCAAATGAGTGTGACATTAGTCATGGACTAGTTGTACGTACTATAATAATGAATATGTATGTACATACATATGTACATACATATGTATTTAATGAAATTTATTTAGTCATACTGGAAATTGAAGTCCCGAGCAGTATAAGTAATTGATGCAGACCTTTCACTTATTTCCTCCCTTTAACCATGATATTAAATACATATACTCACCGATGAATCTTTGGGTTTTTTTCGGATGCTCGATTTGCCATCGATCACAATGTTTGCGTTCTCGAACTCCACATCGCATGGTGATGGCGGACACATGGAGTAGTCATCGTAGTCTGTGTCAGTCGATGTCTCAACCGAAAGGTCGCCCAGCAGCACAAAGCCAGGTTCATTTGGCTGCAAATAAAAAAGCGGTAGAAAGGTTAAACGGGATATGTGAAAACGATCGATAAACTGTTCGATTAGCCATCTGACGAAACGACCATAAATGCTTGTAAGATCAAATTAAAACCTTAGAGCCAGGGGCAGGGAAAGAGTGGGGTTCGAGGTGGACATCGGTCGATCTGAATCACAGCTGTCCCATTTCTTGCCATAGCAGACGCCGAACCTAATGAACGGCATATACACCAACAAGAGATAATAAAGTTCAGGCCCAGATAACACAAAAAAATATAAACACATATGTATATACAAAAGTATAAATGTACATATGTATGTATATAAAAGAGACCAACAACAAGAAGAACGCAAGGCAAAGGCAAAGCAAAAGCGACCAGAATTAAAGGTAAAAAAAGAATTGACAAAATTGAGTTCAGTGCCGCGCTCTCCTGCATAAAAAAAAACGAGTTTTTCAGCGTCTGTGCAGAACAGAGAGAGCGAGAGCGCGTGTGGCTTGTACACAAGAAAGACAGAGAGAGAGAGAGAAAGAGAGGAGGCTTTGTGCTTTTATTCAACACAGCTGCGTTAAAACAGCTGTGCACCCAAGCGCCTTTCTACCCGCTACACCCCACCACAGCAGGCAAGCCACAACAATTCACCACAGAACCCAACAGCTCCCAATGCTCCCCGTTTGTTCACTGCTCTTCACATCAGTCATAATATCTTTGTCTGCTTTGGCCAATGTACACATGTATGCATGCATGTATGCATGCATTGATGTATGCACGTATATATGCATGTGTGTATGTATGTATGCATGTATGTATGTAGTAGCAGGAAGCAAAGAACAAGCGAAGATTTGTATATCGTTATATCTACATAAGTATATATGTATATACAAATGTATATACACTTATGTAAAGATCTGCATACATATGTGTGTATGTACACAAGAACTGTTTTTTTTTTTGCGCAATGCAATCACTGGAACGCATTGATAGAGGAAGAGGCAAAATTTGCCAATCGCAGTGCATCCAACATTTCTTAATGCAAAGCATTTCAAACACATACAGTGGGCAAAAAGAAATTAAAATCTTTAAAAATAAAAATTTTCAAAAATTGAAATTGGCGCTTTAAGCACATTGCACTCGACCTCGTTAGTTATCAATAGTAATAGTCAAAAACAGCGACATTATATGGACCTATTAAAAAAAAAAATAATTAAAAAATAATTGTATATTACGACACAAGAAAACATAACAATTTAAGCAAATTCTAAATTATGAAATGACATAAGTGAAATATTTCAATATGAAATATATTTAGAAAATAAATTAATTTTAAAATATATGCTTATAAAAAACATATTTTCTTAAAAAAGTTAAAACTAATTTAATTAAGTAAATTTTACATATTTTTCAAGACATGTTTTTCAAGTTGTCTTTAGTCTCGGGGTTTTTTCTTTGCATTTAGGCAAAGGATGAGGTGAGATACGTTTTGCACCATCCACCATTTTAATAAACATCGTGCAAAGAAAACAGACACATTATAATGACACATCTAAACTTTAAAAACTAGGAGTATATTTAAAATGATTATGTATATATTTAAAACTATAATTATATGAATGTATCATATTGATTGTTATCGTTATAGTACGAATTTGTGGACTTCTGTTGCGAGTTTTCTATCCTGCACTTTCGTTTTCTAATAAGAATTTGTGGACTTTTGTTGAGAATTTTCTATGCTGCACTTTCGTTTTAATATTGAAAAAAAAAAATTGTTAATATGTATATTTTCAAGACCTTTTAATATTCGTTTTTCGAATTGAATGTCGCCTTGAATAATTTTTATATAACCATATTCTATAATTTTTATTGAAAATGCTTTTTTCAATACTTAAAAAAAAAATGTTGCACTCTAACTTTTTTTGCTGACAGTTTACATTTAAAGTGTAGATTCTAGCATGTCTGTATGTATATATTACAAGTTGATCGGCGAATAACATGTTTGCATAATTTACATTGATCGATCAGTTGAAAGAAACACTTGAGCATATTAAACACATACAAAGATAT
Source organism: Hirtodrosophila cameraria (assembly GCA_949708635.1). Lineage (NCBI taxonomy): Eukaryota > Metazoa > Arthropoda > Insecta > Diptera > Drosophilidae > Hirtodrosophila > Hirtodrosophila cameraria. The sequence continues at coordinate 16,978,860 of OX453090.1, forward strand.
AAAGTATGTACTATGTATGTACATACATACATATGTATTAAAATTTCCATGATGATTACGTCAAGCTTGAAAGCACATTTAATTGCATTCACATGGGCGCATCAGGTCTGGTTTATCATTTGGAAGGTCACACTGAAGCTTTGTTTTTGCGTTGTTCCGTAAACGTCATGCGAAGCACATAAAAGGAATTGAATTTCAGTAGCTTCCTTAACTACAACATGTATTATTTTGATGTATTTATTTGTTGACTAAAGGAATACTAGATTTATGACCATATGCAAAGAGAGGTTGAAAGCTGCGCCTTTCGAAAGACGCTGAGAGCAAAAGCTAAACAAATGTCATTCTATAGTATAGAATCTATACAAATTTGTAGCTATTGTTGAACTTTCCCAAAACGTTCACACTCTCTCTCCCTCTCTGTTGCTCGCTGTTTCTTGTTGGGCGCTTTGTTTTGTATTTGTTTATATGGAAAAGAAAACACAAGCCACAAACAAAATGATTATTTAGGGCTTTGCTAGTGTGTTTGTGTGTGTGTGAAGGGGAAGACGAAATACATATGTAAGATATAATATTAATTCATAAATAAATAAATAAGCATGAATAATGCGTAACGGCGCCACATTCCATGCCTAGCACAGGGCTTAAGAAGGCATGGGAAGGCGATTTCAGATAAGAAATGAAACGAATAGCAAACAGCTGTCATGTGTTGAGCAGTGTTGCCAACTGTCGATAAATAAAAATAGCTAAATTTGCTATAGAACATGCATAGCTACAAATAGTTAACCTTAGCTAAAAAAAAAGCCAATTAAAATGGCCGGTACATTTCTAAAGTAAATTTAATGTTATTCTTCGAGAATAATAGAAATTTGAACAATATTAACTAGTTAACTTTATTTGCTTTTTATACAATATATTTCATACAATATAAATACAGGCATTATAAATAAATAAAAATAATAAGGTTGGCATGTTTTGAACTTAAAGTTCTTATATCCACTCTATTCTCTAATTTTTTTTTATCCTGTCTGAACAATTTTTTCTATCCAAAATCTTGCTAATTATTGGCGAAACTCTTACATGAATTTGATATCATTCTTTAAATAAATAAGTTCATTCAGTGCACTATGGGGAAAATTCCAATTTTTCGGGTATTAATTAAAAACTTTTAAGCTGAGTAAGATTTTTTGATGATTTTCTTTTTGTTGTTATTAATGTTATCTACACTCTCAGAAACATTTTTGGAAAAATTTTTTTTCTTAAATTAAGAAGTTGAATATCTATATGAATATTTATTAAGTTAATTCTCTGTAATACATAAAAACAAGAAAGAAATGTGATATTATACCCTTGCAGAAAAGTTTTTCATAAGAAAACTTAATTTTCAAGATATGGTTTCCATGGCAGTTTTAAGATATAGTGGTCCGATTTTGATAAAATTTTGTCAACATGTGTAGAACGCGCTTTAACTTAGATACAGTGAGTTTGGTTGAGATATTTAAAAAAAAACACAAAAGTTTTTCTTACAAAAACTCATTTTCAACTGATCGTTCCTATGGCAGCTATATGTGCTATAAGTTCTCCGATCTGGCCAATTCAACTATTATTGTGCGGAAAAGTACACATTGAGACAAACTGCCTTTAAATCACAATTAATGGCTCTACGTAATACACTTGGACCCTTACACTTGGAAATTTTATTGAATTTTTACTCCCTGTTCCCATTAAAAATGGGAAAAAGGGAGTTATAAAGTGCTGCAAATGTGTGTAACAGGCAGAAGGAGGCATTTCCGACTATATAAACTATATATATTCTTGATCAGGATCAACAGCCGAGACGAACTAGCCATGTCCGTCTGTCTGTCTGTCTATCCGTCTGTCCGTCTGTATGAACGCGTCGATCTCAGAGACTATAAGAGCTAGAGACCCCAAACTTGGCATGCAGGTTCCATACGCAGATCAAGTTTATTTCAAATTTCGGATGCACCCCCCGCACCCCCGCAAATCGCAAAAGACTCCCACAGCCACAATTTTATTGATAAAGCTTTGATTTTTGGTACCCATGTATGTTTAATCAATGTCTTTCGGATGCGTAAATTTCATTACGATCGGATAAATAACACCAAAGTTATGGAAGAATCAATTTCCCGTGTCTCAGCAGGCAGAAACAACAGTTTGACATGCACTGGTCAAGTTAAGTACGCTGCTTGCTTGTGTTGCCGCTGAACTGCTTGAAATGCAAGTTGGGAGCAGGGAGTCTCGTAGTCGGGCACACTCGACTAGAGCATTCTTACTTGTTTGAACCCAAAACTCGCTGTTTTTGATCGCTCTTTAAATATGGACCTTCTAACGAAGAATTACCAACTTTTCGACAGCAACAGCTGATTTTAACAGGTCTTAAGTTTAACAATGGTCTGTTATATAAAATTTTTGGTTCTGAACTTTATAGCTTGAAGATTTGTTAACACAAAAACAATACTAATTTAAATACTTTGAAAAAATGACTAAATACCCGAAAAATGGAAATTTTCCCCATAGTGCAGTGAATTAATCAAAATTCAATTATGTTTACTCTAATAATTTCAACTTGTTTCGAAGAAGAAAATACAGAAAAGTATCGTATCGGCATTAATGGCCTTAAAGCATTTTCCTCAAAAATATGTTAACGTTTTCCAAAAGATTTAAAATTATTTGGTTGTCTTAAAATATCAAAGTATATTAAATCGTATTATAAAAAGCTAATTCAGAAAAGTTTACAAGCACCTGCTAGATTCAGTACTTTCCCGTTTTTAACTTTTCAAAATAGCTAGATCTGACGTGCAAATGGCTAAATTGGCAACACTGGTGGTGTGGGTGGGCATGTGTGTGGTAGATTTGAATGGAGTGGCGTTGTTGGTGTTGGTAGCTTAATGCGTAACTCACCTTTGGCAGTTCCCGTTTTCGTCTATAGATCACAACATCGCTTTCAATATAATCCGGCACCTCTTTGGTGCTTTTGGAGAAATTAAAGACCATGGAGGTATTGTCCATATTGGAACTGCCCAGGCCGCTGCCAAGGCCGCAGCTGGCATTTGAATTGCCAGACGTTGGCTGCCTGCGCTTGCGCAGCGGCCAAACAGGTGAAATGCCGCTGTTAGCAATTGACGACGACGCCGACGACGCTGCGTCCGTTTCGCTGTTATCCTTAGTGTTTATCACGGTATCGAGACTAGTTGTGGGTGAGCCGGCAGATGCAGCTGCGGCCAATGCCGTTGATTTTTTCATTTCATTAATACGATTCTTTTCAATTTCACGAGTGGTTAACGGCGTTCCGGAGCCGGAACCGGAACCAGCTGTCTGATTGGAGCTGTTCAGCAACGGCCTGATGACACCAATCTGTTTCGTTATTGTTGTTGTTGTTGATGGACCGTAATCGTTATTATCGCTGTTGCGTTGCGTCAACTTTCGGCTACTGATGCTGCTGCTGACGCTGCTGTTAACGTGCGCGTTCTCGTGCAAGGCAGCGACGAATGAGCGCTGGCCGCCTGCTATTGCCGTCGCCGTCGTCGTCGCCGTTGCCTCATCAAACGACAGCGCTGCTTGCGTTGACTTATTGCCTGCCGCGCCCATATTATCACCATTGCAAACATCGTCAATGTTAACGTTAACTTCAACGTCTGCGCCTTTGTCGTCGTTGGCATCGACGGCGGCGTTGGCGGCTTCGTTCTCTGCGACGTCATCAGCGTTGCCTTCGTTACCGTCTTCGTCTTCGTCGTCGTCGTTGTTGTGATCGTTGCCTGCCTTCGTTCGTTGCTCGCTGACTAAGCGCTGATTGTTGGACATGATAACGACCCCCCCATAGCCACCCGCAGAGTCAGTCTGTGGCTGCGCTGCCGGCTCCAGCTGCATGCGTCCCAGAATTTTGCCCAGCTGCGACACCGGCGAATCGAATGTTGAATTGGTATCCAATTGGCGTGGAATGATGTCGGGCACAGCGGCAAGGGAATGGGAATGGATTGGACGCTGCTTGGGTGTGCTGGCGGCAAAGCCTTGTACTGGAAGCGGAACCGGAACTGGAACGGGCTCGTTTCGCTTATGATTGGGCTTATGGTCCTTAATGATTGACTTGTAGTTCGCCACCTTGCTGGCAACGCCACCAACGCCATTGGTGCGATGAGCGGCGCGTGGACGTCGATTGGCGCTCGCCTCGAACATTTTGAGCGTCTGTTTAACCAGATCCGGCGGTGGACGTTCGGTGTCATCAATAATGGAGGTGAGACGTTTGGGCGGGGCGGCATCTGTGCCGCTATGGAGGCGTTCACGTGCATTGTTAATTTTATCCTCAATGGTGACGCATGTTGGCGAGGCAGAGGCGGCGGCGACAGAGGCAGTAACAGCGCAAGGGCCAGTGGCAGCGCTGCTCTGCACTGCTGCTGCTTGATAGCTGGCGCGTTGTGTGTTCCATGGTGACTTCTCGCAGAGCAGCGCCTCAACGGAGCGTGCACGCTTCATCACCTCGTTGCCGCGCTTGAAATGACGCGAGCGCATTGTTGTACCGTTAATTGGCTGCTCCTGCTGCTGAAGCAGCTGTTGATGCTGCTGCTGCACTGCGCTGTTGCTTTTGTTGTAGCCGCTGCCAGTTGTCAGAATTGATGTTGGCTTAACGCCCAGCACGGGCGGCGCTGCAGCGCTGCGCTGAACGCTGCCAATGCCGACGCTAACTGCTGGCGCTACTGTTGGCGTTGTCACGCCGCTGGCGCTATTGAGCTCCTCGTCGTCATCGTTGCGATCGAGCAGCGTATTGAGGCTGGTGGAGCGCTGCAGTCGCTGCTTTTGGCAGTGCTGGCCCGTTTCGCAGCGCAGCGCCAAACTGAGATAGCGGCAGCGCAGCTTGGAAACAATGCCGGGACCGTAGCTGAGATCCTCGCTGTTATCCTTGGCAGCGACGCCAACGTCAACGTCAACCTCGTTTTCGGCAGTCTTCACGTGCTGATTATGATTATGGGTATGATGATGATGATGAAGACGATGTTGGCCATTTTGTGTCGTCTTTTTCATTTCTTGCATGGCGACCATTGTCGTTTTTACCGCTACTTTTGTGGGCGAAGCGGCCAGTTGTTGCTGCTGCTGCTGCTGCTGCTGTTGATTTATAATAAACTTGTTGCTCTGCAATTTATCAGATATTTTAAGTTTACAATTTTTGTCAATTAATATTGGCGTATTATTAAAATTTAATGGCAAGATAACTGTCGTTGCCACTGCTTCAGCACCGCTCTGGCCAAGTTTGCATTTCGTTTGCAACTGATTTGCTGACGACGACGATGTCGCTGCTGCGCTGCTGCTGCTACCGCCGCCGCTGCTGCCCAGCGCTGTTAATGCTCCAGTTGTCGACGCTGTGCCAGTTCCAACTTCACCATAGGCAGCGCGAGAGCGACTGCGATTATGTTTGCTATTCACCTTAACGTCCATATTCACGTCACGCTCTCCGAATTTACGCTCTCGCTCTCGTTCTCGCTCTCTGGCATCCAAATTTAGAATCTCTTGTTGCTCCTTGCCAGTTGATTGACTTCTTGTGTTAAATAAACTCGATCGCTGCTTTGGTATTGGTGCATTGCCAGCAGTTGTTGCTGCTGCTGCTGAAGTTGTTGTTGTTGTTGCTGTAACTGCTGCTGGCGTTTCTGCTGAAAATGCCGTGGTGGCCAAGTCTTTGCCTTGTGTACTTTGGGCTGTTGCTGCTGATACTGCTGGAAGCGTATGATGACCTCCAGCTCCAATAAAACATTTCTCAGACTTTTCCTCTGTCGGTGAAGTCTTGAGCGTTGCTAGTTGTTGATGATGTTGTTGTTGTTGTTGTGTTTGGCTTACATTACGTTTCACATACATTTGTTGCTGCTGAAGCTGTTGTTGTTGACTAGTAGTTATTGTTGCGGTTGCGTTGGCGTCAGTCGCACCTGAGTCTGCAAAGAAGTTGATACAAAACGAAACGCTTAATGATGACAACAACACAGAACTGTGCGAAATGCTTAACAGTCACACTGTTAATAATTTAACTTTTGACAATCGCCACGACTAAAAATTAAGAGAGACATATATACATATGTGTGTGTGGGTGTGTGTGTACATGTCAAAACATACAAATGTGAGCTTTGAATTTCAGTTTAATTATAATGATAATTATCAATTGATAACATTTGATAAGAAGCATTGTCGCAGCAGTCAAAATACAAAATAACAACAAAGTATCGTCTGTCATTGTGTTGGGCATGGTGGTTAATATTAGGTGGTATCATGCCAAATAGCGACCTCATTTGTAAGTTATCAATTGCCAGATAGAAATAGTTTGGATTTAATGTATTGTACATTTTGACCTCTTTACATTTATTTTGTTTGCAACATATACAACCCCAGCCAACCATTTACGGATCGTTCCGAAAACGGAGTGAAAAAGGACGCTCATTACAACTCCTCAAAGGAACGTTTCCGGAGCGCTCCGATAATGTGAAAGGGTAAAAAGGGACTCCTATACAAACTCCTTAAAGGATCGTTTCTGGAGCGCAGGGCGTGTCACACTAAAAATTAATGTTCTCATTTTTTATTAAAGAGCTAATAGCTGCATTATTTATCGATCGATTTTGATGAAATATCCTTGATTTTGTTTTAAATTTATTGAGCTATAGACAAAGAAAGAAAAAAAATGTCAAATGTTTTGTTTTAGGAGAAAATCCCGTTTGAAATCTAGTGTTTTTTTTTAAACGTGAAATTTTAGATAAAAATTTTCAGTTTAAGTCTAAATAGCGCCTTAGCCAACCAGAATTTTTGAAAAGTGATCTAGTACTGAATTTTAGGACATTAGATAACGTGTTCAAAAAAGTACATTTTTAAGAATCCGAAATTTGATTTCGAAGATATTGACAATTCTCTTAGTGTACCATTTTGAAAAATCGAAAATCTATCCTTTTCCATTTAGCTTGAAAACGATTTTTCGGATTCAGCGACTGGTTTTACATAAGAAAAATATAGTGGCTTTTGTAGGCACAACTTTTCTTCAAAACGTGTTGCATTGTTGCATTAAAGTCCTTTTTAGAAAAACCATAGGCGAATACAGGAGTCAAGCAAATAGGAGTTGCCCATTGAACTAGTTCTTTTTGAATTGTTATTTGTCTTCTGGAAAAAGAATTGTATACATTTACCGATGAAAAGACAAACCATCAATTAAAATAGCCATAATAGAGTTATGTGGTGTATAAAAATCAAAACGAAAAAATTGTCCGGATGAATGAAATGAAACACGTCATATTTTTGAAGGTGCTATCCAAAAATAGAATACAGTTTTATTTGTAATTTATCTAAAATAAATTAAGTTGTAACTATAAGTATTATTATTATTAAAAAAATTAGTTACGAAATAGTAATTAAAATTCAATTTTGATATAAAAAATGTGAAATAACTCTTGCTTCCGTTTTTATACTCTTTTTTTAAATTTTTTTGAAAAAAAAAAGAAAAAAGAGTATATTGGGTTTGTGAAATGTCCGTCTGTGTGTCCGTCTGTGTGTCCGTCTGTATGAACGCAGGTTTTTTCTACAGTTTTGAAGCTAGAACAACCAAACTTGGTATACATGTTGGCATATACCATAGGCAGACAAAGTGTCAAGATCTCCCCCCCACCCCCACAAAAACCTATATATTCCACAATTTTATAGCTAGAGTAACCAAATTTAGCACAAGGGTTACTTAACACATCCTTAATTTATCTGACAAAAAATTTTCTTTTTTTTTTACAATTGCCACGCTCAGTTCTTACTCTGCAAAGAGGCGAAAAAAAGAGCATATCGCAGTCGGGTGCATCCGACTGTAACGTTCTTACTCGTTTTTTAATAAAAATTGATAACAAAAACTATTTTTCTATTTCTATTTCACAGTTTTTATACAAAAATGGCAATTTAATTTGTAGGTAAAAAAATAAGAGTTATTTGTCCATTCTACGAACAAATCAATAAATTATTTTTATTTTATAATTTGTAAATTAAAAATTATAATCATTAAGATCCCTGGCGTTAAGCAATAAATCACAGTGCACAGTGGCTCGTTTGCCAAACATTTTTTTGGTTGGGCAAAATTGAGTTCATTTAAGAATTGACCACTAATAAAACGTCATCAATTTTATATTTTTAAAACTTTTTTTTGGCTATTAGAGCTTGTCAAAGTTGAACAACTTTCCAGTAATGGAAAAATATTTTATATACAAAGTTAAACCACGAACACTAAGTAACTGAATTTTTTTTAATTAGATGTTGCATGGAAATTTGACTTTTTATATTCAAAAATGTTTTTACGTTTAAAAAAAAATAAAAATTGTAGACTAATTGTTTCAATTTTTTCAATCAAAATCGCAACAAAATTTGCCCTTGACCCTAAATTATATATAATTTATGATAAACGGCGGAGTTATATCGTAACCTCGTTAATAAACGCCTTTTTTTTAAGTATCAAGAATAATCAGTGAAAATTTCAAGCTGATTATAATACTTCAAGATTATGATATTCGGTAAGAGTTTTTAAAAAAGGAGCCGCTGTGCGTTGTTTGAAGAGTATCTTGTATTCATTATGGTATTTTAAATGCCACTATCCAACTTCAAACAGCGAGTGATCTGACTCATTTACAAAAAAAAAGGAACAATTGAAGATATTCATTAAATTGAGCAATGTTTGCCCAACACTTGTTTTGTGGTATGTGTTTGTGTGTGTTTGTAATAGTCATCGATACATACAATAACAATAACTGTGAGGTGATATTCACAGATGTAATAACAGAAAAACAACTTTCAATAATTATATTATAGTCTTAATGTGCCACACATTAACATGGCTAATTAAGCTGCAATTGCAATTGTAATTGTAAACTTACACTTGTTTCTGCATATAATAATAATACAGTTGCTTAATGCTTTGCTTTTACACAAACATTCAAATGTATGCGGTTTCATTCATTGTCATCCGATACCTGATGAAACTGAAACTGATCTACATATTTGAATTTTTAATCGATGCCTCAGAATATATACTGCGTTTATGCGACAGCAAAATTCACGAATCCAATACACGCTTGCGTGAATTTTTCAACATAAAAAAGTTGATTAGTATTAGTTATTATTTATTTAAAAGATACTTATTCTTAGTGATACAAATTCTATTCAATTGGAGCATTTTACAAAATAATTTTGAAGTGAAAGTGAAGTTTTCGAACTCCTCAGTATTGCTAAAAAGGAAATTTTTTTATTTTAAAGTATTACTGCGAACTTTAATCTTTTTTTACAAGTGACATGTCTTTTAGGTTAAGTTCGTGAATTTGAAAGGGCATATTCAAATTTGGGAATTGAAGATATTTATAAAACGTAAGTGATAGTAATGGTATTCCCGATAAAAACAGCAGTTATTTTTGTATGTCACTGAAACTTCTTGCAACCGAATTCCAACTTTAGGTGTCACAGAAATCTCTTCGAGATTTTGACTTTCGGGTGTCAGCCCGCAAAAATAGTTTGTTTTAGTTTTGTGTACCAATTAATTTCGAGCAAGTTGTCATGTTCTTGACTTGGTTTGTGTGACTTAATTCCCCCCCCCCCCCCCCCCTACCCATTTAAAATGGGTTTTGAAACCAATTCAAGGGCGGTTTTGTGACAACATAATATTTAACTTTACTTTTCCGCAAGTAAAAAAAAAACTATTATAAATATCTCATAGTACTTGAGCATAAACTGCTTTTATTTGACTGAATGAAAATGCAAGCCGTCCAAGAATCATTAAAGATTTTCGTGACACTTCTGTATATGATCAAGGCCATTAATTTAATTTAAATACTTGAACAATCGGGACGAAACTTACCTCCAGGTTCAGTGAAAGTCAAACAATTGCCATCAGCTGATGTCGGTGAGCAGGCTGCGGCTGCATTTGTACGTGCCACATTTGTTTTGCGACGCTGTATCAAATCCTTTTTCCACTGCGGCATGTCCGGCAGGAAGCCAACGCCACCGCTGCTGCACAATGGTGACGTAACCGGCGAACAGCCTGACATGGCCGTCTCAGCTGCAGCTCCAGCTCCAGCATCCGCAGCCAACTGTAGCGTGGGACGCGTCTGGGTCGGCTGCTGTTGCTCCAGTGAAGACATCTTCAGCTAACGTTAACGCTGCAAGTTGCATTATCTATTTAGTGCTTCATTTTAATAGTATGCTGTAAGTGAATTATCTGTTTAGTGCATCATTTTAATAGTATGCTGCAAGTATGTATGGAAATAAATACATATATATGCACATATATATGCACATATATATATACATATATGTATATCTATCAAATTGGTTATTATTTCAACTAAGGCCAACATCGACGCTAACGTTAACTTCTTGACCCAAACGCGCACCCAATGAGACTGAAGCGTAGCTTTGGCTTGCATATTCCATGAGCTCTCTAAAAAATAATATAATAGGTGCTAAGTTGCGGGCCTAGTCGAAGCATTATCTCAATTGATACACATGAATCAAAACATTAAGTTTCTATACACATATGAAAAGAACAAAACAAACTTCGTCCCTTGCGTGGACTGCCGTCCAAAGTGATTTAGTCCCAAATATTTTAGCAACATTTATTTAAGAGCACTAATCTTAAAAGGCAATACCAATCGATTGTAATAGTCTTATTGTCTTTAGAGTCAGCTGCAAAAAATCGATTTATCAGATTTTTTTTAACATTAAATCGACTAATCGTCAAATAAATATTTTTATTTTGCTTTACAAAATTATGTGTTAAGACATGAGAAATATTGAATCATTTTTAAAAAGGTTGTTTTTTTTTTATAACAAGTGTCATTAAATTTAAATAATTTTAGCGATCCTTAGTATTTATCCTTTAAGGACCTGCTATATGTTAGTGATCAAAAGATATATAGTTTTGATTACAATTAATAGTTCGTAGGTACAAAATAAGACTATATAGGTATATAATTATTTTATTATTTTTATATTTAAAATTATAATCGTAGCGATCTTAAAAAAAAAAAAACACATTAAAATACTAACAAGAGCCCAAATATTCAGTTACCATATTTTCTATAACATATCTATTTATTTATTATCCGCAACACTTTTTAAGAGACATCGTACATATATTACAATTCCCCAATTATTGAAGGATGTATATTACAATTCCCCAATTATTGAAGGTTTTGAGATTTGATCTGAATACATTTATTTTTGTGGTATTCCAGAGACTTATGTCTGATTCTAATAAGTTCTGGGTTTCGGCCACCCTGACTCCTTGTACCTGCCACAATTGTATGAGAACTATTGAATTATATATATTTTAATTAATAAAAAAAATAACAATACGCAAATATAGTTTCAAATTTTGTGCAGAGCATACACAAGTCGCTTAAAAGCTATGCCATTCTTTTGTATTTGTTAATTGGATTACTGTTGTTGTTTTCTTTTTCAATAAAATGAAAGAAACCTCAATTTTTGTGTTAAATATGTAAAGAATAGCAAAAAACATAAATAAATATAAATAAAAGAATATGCTAAATATGAAGATTTAAAAATGCAAGTAATTTACTTTCCATTTCTTTTGTTTTTGTTTTCTACTCTTTCGGTATCAGTCAATGATCACAAGTGTTCAGGATCGAGCAGGTGAAAGAGTGAGATAGACAGACGATGAGAAAGAGAGCGCGCAAGAGAGAGAGAGGGAGGTAGACATGGGTCAATTTGAGAGCTCAGCTTAAATAATTATATTTTAATATTTGCGTTTGCTTTCGACTCGATGTGTGTGTATACATACATATCTTTGTGAGTGAGTGTGGCTGTGTGTGTGTGTGCGCCAAGCCAAGGGTGAAGAGGAGAAAGGGCTGCAAATTGCAGACGAAGCATAAAATAAACAAGCGGCGACGCAGCGCTGCTGCGCTCTGCACATTATCGATTTTTTCAATCTGCAAGAACTTTTGAGCTACACACACATATACACATAAACATAGATACATACATTAATAATTATATGAACATGGCAACAACTTTGCAAAGAGCACTCAAGTCTGACAATGAATAAATATATACACACACATACACAGTTTGGAAAGTGTGTTAAAAAAAAAACAAAAGCCGCACAAAACACATTTGACAAACAATCAACAACCAAAGAGAGATGAATTCCAACTATTTAGCATCGCATTTTTGGGTGGGCAAGCGTCGAAAGCGTCCCATAGGCGGGTCTAAATATGTATGTACATATCTGCATGTATATATGTACATGTAAAAGAGCCCGGCTCTAACGCTGTCTCTGTTTATGTACTGAGGCAAGCATAAACATGAAACTTTTTCGTATGTCAGTTTCTTACTTTTGCGTCCAATTGATGTGGCTGGGCTTAACTTTTATTTCTGTACATATGTCTTTTATTTGCACGCATGAATAATAATAATTAATAAAAAAAAACGTTTACTCAATGTTTTGTCATATACTCGCACTTTCTTTACACTGCACAACGGTGTGTATAATTGTTATTACAGTCGACTTTTCTATGTTAATATGCTGCCAGCACTCAAACAGTGTTGGTTTGTTTTCACAGCCGCAAAAATCTATCGACTATACTATCGATGCTTAGCTTAACAGTTCCTATCGAAAGTGAGCTAAAATTTGTTGAGCCGCTCACTTCAACCACTAAGCAGACAATATGTAGACCGTAAATTCTGTACAACAGTTTCGTGCCACTTAACTTCGCATTTGTTCGTGCGTGGCTCTGATGTTCAGTGTGTTTGCGCTCTCTTGACTTTGAGAGAGCAAATGCTGACCGAGCGCGCTAGCAGCGGCGGACGATTAATACTCTCTAGTCCGCTTGCCCCGCTGGTCTGTTAGGTCGTAAGCGGGCCGACAAATGTCTATTCATTGCACGCACACAAACATGTAAACATTGCATTGTTGTGTTCTTTTATATTTTGTGTGTGTGCTCAGAATTACAATTGGCTGCGTAAGATCGATTTGGTTTGCGCGCGAAACGTACCTCAATTTAAAAATGAATATGAGTGATTTTGAAACATGACATATTTTCTTATATATTGAAAATTATAAGCTCCTTGGTCTCAGTTGTGTTTTTTATCTTTATTCACGTTTGCGTCTGTTCTTCTCGAACGTATCAGAATTAATTCGTTTTCTTGTGCTTGATGTATCAATATCTATATTTCGATATCGATCCATCAAGCATATCGCACTGGGTCACTTATAGAGTTGGTCGATATATCGTGCCACAGATATTTTTCACACATGCAAAAAGTTAGCGTTGGTGATTTTTGCACTGTTTCTAAATAATAATAAAAATTAATGCAAAGACAAAATAGAGTAATTGCACGATACACTAGATTAAAGATTGGTCTTTAAGGAAGCCATTAAACCAAATTTTTATAGTTTTCGAGATATAAGGCAATGAATCTACCTACTTACCCAGTTCCAAAGGATATTGGTAGTTCATCACTGAATCACATATGAACCAAATGTGGCTGATGGAAGGATTTCCGTAAAATTGTCGGTATGCGTCTTGCAGCACTATGTACATGCATGCGATATATCGTACATGCGATACATTGTTCAATAAACTATTTATAGACAATCAGCGAACATGCACGGTATATTTTATAATTGTTAATAATAAATAAAAAATATTGCCACGAAATCTGAAAGCAAAACAAAACCAAAAAAAAAAAAATAGCATGAATTCTGAAAACAAAGCAAAACAAAAAACAGAAATAGCGCAAATACAGAGTGCAAATACATGAAACATACCATAGTTGCACGGTATATCGCATGACATGCTGTGCTTACACCCAGAGAATCCACGCTTACTTTTAATGACAATTTTCTCGAAATCCCTTCGCTAACTTTTTCTAAAACTAATGGCTATATTTTTAGTTTATTTTTTACAATCAGAAAATATACCGTGCATTTGTAAGCCAGTCCTAGATGTACCTACAATTGTGCCAAAATTCAAATGTTATAAATTGCGCCAAAAAGGGCTGCCCATCAGCCACATTTGGTTCATATGTGGTTCAGTGATAAACTACCAATGTCCTTTGGAACTGGTAGAAGGAGGTAGATATATTGCCTTATGTCTCGAAAACTGAAAACCAGCCCATCGAGGTTTATAAAAATTGCTTTAATGGCTTCCTTAAATACCAATCTTTAATCTAGTTACCATGCATTTTATCGCCCTATCGTTGAAAAGAGATATAAGCCAAGTTCATGAGTGTGTATGTTAATTTTGTTTTGGCCTCAGACCGAGGTTGGACAACATATTAAGGAATTTTTCGAAAACTGTTCTTAAGATTTCCTCCAAACTTTCGGCATTAGCTTACTTAATGGTGGGGCTATCTTGTGGTGTTATCGAGTTTCGATGGCCAGTCCTTATACTCGAGATATTTCTAATAATGCAATCACCCAAATTTTTAAATGCCCATTTAGTAAATAAAAAAACATAAAATTAAATGAGTATTATTTTTTTTTTGTTATTGATAGATCTCTTTATTTTCTACAATACTGCGTTTAAAATTTTTTAATTTTGTCTTTGCATTAATTTATAGAATTATTTACAAATATTACGAAAATGACGGGAACATATCGACGCTAAGTTTTTGGTTTTTGAGCTCAAAAAATGCAGAAAAATTCTAAGATTTCAAAACCGGCATCGGAGGCTGACTTTTATGACGGAAAATGTAATAAAAATCCAATTTAAGTTGTGCCAATGTTGTCCTTAACAGGGCTGTAAGCTTTAACAGTGAGTTAAGTTGGCGGCATTTCGAACAATTTTAGCAAGAAATCGGTGAAACTATTTAAACAAAAAATCGCGCGATTTAAATAGTTTCACCGATTTTTTGCTAAAATTGTGCGCAGCGCCTCCAAAATAAACAATCCCCGCTAGCGGCACCCCGCTAGCGGCACCGATATGCAAAAGGCACCGATATGCATTATCGATAGGCTAGCGCGTGGCGCGCTTATCGGCTAAACTAAAAATATCTTTTTAACACATTTTTCCGCAAAAAAAAAAAATATTCCGAGCCTAGTTTTGAGATCCTAGAATTATTCCGAATTTTTAGAGCCCAAAACCAAGAGTTTTGGTGCTTTCTTTCGATTTCACATGGGATAACTGTAACGAAACATTACCATTTGTATTTATGTACTTACGCCAAATGGTCTAGCGGAATTCAAATCAAGAATAAGAGAGTTTAAAAATGAGCGGGTAAGTAAAAAAAATAATAAACCAACTTGAGCTGTTTTTAAGGAGGAAATATCAATACTAAGTTAAGTTCAAAGTGAGTTGTGGGATTTGTTTGAAAAATACCGCTGGCACTTACAGCATTATAATAGTTTTTACAGAACCATTTTGAGTAATTAACATAAATGTTAAATGAAAGAAAATAATGCGATTTCAGCTCATTCCATTTCAGTTGAAGTGTGTAGACGCCTTATCGTTGCATGCACTCATATCAGGCAGCTTGTGAGCATAAGCACGCACATATTTAGTAAACATCTGGCTTGATTTAATTGATATCGATAAGTTTCTGGCTGTTACAACAACCCATTACCAAAGTATTTAAGAAAATTAACAAACGAAAGCCAAGCAAAACAACATGTAAGTTTCTTTATAAGTTAACAAAATCGAA
Organism: Hirtodrosophila cameraria; assembly: GCA_949708635.1. Taxonomy (NCBI): domain Eukaryota; kingdom Metazoa; phylum Arthropoda; class Insecta; order Diptera; family Drosophilidae; genus Hirtodrosophila; species Hirtodrosophila cameraria. Next base: position 16,994,523 of record OX453090.1, read on the forward strand.
ATTGTGATGAGCATTAACTGGATAAAGATAACCGAGCGGTAAGCGCAAACTTAATATAAGCTATTGGCTCAACCACTAATCGCTATCAAATTACCATGAAGTGCACGCGAGGGCATCAAAATAATCAATGCATTGCCCTATGATACATTCACAACGGTGTTGCTCTACGTGCATCGCCAGATGAGCCCCGCCAGCCCAGCTGCCTCTGGCCAATTGGGCAGTGGAGCACCAAACAACACCGTTGGCACCAGCGTCACCACGACGGAACGGACTGGCAGCAGCACCGAAACGAGCTACACCAGCAGCGAGCCAGAATACACGCTTGAGGAGCTGGAACGATTGGTGGGCGAGCCGCGTGCTGATTTTTTGCTGTTAATCAAAACCTTCTCGTACATTTTGCGGCGTATCTCCACGTTTATAATCAAGCCAAGCCATTTGCAGCGCGAGTTGCGCGAGAAGCTTCAGCTGCAGGATGAGGCCAAAATTGATGCAATTTTGCGTTTGTGGGTGCGACAAACGACGCCGATGATGAACAACTTGGCTAGCGAGCGCTATGAGTCGAATGTCATTGACGATATGGCCTGGAAGTTGAAAGTTGAGATTGCCTCTCATTGCCAGCAGCGCGAAAAGACAGCGCTTGCCGTTCTGCAGCTGAAAACGGGCGCTGGCGAAGATATTAACTTTGAGATGACACAGCCAGAGCTGCTGCAGCTATACAATCAATTCGAGCACATACAATCAGAGCTGGACGCAACGTTGGCCAACATGAAAGGCGACGAGAGCACTAGTGGGAATCAATAGAAATAAACTATGGTTAACACAATTTTGTTGTCTTATTGTTAATGCTAACTATTTGTAAGATATGCTTACCTACCTATTTATACTAAATTCATTAGTATATTCTATAATTGAGTAGTTTATCAGTCAGACTCGGCCAATGTCTATGTCGATAAAAGTCAAATGGGCGTTTAAAATAAAATTGATATTTAAAATTTCATAAAACACCTTCACGTTCGTACGTGTGTCGTGATTCTATTAAGTTATTTTCTGTAAACATTTTTGTACTCTTTTGCTTATACCCTTGCAGACAGTATTATAATTTTGTCACGAAATGTGTAAAGTATTGAAGGAGACGTCTCAGAAAAATTTGTATATTCGTGATCGTCTGTTTATATGCGAACTAGTCCCTCATTTTTAGAGCTATCGTGATGAAAAACTTTTTTGTTTTTCAAAATAACTCAACAAAACTCACTATGTCTAATTTTTAACACTATACGCATATATGACCAAAATTTCAGCGAAATCGGACCACTATATCTTAAAGCTGCCATAGGAACGATCGGTTGAAAAATAAGTTTTTGTATGAAAAACTTTTTTGTTTTTCAAGATAACTCAGCCAAACTCACTATACCTAAGTTTATAAGTATATAAGTAGTTTTTACAAAAATTTAATTTATTTAACGTACAGAAAACAGAAAACGTTTTTTATTATTTTTTCCGAATCAGCGACTGATTTTACATAAGAAAACAAAACAGTTGGATGCACCCGACTGCGATATACTCTTTTTTTCGCCTCTTTGTGGGGAGATCTTGAAACTTTGTCTGCCTATGGTATATACCAATGCGTATACCAAGTCTGGTGGCTCTAGCTTGAAAACTGTGGAAAAAACCGTCGTTCATACGGACGGGCAGACAGACGGACAGACGGACATTTAACAAACTCAATTTTTTTTTAAAAAAAAAGAGAAAAAAGAGTACAAATATAGGGGCTATTCTTCGACCAAAAGGCTGTTGCATAGTGTAATCTTACAGTTGATTGCTGACACAAATATTGATGCGACGTAGAGCTTGGTACGACACAAGGTGCGTCACCTGAAGACCGGCTGGCAAAAGGCTGAGGCGTTAAATCAACAGGTGCTGGAGTGGAAGAAGGCGACGTCGTGATGACCATACGAGGTGAAATAAAATAAAATAAACTTCGTGTATTTTTAGTTAATTATTACATTTCATATTTACAAGAAAAATGTTAAAAATGTGTAATCATGTGTTTCGGTGATTTGGCTTGGCCAGCCAGATCTTCTAATTTGACTGTCTCTGGGGACTATCGAAGGCCTTGGGGTCTCGCAGCTTGGATGAGTTAAGAACAACATACGAGCCCAAATTGACAAGGTGACACCAAAATGTACCCAGAAGAGCCAAAATTTGCATCAACGCCGACGGCGGCTATTTGTTGGATATAGCTTTAAAATTTAATTGAAAAAACTGTTTAACATTAACATAATGTGGGAAAAACGGTGAAAATCGTACCCCAAAATCGGAAACTACGATGAATTCTAAGAATATTTCACCATGAAACTATGGTTCTAAAATGAATTCCTAGCTCCCGCTGAGTAGCATAAAGATTTCAGATACATATATAAATACTTTGTGCTGTTTTATTAAAATATGTGAAAAATATAAAAAAAATAAAAAAAAAATATCACAGTTTAGCTCCCGCTAAACTATCGGTTTTTCAGAAAAGTGATAGAAGAAACGTTTTTTGGGTTTTGATGGGTACCAAGTCCACAAAATTATAGACAGCCTCAACGCGTTGATGCAAACAAACAGACATACAGACATACAAACTGACAACCTATTCATCTTAATTTGAAAAAGCCACTCTAATTTGAACATGTTCATTATTTTTGAACGAATTGTCAGATTGGGATAAACGAGGTGTCATTCGATGTGTTTTCAGAATTAGAATATTTGTATATAGCTCAATTCTTTAAATTTTTCCCATCTATCCTTTTCCCTTGCCCCTTTAAATTTTCCCCTTATCCCCGGCTCGCCTATATCTCATAAGCCAGGTGAGTAACCAAAAGTTTTAGTATTTAGCTCGATCTGATCCGACACTCACAGCAAATCTTTCATTATTGCTGTATACTTATAATGCTAGTCGCCGTTTGCCCACTTCTTGCTGCTTCGTCCCTAGCGTGGACTGCCGTCCACAGTGATACATTTTATGATTTAATATTATTAATCATTTTTTGCTAATAAAAATCAATTGCAAAACATTATAGGTATTATAAATAATTAAGACAAAAGAAATGCATTAATTCATTTTGTTCCGTTAAGTTGCTAAATTACAAAATAAAATAAAAAGTGTGATAAACAATTGCAAAAAAAAAAAAAATCCATCATCCAGGATGACAAAAGGAATTCGCCATTAAGCGTAACTAAAGAGTAATGAAAATAATGTATTACAAGAAAGGAAATAAGCTTAAATAACAACAATCAGCATCATGCAGACTTGTTTTGAATTCCACTTGCGAATCTGCATACTTTTAGGTTATTTCATCGCTTTAAAAAGTATGCTAGATATTTTGTATAATTAAGAACAGTCCTGTTAATTTAATTTTTCAGTTAAGTAAGCCTTTTCGATTGAACTCATTCCGAATGATTCAATACAACTCTAATATGTACATGTTCACGTAATTGTACACACATACATTCACACAAATACACACAAATAGCTTAACACTCAGAGAGAACTAAGGGAAGAGGTACAAAAACCGCACTTGAACGAAAATCAAATTAAAAGCTTCAATGCTCCAGACACAGACGGGTCGAGAAAGACCACGGCAGGTCAGGTTAAGCATAGACATGGCTTCTGTTGCCACATGTCACCTGAAAATACACCCAAGTGTGTAAATGTACCCAGTGTACCAAACGCTCGCTAAAGATATCGTATGCGAGAGTTTGGCGAAACTTATGCGGACAAAACTATCGCAAACGGATCTTAAAACGATACGAAAACGATTCATCCGTTCCTCAGTTTGTGGCAACAAAACCCTCGTTTACGAGGCTCGTTTTGCGAGCCTAAAACGGATCGTTTTTGATATCGTTTGCGAGCCTCAAACGATATTAATTGTGACTGGTTAAAGATCCTTCTACAATATTAGTTGCGAATCTTTAACGATACGTTTTGTGAATCGTTAAAGATACTTTTTCGAATCATTTACGATACTGTTTCATTTTGTTCTTCCAACTTTATTCTTCAATAAAAAATGATGTTATTTACAAACATACATATGTATGTTTAAATTGTTAACATTTATTATATTATACATATTTAAAAATATTATAGAACTAAGTTAATTAAAATATAAATATAAAATTTTATTAATCATACTGTTTTTGTACAACAAAGAAAATTAATATTCTTTTTTTTTTTTCCTATTTATGCTCGCAAAAGTAGCGCATGCGAGCATGTTTACGAACATTTAGCGAATTTATGCTCGCAAAAGTATCGTTTCTGATCCCGTTTGCAATAGTTTGGGCGAACGTTCGCTCAACGTGTTTGGTACAGTGGGTATACATACATGTATGTACATATGCATGTATGTACATACATGTGGTGCCTACGCACACGCACTTTGTGTGACTTCATTGAAACAAGTTCATAAAACACTTAAACCTAACCGAGCCGACAGAATGCCCCATGGGGATGTCAATGTTAGTCGCTATCAGCTTGTTAGCAGTTTTGCTGACCGACTGGTAGTGGGTACCCCTACTCCCACCCCCGCAACACCGCACTCGTACAACTGCCTTTCCATTTTACCTCAGAGTTCAACGCCGGACGTATCACCATCAATGGCCATCAAAAAGTTTTCGCCTTTGGCTTTCTGACCAGATACACTAGTATGTAGGTATGCAGTTAGGCGTATGTATGTATATATATGCATATATACGATTACATATACATACGTATATGTATGTACATATGCACAATAAAAGATTTTTTGCTAAGCCACATACCGAAAGCTCACAGCATAGTCCAATTGACCTAATCTATGTGCAAGCGCCATTAGAAATCGTTTTGCTCGCAAGGATGCAATTTAAGGCTTAAGTGTACTAACATCACTGTGGACGACAATTCACGCTAGGGACGAAGCAGCACGAAGTGTGCAAACGGCGACTAGCATTATACACAGCAAGAATGAAAGATTTGCTATATATAGAGCTTTTGGGGCGTTGGGGCTTTTTGGCCATTTTTTTTTTTTGCGCAAATGTTATATTTCTGAAAACACCTCGTTCATCAAAATCTGACAATTCGTTCAAAAGTTATGATCATTTTAAAAAAAGAGTGGCTTTTACAAATTGAGATGAAAAGGTTGTCAGTTTGTCTGTTTGTATCAACGCGTTGAGGCTGTCTAGAATTTTGTGGACTTGTTCCCCATCATAACCCAAACAACGTTTGTTCTACCACTTTTCTAAAAACCCAATAGCTTAGCGGAAAAACGCTAAAACCTGCTAGAATTGACACGCTCACAGCATCCAAACCAAATAAGCTACAGACACGTTCTACATTTCATTGGAAAGGTATTTTTGAGAGCTATTAAGCTTAGCTTGACAGTTCGGCACACTGCAAAAGTTACTTAGGGACAATTAAAAGAAGCTTAGGGACAATAAAAAGAAGCTGAATCTTTTTGCGCAACGTGCGGAATGCAAAATTAATTTGATTATTTAAAATAGTTCTTACATAAATCAGAAAATACTTCATCACAAAATTAGATATCAGAAGTTTTGTGGCTTTAATATGCATCGTCCCTAGACTTTAACCTCGCGTAGAGGTGTTTTTATTTCATAATTCTTCAATAACTTTGGTGTTTATTAACCGATTTGGATGGACGGACGGACAGACAGACATACGGACATGCTGTTGATACTGATAAAGAATAATTATACTTTATCGGGTCGGAGTTGCCTCCTTATGCCTGTAACACACATTTGCAGTACTTAACTACCTCCTTTTACCCATTTTTAATGGGTATATAAATATAAAAATCGGTATAAAATCATAGCTTACCAGTCACAAGCATATGTATTGTAGATACGTACATATGTATATACCTGCATACATACTTATGCAGTTTGCACACTCATGCACATGCCCTGGTACCGGCTGTGTGTATGTAAGTATACATATATAACAAGTAAGAACGCTGCAGTCGGATGTTCCTGACTGCAATTTACTCTTCTTCCACCCTTTTTGCGGTGTCGCAAGTGGACGTGGCAGTAATATAATTCTTCAAATTTGACAAGAGGATAATAGCCTATGCAACAGTCTAAATGCATCTGGGCTTAAAGTAACCTTTTCTTTTTGTTTTCTTATGCAGAAATTTTTTTTTTAAGTTTTCAACTAGAATTGTTTTGAAGAATTCAACATTTTTTAAATTTTGTTTGTTTTTTTTTTTCGGTTCTTCAGTTGCTGCGCCACAGTCCAATTGGTTTTGGTTTGAAAAATTTAGTTTTTATATGAAAAACTTTTTTGCTTTTAAAGATATCTCAACCAAACTTGGCAAATACCATTTTTATTATACTCTACATATTTAAGCCAAATTTAATCAATATCGGACCTCGATATACTATATCTGCAATAAGAACGATCGGTCAAAAATTAAGTTTCTATATGCTTCCATTCTATATAATGTACTAATATACTAGCATATACCGGAGGCTTCGCCCGCCATTCCAAATCTTTGAACTTTATCAATATTTCCCAACGACTCTGACTCACATGCGCAACGATTTTAAGACAGACCTTGGAATCTGAGTTTAAAGTAGAAATGGAAACGGGAAAAAAATTCAATCCTGTCAGGCCCGTCGCGGTTGCCCGCCCGCTCTTTTTAAAATATTTTCCCGTCCCGCCCTTATATATAATTTTATAAAAAGAAGGCTGCATGCAACAGTTTACCGACCATGTTCCGACACTTCGAGCGGATTTTCCAAAATTTTAAAACGACGTTGTTTATATTTGTGTACACGTGGCTTTTAAAGCGAGCTTGAAGCAAATCGCACGAAATCTAAACTTTGGCCCATACAACCTTGACCACCCATTTTCCACCCAGGGGGCCGAATTTTTCGGAAAATTGGATGCAGTTTAAATTGAATTTTTAAATACATACATCTTTGAAAATAAACTTGAAGCAGCTCGCACAAAAACTCAAGTTTTGCCTGTTTAGAACCCACTTTCCACCCAGGGGGTTGAATTTGGCGGAAAATTGGTATGCAGCTTATAATGAATTTGCATATAGGTGTTTGAAAATGAGTTTGAAGCAAATCGCAGAAAAAAAACTTTCGCCCTTTTTAAACAAACGGTACCTTTGCCATTTGTGTGAATATGTATGCGAACGAATAAAGAGTGCAAAGCATAAGCACAGAGGGGGTCGTTCAGTTTTCAGTGCATACGTACACACATACACAATTTCCCGCCAATTTTATGCAATTGAAATTTATTTTTTTTCTATTAAATACAAATTTATTTAAAAAATATAAAATTAGTATTTATTTTATGTTTTTTTACATGCATTTTGAAAACAATATTAGCTTTGTGCAAACTGAAAATCAGTTTGATTTATGCATCTGCAGTTAAATGCAATGTGAATATATGAATGTGAAGGAATTAACAGTGCAAAGCAAAATCAGAGAGATTGAGCGCTCATTTTGCAAGTGTATGCGTACACGCACATACAAAAATATATAAAACAATAAATATATAAAGCCATATTGAAAGTCGTGCGAAGTACGCCGCTTGATATTGCTATCTCTGTAGCACGCACAAAATTAAAAGTTAAAAGCCTGTTTTCCACCCACTTTCCGCCAAATTTTCCGAAAAATTGGTATGTTGCATTTAATGAATTTTTTGTATAGATTTTTTAAAAAATGAGTTTGAAGCTGATCGAAAGATAAACAAAAAAGTTGCATGCTACGGTTTTCCACGAATTTTTGACATTTCCCGACAGAATTTTCCAAATTCCGATCTTATTACGCACTTTCAGCATAAGACGAAACTACTGTGAAAAATTCCGCCTTCTAGCTCTTATGGTGTGGGCTGTGCGACAATTGTAAATCAGTCTGTCAGTCAGTCAGACTCATTAATGAAACTTTGTGAACATGTTTAAAACACGATTAGAGATGGAATTGGTAAGTTTAGTTGAAATATTTTCATAAACAAGAAAGTTCTTCATACAACCCATTTTCAACCGATTATTCCTATGGTAGCTATAGAATAAAGTGGTCCGATTTTGATAAAATGTTGTCAAAATGCATAAATAATGCTCAAATTGAGAATTGGTAAGTTTGGTCGAGTTATCTTGAAAAACAAAATTATTGCCAACTAACTTGTTTTAATTTTTCCAACTTAAACTTATTGGAGTCTCGCTCAGCAACTGGAAAAACGTTAAAATTTACAAAAAAATTTAATTGGTCAAATGGCTATAGCTCGTTATGAATAAATCTCCATGCTTAAAAAAGAACTTAGGGAAGTGCACTTTTTACCGACGTTTCTTCGAATTTTCAAATTAAATTCGAACTAAAAATGTTTGGAAAAAAAAATATTTTCGTAGCTTTGGACTCAATATTTCCAAAATTATTAGATATAAATAGACTTTCAATTGATGTATTGCTTTTTGAAATCGGTGCTGCACATCCAACTGAAAAAATTCTAAACGAATTTTTAATAAAAAAGTCTGGCATAGAAAAAAAACAAAAATTATTTTCGTGATTAGGGACCCTAATGTATCATAATTTTCAATATGGCATCAATTAAAAATTGGGGACTTCAGCTATACAGGTGTGGGATTTTTGGTTTTGGTTTTGGTTTTGGATGCGGGGGTGGGCGTGTCAATTATTTTTCAGGCAGGTCTGTCAAGGAGTTAGTCGTTAGGAAGAGGATTGGATGGGTTCGAAGATCTTAACACTTTGTCTGCCTAATGGTTGCTCTATCTCGAAAATTGTGGAAAAAACCTGCGTAAAAAGACCAACGAACAGACTGACGGACATTTCACAAACTCAATATACTAATTTTTTTAAATTTTTGAAAAAAGAGTATACAAAATCTGAAAATGATAGAAAAATGATTAATTGCAGTTGGCAGTAGTTCAGCAGTCAGTTGCGCTGCTGCAGCTCGACGAGCTCTGAGCTTAAAAAGAGAGGAGTGGATAGAAGAGGAGAGGAGAGGCCACACAATGCCAGCGATCTGCATGTGTGTGTGTGCGTGTATAGGCATTCATCGCTACTCACATGTATGTGTGTATGTACTTATATACATTTGTAAAGTGGATTTACATGTTGCACTTACTTCATGAATACTTAACATATGTAAGTTTTGTGTGTTTGTATACAACAGCTGGCAGAGGGGCAGTCGAGAACTCCTTATTATTTATTTATTATTATTTTGTTCATTGGTATTAAATCTTATGCTCATTTAGCAATACGCCAGAAAGTGAAATATCATTACAAAAAATAGAGCCGTAAACTTTTTAAAATAATACATGTTTGTTTTGTGCTGGCGTGTTCCGGTTTCCACTTTTGAAAAGCTTTTGCGACGGTCGAATTCTTTTCACTTTTAAAAAGATTTTGCAAATATAATTCACATATCATTGATGAAGTTTCAACGAAAATAAATAAAAATTTGTACTTTTAGGGTTTTACACTTCCGATCGCGCGATTTTTTGTAAAAAAATTTTCACCGGCAGTGCCAAAATTGTAAGGCACTGTAAGGGACCTTTTTATTGTGGTTAACATATGTATATTACTGCAAAAAAGTCAACCTTCGCCACCGGAAATCACATTCTTAAATTTTTCTGCACTTTCTGAGACCAAAACCAGATTTTTTGGTTCGATTTACGGAAAAGTAGTTAAAGTATACATTTATACAAAAATCTTAACAGGGGAAAAAAACCCTACAAGAAATAAGGTCAGGAGCTTATTATTTTAATTTTTTAGCTTAAAAAAGATTTTAATAAAATCACTTAATCATGTAGACCCAGACTAAGGAAAGCATATACATATGTATGTGTTTATGTACGTGAGTATGCAGGTACATACATATGTACATAAATACATATGTATATGGTATATTTCTTGCAGCAGCCTTTTCGAAGCACAACAGCAGCTGACTGCTGCGATATTAATGATTGATATGCATTCGCTTCAATGCGTCACCCCCTCTCATGTCTGGTTGTTGTCACGAATTATACGATAATATTTGTGTATGCTCCCAATAAGAGAGAGGTCCGAGAAATAGACAGAGAGAGGGAGACAGTGAGAGAAAAATGGATCGAGTGGGAGTAAGAAAACTAGCGCTATAGCTATAAATAATTGTAGTATAGTTTCGAATTAAACTAAATTAGTTATTTGTCTATGCATACATCGATTAAGATGATAACACTATGCAACACTCAAAATGCAGTAGAGCTTAACATTAATTTTTCTGATTTCGAAAATAATTATTTTTATACCCTTGCAGAGGGTATTATAATTTTGTCACGAAATGTGTAACGCATTGAAGGAGACGTCCCAGAAAAAAACAAGTATGAATGCTCTAGTCGAGTGTGCCAGACTACGGGATTCCCTGCTGTTAACTTGTATTTCAAGCATGTCAAACTGCTGAGACGGGGGTAATAGGTTCTTCCATAACTTTGGTGTTATTTATCCGATCGTAATGAAATTTACGCAACCGATCAACATTGATTAAACATATATGTGTACAAAAAATCAAAGCTTTATCTTTAAAATTGTGGCTGTGGGAGTTTTTTGCGATTTGCGGGGTGCGGGTGGGTGCATCCGAAATTTGAAATAATTTTTATAAAAAATTTTCAATTTTTTTTTTTCAACTAGAATTTTTTCGAAGTGCGTTCAAAAAATTGACCATAGTCTGCGTATTACAGCACCGATTTAAAAAAAACCATGCACCAAATGAAATTCAATATATAGAAATAAGGTTCGAACATTTTAAACATATTAAAAATAGTTTTGGAGATATTGAGTCCAAAACTACAAAAATATTTTGTGCAAAAATGTTTTGTTGGAGCTTAATTGTAAAATTCGAGGAAAAGTGACAGCAGCCTTCAATTTTCATTTAACATAGAGATTGATTCATAACGCTTTGAAAAAGTCATCACTCGTCAAAATCTATGGCAGAACTTCAAAGCTACAGCCATTTCAGCAATTCAAGATTTATTAATTTTTTTCGGTAATACATTAATGAACTTAACCTTAAAAAAGCAGTTTTATAAAATATCAATATTTGTGTAAAGTAGTGGTTTTCTCAGGTTGAGGTAAGTCAGTCTCTCTAGGAACATTAAGGCGAAGAGATAAAGGTGGAGGGGTACAGACACAAACACATGAAAAGCCGTTGTTGCTGTCTCTTATTTTCAAGGTAGTCACTGGCATTGCAAATTATAATAGTAGTAGGCCTACTCATTCAAAAATTAGTATACAATTTGGATCCGATTACTTATGAGTAAAACGATTTCACATTTGACATTTAAGTCATCGAATACTTTTCAATCATACTCAACGAATATAATCATGTTACTTTTTTAATTACTCTTGCAGGTCTCTAGTATGTATGTTTCGTTCAAAATATTTAGTTTGTCTTATATATTTAGTAAACATAAAGTAATAAAATGAATCCAAACTTATTTATTTAAAATTAAATTAATATTTTTTTTTCCAATTAACCAAGGTTTGAGCCAATATCTCTATTTTGAAGGTTCCAAAAACTAGTCCGTGAACTGAACCAAAATATTTTCCTAAAATTCGAGCTCCCAAGCCGAAGCTTTTGAAAAAATTTTGCGATTTACTGCCTTGATAATAACACTCACATATGTATGTAATGGGTATGGATCTTAAGCAAAAACAAGTGTAGAGGATATCTGCTAGTCGAAATCTTTCCACAAGATAATGCTTAACTCCGTTTTTGTTTCTCCCAGTTTTGCATATGTTTAAATTTTAGCTTTTTGTAGTAATTTCCAATTATTCATTTAGTTGTTACATTCATTTCGACAGCCATTCACACAGACATTCATCTCGGCTGAGGAAGATAGTAAGTTTGAATAGCGAATTTGGTGTGGTAAATGCAGACTGTTCATATGGACTCAAGTCGCCTTTTATTTATCAGCGCCAGAGCAGAGCCAAAACCAGTTGTCTAATACACCCGGAGCTCCCGGATCCCGGCAATGCTTTTACAGCTGAAGAAATGGCTCTGGAATGGCAGTTGTGCCACTGACAAAATGTTACCGAAAATGTGCCAAAAAAAAGTCTTACAAATATTAAAAAAAAAAAAAATTAAACAAAAAACAAAACGACAGCAATCGCTGCCTTGTGTCCCACTCTGGCTGATTCTGCAAAGCCACGACGAGTTGAGTTCCCATGGGGTTTTTGTCTGCTTGCGAAAACAAAGAAGGGTGTTTTAAAAGGGGAATGGGCTGCGGGGGGAGTTGGGAGGAGTGTTGCAAAAGTACAGGACCGGGCGGCAGTCGTTCTTGATGATAGGGTTCACAACTATTTTCAAACTATGTATTTAGCGCGCATTATATGACCTCGTGTCCCATCTCTTTCCCACTAGCTTTTTCATTCGCACACCGCCATGACGTGCACTGAGAGAAATATCCTGCAATGTGATAAATCTTGTCTTGATGGTTTCACTTATCACTTGCTGTACTTTTTTCATACATACTCGTTCACAATTTACAAAGCTTTTGAAATTTACTTATCATAAAATACAGAATGTAGATAAAATAAACTTTTAAAATAAAAATAAATCATTTCATCAATAGAGGCACATTTAATGAAACAAATTCGAATTAAGCATGTATGTTCAAAAAGATGTACTTTAACTGCATTTGAATATGGTTCATTTTTAAAATTATTATTGACTACTTACTTCGTGCAGTGTCATTCATTTTTAAGCCTTCGTCACTTGATATCCATACAATGTCTGTTTTTATGATGATGATATGTTTGCTTGTCCCAGTGGAACAATGGACAGTGGTAATTTCCCGTTATACTGCATTAAAGTTCATAATTTTAAACTAGGCTCGTATGGTTTAAATTATAATAGTTTTATTCGTATTGTCAGGTGGCAATCTGCTAATCTGGAAATAAATATACTATACTTTCATTTAGATATATGATATACACATGTATAACATAATCAAAATTAAGAAAACTTAAAGAAATAAAAGATTTGTATCAATTAACGGCTGCCAAAGCAACGACCTCTCCAAGAACATAGTTTTTGCTTTTTATGTAAAACATATCCTTAAATAAGCCTACCATACAAATAATTTAAGATAGACTATGACAATTAAATGATCCACGGTGCAGCTTGATGGTCGGTCGACCTAAGGGAGACCCTTGCTTGACCCCTGACCCCAGCTCCATTCTCTATTCCATGCCTGCTATACCCACTTGTAACTTATTGTTTGAGCAGTGGATTAGTTGCACGGCATGTTGCCACTTCAAGTGTTTATATGTATAGAGTTGCAAACACATACATATAAATACATACATATATATATATATATATATATATATATATATATATATATATATATATATATACATACATAAGTATATCATGCGACACTTAATAAAAACAATGTGCTCAACATGCCGCCTTAAATGGAAATCCATTTTTAGTGTTTATTTTTGCTCGCTTTGTCATAGAATTGTGAGTGCGTGTGTGCATGGCTGTGTATGTGTGTGTGCGGGTTTGTGATTGTGTGAGGGTTTGTTGAGATATTTAAATGTCTGCTTTTGGTGCTGCTTGTTGGCTGCAAATATGTATAATTAATTGTTTTAAAGCATTATCTTTCAGTCTCGTAAATTCGTCACCCACTTTTTGTCTGGGGTGTTGGCCCTGGCGTCGACATTGGCTGCTACAATATAATTTCGTGGTTTTTGTTTATATTTGTGGTGTTTGCTATAATGATTATAAGTAGTCGTCGCTGCTTAATCGGTTTGGCAATTATTTAAAAGATAGATATGGGATCGGAAATTGCACCAATTAATTAGTTTTCGAGCGTTTGTTCCTATGACAACTGCAGGACATATCTGCCCGATCTTGATCAAATTTGAGTATATCCAGTATAATAAAACTTGCAATTGCTAGATTGGTTAAGATGTATAAATAAAAAGTTTTTTACAAACAAATCATTCGTCAACATTCGTGCGCCTTTAAAGTTAACAAAATTTCTATAACTTAAAAAAATACGTTTTGTTTTATTTTTATAGTATCTTATAGTGTATTTACATTGCCGCCCCAACTAAGCAACAATCAAAAATGTCTCGGAAATTCTGCCAGTGTTGAAAAACACAAATACGCTGAAATAGTGAAAAAATGTGGCAATCTTGAGCTTTTTCCTTGTTCCATCATTAAATAAATTACAGGATCGGATACACCCGACTGCGATATACTCTTTTTTTCGCCTCTTTGCGGAGTCAGAAGTGAGAGCGGCAATTGTATTTTTGGTAAAATCATTCAAGTTTTGCCATCAATATAAATTTTGTTTTTGAAAAAAAAAAAGTAAGAATGCTCTAGTCGAGTGTGCCCGACTACGAGACTCCCTGCTCCCACTTTGCATTTCAAGCAGTTCAGCGGCAAGCAGGGCACTTAACTCGTAAAGTGCCTGTCAAACTGTTGTTTCTGCCAGCTGAGACGGGGGTAATAGATTCTTCCGTAACTTTGGTGCTATTTATCCGATCGTGTTGAAATTTTCACAGCAGATCAACATTGATGCAACATATATGTGTACCAAAAATCAAAGCTCTATCTTTTAAATTGTGGCTGTGGGAGTCTTTTGCGATTTGCGGGGGTGCGGGGGAGTGCATCCGAAATTTGAAATAAACTTGATCTGCGTATGGTATACATGAACCTTCATGCCAAGTTTGGTGTCTCTAGCTCTTATAGTTTCCGAGATCTGTGTGTTCATACGGACAGACGGACAGACGGACAGACAGACAGACGGACAGACGGACAGACAGATAGACAGACGGACATGGCTAGTTCGTCTTGGCTGTTGATCCTGATCAAGAATATATATAGTTTATATGGTCGGAAATGCCTCCTTCTGTCTGTTACACACATTTGCAGTACTTTATAACTCCCTTTTTCCCATTTTTAATGGGAACAGGGAGTAAAAACTGCGTTCATACAGACGGACAGACGGACATTTCACAAACCCAATATACTCTTTTTTCTTTTTTTTTTTAAATTAAAAGAAGATTGTTAGAAGTACACATCCAATGGTGGAAAATTGACGTCAACTTGAGGATATAAATATAGCACCATAGATATTTTTCCACTAAGTAAAGATGCCAGTTTCCATAAAAAATGTTTTGATAAAAAATTTTAAATAAATAAAAAAAAGTTCTTCAATTGGAATAAGTATTCTACACAAAAAAAAAATATATATATATATATGTATATATATAGATTCTTCCATAACTTTGGTGCTATTTATCCGATCGTAACGAAATTTACGCAACTGATTAACATTGATAAAATAAATATGTGTAGCAAAAATCAAAGCTTAATGTCTGTGAGAGTTTTTTTGTGATTTGCAGGGGTGCGGTGGGGTGTATTCAAAATTTATATTATAAATAATCTTGATTTGCGTATGGTGTACAGGAACCTGCGTGCCAAGTTTGGTGTCTCTAGCTCTTATAGTCTCCGAAATCTGTGTGTTCATACGGACAGAGGGACAGACAGACGGACATGGCTAAATTGACTCGGCTGTTGATGCTGATCAGGAATATATATAGTTTATATAGTCGGAAATACGTCCTTCTGCCTATTACACACATTTGCAGTACTTTATAACTCCCTTTTTCCTATTTTTAATGGGAACAGGAAGTAAAAAGAAAACAGAGTATATTGGGTAATGTCCTTCCGTCCGTCTGTCTATCCGTCTGTATGAACGCAGTTTTTTCCACAGCTTTGAAGCAAGAGCAACCAAACTTGGTGTACTTGTTGGTATATAGCATAGGCAGACAAAGTGTCAAGAGCAAAAATACAATTGCCACGCCCACTTCTGACTCGGCAGAGAGGCAAAAAAAGAGTATTGCGCAGTCGGGTGCATCCGACTGCAACGTTTTTACTTGTTGTGAGAATAAAATTGCGCCTCAAACGCGTAAGCTTAACTATTACAGTTGAACAAGGTGCGAATCTCAAGGTGACAAAAAAACTTCGTTATATGCAATCATGGCAACAAGTATTTTGACAATAGGAAAATTTACTCATAATTTGAATTTACTTCATGTACATTTTGGCATTAATGGAAAGTTCGTTTGAATTCCGTTCATTAAGTAGCCTTTGAATTCTTAGAATTTCTGTGACTTTTTTCCTCGGGCTTAAAGAAAAAATGTTTTGATGCAAAAAGTTACTCCAAACAATTCTAATAGTAGCAGCAAACAAAATTTTCAAAAATCTCTTTGCCTATATTTTTTTGAAAATTGCTAATAAAGACTATTTTTGCCACTTTTTCCTCCTTTTCGTACATTTTTCTGAGATCATCCCATACAAAAAATTCATCTCATTTAGTCGAATTGAGGACAATGCAAAATATAGAATTTGTATACATAAAAATAAAAAAAAATAAAAATAGGCGATCATTCCCAAGGAAGAACATTTCTTCCTTGGACGCGTCTCACAAGCTTGGTTTTTTTGTTTTGTTGCTTTGTTGTTGTGGTTTTGCAATTTGTTGATGCAGGGATAAGAAAGGCTGCGCGTTTGAAAGTTGTTTTTTATTTTCAAACGTGGTTTTTTGTTTCGGCATTCGTCGCAAGCCAGGCGACGGTTCCCTGAGGTGTGGTTTTTTTGATTTGTTTTTTTTTTTTTGTGATTTTTTCTTGTTTTGGTGTCGCAAGGTTTTATTAATTAAACTTTCTCAGCTTAGTTTTGTTTTCCTCTAACAGTACCTGAAACTGTTGTATCGAAGGGTTTTTTTTGTTGTTTTTTGTATTCTCTTTACAGATTTTTCTTCACATTGTGTGTGTGTTTGATTTTTGGAAACGGTTTAGTGATTTCCCTTTTATTCATATTTTGTATTTCGGAGCATAGCGCGCACACGCGAGCGTGCGTGCGCGCACACAGCACAACTAACACGAGTTTTCACATTAGATATCTTTGGGGACTGGGCGCCAAAAATTCTTGCTTTTTCAAAGTATTAATTTCAACTTTCGTATCATCATATTTTGTTTTATCTATATATATAAATCCATAACACATTATATATTATTTATATTTGGAATTGTATTCATCATTGTGGTTTGTTCCTCCAAAGTATATTTATTTTTTGGACACACAACAACATCATACATTTTTATTAAGCATAGTTTTTTGTTGTTGTTTCGTATACATGTTCAATAAGGGATGTTGATTTTATATTATACACGGTCATCTTTCATTTTGGTACCACAATTAGTCGGGGTGTGTGGTCAACCCTTTAAGCTGTGAGGCGCTCGACCGCCCGAAGTACACTGTAAGCGTTCTAGTATTTATATGACTCAACGTCGAATACCGAGTTGGGAATTACAGCACATTTTGCAAAAATTTTGTGCACTGAACGTTTGCTTCCATTGCGTTGTCGCAGTCAATGACGCACAAGCAGAACCAGTTTGTCGTTACCCAGTAGGAAATGAAAGAATGAAAAATCCGGCTGAATGCCCACTTGGTGAGAACATTTTCTTCCTAGATATGAAGTAAATCTTATTGTATTTATATCTGCATTTTAATTTGCTTTGTTTTATAAGGCTTAATCGGTGCGCATCATGAAATTTTTTTTGATTAAAAGAGTAATTTCATTGGTGCAGAGTGTACACTGCTGCAAAATAACATAAATTTCTGCAGAAAAGACAACAACGAGGACGGAAACAAAAACAATGGTCTCAAAGTCCATTAACAATACGCTTTTTGTGCTTGTACAATAGGTATAACAAATAAATAAATAAATAAAATTCAAATAAATTCAAAATTGCAAATTTATTAAATTATTTATGTACGTGTCATTATTGAAAGGCATTTTTATGCTCTTTATTTTTTTTAAGTGAAATAAATATGAACAATAACCACTTCATTCAAAAATGGGTTCTCAAAAAATCAATCCTGCTATACATAGTTGCAGAATTAAAGATTTAAGATGTTTAAAAATATTTCAATGTAAAAAAAGTTGTAAGCAAGAAATACTTCTGGGAGGCAACTTTTTCTTACTGGGTGTCAGAGAGCGCAAGCTGCTCTCATGCATTGCTATAAGTTGCAGTAGTTCTCAGTGCACTGCACTTTCACACAAACAAACATGCATGTATGTATACAGATTGGTTAGTCACATTTAAAGGATTGGAGCTGATGGGGCCGCTTTCAATGCAGAATTTGTTTTTTTTTTTCAAAATACGCGTAGAATTATACCCTACTACTCCAAATCCGACAATTCGTTTAAAACCACACTATGCAGCAATTGGAGGCCTTTCGCGTGCATTTGGGCCCATATGGAAAATTATTATATATTAGAGCAGGGGTGCCCAAAGCTGTCTTATGGATGTGTACGCACCAATACAACTGAAAGAAATCGCACGCCCACATATACCGAAATCTTTTTTTGTTTGACAAGCATATTTTATAGATGACAAATCGTGACTGTGGAGTCCTTGGTTTCATAAAGCGTTGGTCAAAGGAGTTTGACGATCCCTAAGTTACTAAAACTCTTTATACCATGAATATGGATCTTGCATATGGTGTCTCCAGTACAAGGTTTATCAGAACAGAATAGTCTCTACAAAAACATTCGCATGCCTCAACTACTGCTGGTCTCTGGCCAGTAATCAAACATGCCTGGAATAATATATCGATTGAACGATGAGAAAATTAGATAGACTCCATGCCTAGCTGATAGGAAATATTTATTTAAGCAATATGGACATTGCACCAAATACTAAAGCAATAAAATAGTATCAGTAACAATAGTCTTCGTTGTCTCATTTGCTTGGAACATCTTTCCAACTACTGCTAAAGATTTTTTTTCCTCATTTGGGTTGTCAAATTATTGAAGTTGTTGAACCAATTACCAAGTCTTGTAGAATTTAGGGCTATCATTATTAAAAACAATTCGAAAATAGAGTTTCCATGATTTCTTAAAGCACTGTTATTATTTTTCACACAGCTGTAAATATACTAGCCATTCGCAGTTTTGGCAATTGTTTTTGCGAGGTTTTGTTTTGTGTTGCTTTTCATTGTCACCCAAAAATACATGCGATGTTATATAGATTTAAAATGGTTATTGTTAATATCAATTTGAAAATGTTAATCAAACATTTCTTTTCTTAATATTCAAGCTTAAATTACATATTTTAATAAATCAAAATAAATTTAATAATTTGCTATTATTACTTTGTTTTAAACTTGTTCTAAACAAGTAAGAATGCTCTAGTCGAGTGTGCCCGACTACGAGACTCCCTGCTCCAAACTTGCATTTCAAGCAGTTCAGCGGTAACACAAGCAAGAAGCGTACTTAACTTGCCCAGTGCATGTCAAACTGTTGTTTCTGCCTGCTGAGACAGGGGAAATAGATTCTTCCATAACTTTGGTGCTATTTATCCGATCGTTATGAAATTTAAGCATCCGAAAGACATTGATTAAACATGCATGTGTAAAATCAAAGCTTTATCTTTAAAATTGTGGCTGTGGGAGTTTTTTGCGATTAGCAGGGGTGCGGGGAGGTGCATCCGAAATTTTAAGTAAACTTGATCTGCGTATGGTATAAAGGAACCTGCATGCCAAGTTTGGTGTCTCTAGCTCTTATAGTCTCCGAGATCTGTGTGTTCATACGGACAGACGGACAGACAGACGGACATGGCTAGTTCGTCTCGGCTGTTGATGCTGATCAAGAATATATAGTTTATTTGGTAGGAAATGCCTCCCTTTTTCCCATTTTTAATGTCCGCCTGTATGAATGAACCGTTTTTCCACAGTTTTGAAGCTACATTTTCGTATATGTAACATAAATATATGTATCATAGGAAGACAAAGTGCTAAGATCTAAAACGTTTTTCAAGGTTCACCTCCGAAACTGGAAATAGGCAAAATCTGTATCTAACACCTGTAAAACTGTAGCCAGAATATATAAATTGATGACCACGAATGATCTTCGTGACAGATTTAACGAAAACTTTATTGCCACAGTTCACCAGCACAATGAGGGTGAAGAAAGAGTATAAAACAAACTGGTGCAATCAATTGCAAAGTTTACTTGCTTGTTTAATATAAGTTTTTATTTGAACTAGATATATTAAAATAATACTATCAAAAGCAAATTAATGCAATAATTTTCAGACTATAAGTTTCATTTCTATGTTATGTTTTATTATGATGAAATGTTAATAAAATAAGCTCATATAAAATTAACATTTCAATTTACATTGAACTGTTCTTTGTTTTCTGTGTACTTACATATATACACATGTACAAGACATTATATATTTAATCTCTATAGGTGCCAGTTGTATGTATATGGATGTATGTATGTGAATTGCAAATATTTCCATAGCCTAATATAGTTTTTGTACTAAATGTATCTTAAAGCACACTGTTTGCTCAAAACTGTTCACAGCATCATTTCTCGATTCAGTTCTGTGTAGACAACGGCCTACTGTACTCGTCTAAACTAAACCTACACAACTTTCAACGACTTCGACTATTCAACAACAATAATAATAGAAACAAATGCAGGAATATCATATGCAGGAGAATACTTACCAACATACTTATACAAAAGCAAGCCTGAGCGTATTTATTTAAAGGCAACAAGAACTTTGCTTACTTATCATAGATATACTCGGGACCCGTACTCAGAATCATACCCCAAACCGTTGGTTGACGCAACCGGAGATGGTTCCGGCCATTGCAGCTACTTTGCTATTATTATGGCTATAAACTATTATTTTGCCAACTAGCTGCCTGCTGTTGATATTTTTCTAAATTTAATTGCATTTCTGCTAGCTGGCTGGCAGGCTGGCTAAAGGATGTCTATCTCTCTCGCGCTCTCTCTTTCGCTCTCTCTCTCTATCTCTCTCTCTATCTCTCTCTGTCCTGGTTTGGCCAGGACGATGCCCATGCCAATGCCTAACTGGTGTAGCAGCAGCATAAGAACGTCAACGACAAGACAACTCAATTTGATGGCAAATCACATCATATGCTTTCCAAACACGTCCTCCACAACGCAAAAATTTAAGTCACGAAAACAATTTTGTGAATTGTTGGCGGCCAGTTGTCATTGATGTGGCTCGAATGGTCCTCCTTTGCCGCCTCTCTACTTCTTCCATTCAGTTAAACTGTTTGTCTATATGTATGTATTTGTATATCTGTCGCAGTTCCTTAAGCAGTCGAAAATGGTTTGAGTGATTTACAGGGCTTTATTGTCCTTACTTCCTTTCTTACTTCAATCAGCTCTCGTTATCTGTCGCGTCGCGTCAATAAATAATGCCAAATTCGTAGCTTCATTTGTTTCTCTGACCAAATTCAAACAAAATCGCGTCTGGAATTTGCATTACGTCAATCACTTGCCCAGCTTTTTATAGCTTACACAGGACATCACGTACAAGTGCACTCTTTAATTAGGTTTGCATTGCGTTAAAGGTTAGTCATTGCCAATCCGAACATATTTTACTTGCTTTTACATTATTTTGAACTTAAATATTCATTCATAAAACAACAAGATGGAAAAGATATCTTTGACTTGACGAAGGTATAGTATATAATACAAGGGTTATACAATGTTTTTTATACTCTTTTTGAATTTTTTTGAATAAAAAAGAAACAAGAGTATATTGGGTTTGTGAAATGTCCGTCTGTCCGTCTGTCTGTATGAACGCAGGTTTTTTCCACAATTTTGAAGCTAGAGCAACCAAACTTGGTATACATGTTGGTATATACCATAGGCAGACAAAGTGTCAAGATTGTTAATTAATTAAAGTGGCACTGTTATTAATCGTCTTCTAATTATTTACATACTTTAAATAATTAATTTTTTTAATAGAATAAAAATCAGTACAGAACGATATGATAAACAATTTTTTTTGATTTGTTTTCCGGCGCATAAACAAACAACGAAGACGGTTTCCCAACACTTGAACAGGCAACCTATAGCTGCCCGTGCGAAAAACATGGTATTTATTCTAGATTAATACCAGACAAAATTTCATCGAAATCGGTTTTCTATATCTTAGAGCTGAAAGTAAGTTTCTGTACAAAAAACTTTTGTGTAATGTAAATTAAAACACGTTCTACACATGTTGACCAAATTTTATCAAAATTAGATCACTATCAATCAGTTGAAAAATAAGCTTTCTTTTGCAAATCTTTTCTGCAAGGGTATTTATCTTCGTCACGCCGTAGATTACATTTCTTTCTTGTTATTAATTTTTTTGAAAAAAAAAGAAAAAAGAGTATACATATTGGGTTTCTGAAATGTCCGTCTGCATGAACGCAGTTTTCCACATTTTTAAAGCTAGAGCAACCAAACTTGGTGTACATGTTGGAATATACCATAGGCAAATTGTTCAGATCTCCACCACACCCCCACCCCTTTCCCCACAAACGGCAAGAACCTATACCTTCCTCAATTTCACAGCTAGAGTAACCAAATTTAGCACAAGGGCTACTAATCACTTCCTTGATTGATCTGACTAAAAAAATTTGGACCCATTCCCGCCCCCACAATGTCTGTATTTCCCACACCCCTTTATCTACAATTGCAGGTTGAATTCTGTTGCCCTTTTAAATAGATTGGATAAAAATAATATTTCCACACCCACCAAAGGCGGGCTTTGCAATTGATCAAATTTCTTATCTCCCCCACCTGTAAAACTGGACCAACCAAATTTTAATTCTGACACCGCAAAGAGGCTAAAAAAGAGTATGTTGCAGTAACGTTCTTACTTGTTTTAATAATTTCTTTTTAAGAGTCTTTTTATCCACATTGATCAGGAGTCAAGAAAAGTACACATGTAAATGGAATTACAAAAATACTATATATATATAAATATATTTAAAATGTGGCAAATGAGGTTGGTTTGAGGCATATTCTGTGTGGGGCACCTTTCGGTGTCCATTATTGTTCATAATTATTCTAGTTAATTTTTTTTGTATTACTTGCATAATATAGACAATTGAACAGATAATTAATTACTCTTAGCTGCTGTTGCTGCTGCTGCTGACGCCACACCTACCAATTAATTTTGCATTTTTCCGTGAGTGCAATCGCCAACCCGAGTCCCAAGCAAGACCAACGAAAAGAACAAAAAATTAAAAAAAAAAATAAAAGAAAAGAAAAGACAGCTGCCAAAAGGGGCGTTGTGTCGCCCAGTTAAACGAAGGGTTATAGAGGAGAGGGGATGTGACAACTCCTGGCTGGCAATTGATTCTCCGGTGGCTACCGCATCGGTCGCATAACAGAAGGGTTATCATTACTTCCACATAATTTAATTTCGGCAGGCAACGACCATTTGCATTTCAATACCAATATAGAAGTGGTGCTGAGTTGAGTTGAGTTCTTAGTGGGTATGTATATATATATATATATATATATATATATATATATATATATATATATATATGTAGTATATATGTAGTTCGTCCACCGATATGGCCGTTCTACATTTTCTTACCATTTTTCAAAAGTTTTGCCCGGCTCCTCATTGCACAAACTGAATTGAATTACCCACATAACGAGGGCTATGCTGGATACCCTTTTGTTATACTACGTTCACCCGCAATACCCACTTTTCTTCATTTCGTGGCCATTTCATTTTGAAATTTTTTGGCGGCCCAGTTGCCTGAGATGCTGCTGCCAGATTTGCCATCATCATTCATAACAAAAGCAGTTGGCAGTTGCAGCAGACTTGCCACACCCCCATACCCTCCCATATCCTCTAAGCCTCTTACTCTGGATTCGAAAACCTCCATACCCTGGCAATGAACTAGCCCCATTTTTTGCGACATTTCCGTTTGCATTTGGCAAGCGGAAACGTCAGGCTTGGACAATCAAGCTTTTGGACGATGTTTGTTGTTGTTGTTCTTCAGTTGTTTGTTGTTGTTCTTCATGTTGTTGTTATCAACACAAAAGGCATAGTCCGACATTGTTTGGTGTTGATAGCTGCTCATGAATAACAAATGCACACGGCAGGTGGGTCGCTTTGCTATCTTCTATTGAGCTTGTGTGTGTGCGTACCTTTTATGTTTTTATTTTGTTTGTGTGTGTGTCTGTGTGTGTGTGTATGTGTGTGTGAAAATGCCTAACTTGTTTATAAATTGTCTATTGATTTGTGGCCAACCAAGGCACAAATGGATCAGCCAGCGACAGTTCAAACATTTGACCATTCGATCAATTTCACTTGCCAAAAAATGATAAACAATTAAATCATTTTTATAGCCAAATGCTGTACAAATTTAGCTTTAGCACTTCCACTCACTCACACTCTAACCCGCTCCTCCCCCCACAAACACACACATTTCTCTTTCGACTTCCAATCGGTATTGTGCCTTTTGATTGATACGAAGCGTTGGCTCACATTGTCAAGCAACCTCGCAGTAATCAAAATCTGAACGTCAATTTCAGTTTACAGTTGCAGCAGGCCGGAACAGTGACTTACATAAGAATTGAGTGAAAGATTAAATAGATTCGGGCTTGTTAGAAAGAAAAAGACAGAGAGACTAAAGAGAGAGAGAGAGAGAGAGAGTGAGAGAGAGAGCATAGCGAGGTCGCTGTCAATGTCTCATTGAAAAGTCAAATGCATTGCACAATTGTTCAATATTGCCATCATTCTTTTAACTCCTGTTCCCATTAAAAATGGGGAAAAAGGGAGTATTAAAGTACTGCAAATGTATGTAACAGGCAGAAAGAGGCATTTCCGACTATATAAACTATATATATTCTTGATCAGCATCAACAGCCGAGTCGATATAGCCATGTCCGTCTGTCCGTCCGTCTGTATGAACATAGAGACCAAACTTGGCATGCAGGTTCATACGCAGATCAAGTTTATTTCAAACTTCGGATACACCCCCCTCGCACTCACGCAAGCCGAAAAAAACCCCCACAGCCACAATTTTAAAGATATAGCTTTGATTTTTTTAAAGATACATGTTATATCAATGTTGATCAGCTGCGTAAATTTCATTACGATCGGATAAACAGCACCGAAGCTATGGAAGAATCTTTTACCCCCGTCTCAGCAGGCAGAAACAACAGTTTGACGGGCACTGGACAAGTTAGGTGAACTGCTTGCTTGTGTTACCGCTGATACTTGAAATGCAAGTTGGGAGTCTCGTAGTCGGGCACACTCGACTACAGCATTCTTACATGTTTTGACTTACTTTTAATTTTTTTTAACCATTTGAATGTTCATTGTGTCATTTTTTTTCATATATTGATTGATCAATGACTCAATGTTTCGTATTGATGTTTTTTTTAGGGGGTAGATTAGTTCTCTTTTGATAACTATTGAAATGGTCATAGCTTTTGAACGAATTTTCAGAATTGGGATGAACGATGTGGGAGTTTTTTGCGATTTGCGTGGGTGCGGGGGGATGGGGGGTGCATCCGAAATTTGATATAAGCTTGATCTGCTTATGGTATACAGGAACCTGCATGCCAAGTTTGGTGTCTCTAGCTCATATAGTCTCTGAGACGACGCGTTCATACAGACAGACAGATGGACATGGGTAGTTCGTCTCGGCTGTTGACGCTGATCAGGAATATATATAGTTTATATTGTCGGAAATGCCTCCTTCTGCCTGTTACTCACATTTGCAGTACTTTATAACTCCCTTTTTCCCATTTTTAATGGGAACAGGGAGTAAAAATATTTCTTGTGTTAATCAGAAAATACTTCGTCACAAAATTAGATATCAGAAGTTTTGTGGGTTTAATATGAATCATCCCTAGCCTTTAACCTAGCAGAGAGGTGTTTTTATTTGATGTGATCAACTAAAGCTTCAGAGCTTTAAGCTTTAGCAGAGATACAAGCCCAAAAGCTTCAAGATGTCACCCCCATCATTGTGAATGCATCAGAAGGGTCAAGCACTATGAATTATATGTAAATAGTTAAGAATAAGCATAAGAGACTATTCTTACACATGTAATTAAACCTAGCCATAAGCCCTGCGTTTTAGAATGGTATAAATACCGGCCTCGCTGCCTAATAAAGTTCAGTTCTTGACAGCATTCGAGCCTCGCCTATTATAATACATGTATATTAAATAACATTACCTGATTGACTGACTTACTGATTGACTTGTTTTTCAGCAGATCACCTTGAAACTCATTTTCATAGATCCATTTCAAGAAGTACAAAATACGTGACTCCAAAATTAGGGAAAATCTACAATCAGATTTGGAAAATTGGCGGAAAGCTGTTATTTTCTATCTTCGATTGGATGTGTTTGAAACATTTTCAAAGATCTTTTCGAAAAATCATTCAATCCATACCAGCTCTGTGGTTTTGGAAAAATGTATTCCCGAAATATTTTGTTGCAAAGGTTATATACGGAAACGGATCTCTAAAGCACCTATTTGACTCGCTGATTTTAGAAAATTTCACCTGCATCGTCGGAAAATGGGTGCGATTGATTCTAAATGCATTTTACAACCTTAACACACGAAATTATTAAGTTATTAACTTTCAGTTTCAAACTCAATTTGGTACAGGCTTAGAAAAATATTTGCCCACTGGCAGGAATCTATTGTCAAGGTCAAATGCGTTGCTGGGTAACTTAAACCCATTTCGGCCAGTTTTACATATTATATAGGTTGAGGGTATTTACATATTTATATAATTAAAAGATGGGTGCTTTGTTCTTGTTGAAATCGACCAGCAGCCACTTCGTCGATACTATTTTTTGACTCATAAGAAAAAATATACATAATTCAAAGACTTTCATTAATACAAGTAGGAACGTTGCGGTCGGATGCACCCGACTGCGATATACTCTTTTTGTCGCCTCTTTGCGGAGTCAGAAGTGGACGTGGTAACTGTATTTTTGCTCAAATCTATCAAGTTTTGCCATCAATTTAAATTTGGTTGGGATTCAACGTGGAATTCAACATGCGAAATTTGGTGATTCTAGCTAAAGGAGTGGCGGAGATACAGACTTTGCTTATTTGTGGGGGCGGAGGTGGGCGTGGCCAAATTTTTTTTAGTCAGGCCAATTAAGGATGCGAGAAGTAGCCCTTGTTCTAAAATTTGGTTACTCTAGCTATAAAACTGTGAAAGATATAGGTTTTTGCGGTTTGTGGGGGAAGGGGTGGGGGTGGGGTGGAGATCTTGACACTTTGTCTGCCTAAGGTATATACCAACATGTATACCAAGTTTGGTTGCTCTAGCTTCAAAACTGTGGAAAAAACCTGCGTTCATACGGACAGACGGACATTTCACAAACCCAATATACTCCTATTTATTCCCTGTTCCCATTAAAAATGGGAAAAAGGGAGTTATAAAGTACTGCAAATG
Organism: Hirtodrosophila cameraria; assembly: GCA_949708635.1. Classification (NCBI taxonomy): domain Eukaryota; kingdom Metazoa; phylum Arthropoda; class Insecta; order Diptera; family Drosophilidae; genus Hirtodrosophila; species Hirtodrosophila cameraria. Next base: position 17,021,856 of record OX453090.1, read on the forward strand.
TTTGTAACAGACAGAAGGAGGCATTTCCGACCATACAAACTGTATACATTCTTGATCAGGATCAACAGCCGAGACGAACTAGCCATATCCGTCTGTCTGTCCGTCTGTCTGTCTGTATGAACGCGTCGATCTCAGAGACTATAAGAGCTAGAGACATCAAACTTGGCATGCAAGTTCCTGTATACCATACGCAGATCAAGTTTATTTCAAATTTCGGATACACCCCCCCGCACCCACGCAAATCGTAAAAGACCCCCACAGCCAAAATTTTAAAGATAAAGCTTTGATTTTTGGTACACAGATATGTTCTATATCAATGTTGATCAGCTGTGTAAATTTCAACACGATCGGATAAATAGCACTAAAGTTATGGAAGAATCTATTACGCCCGTCTCAGCTGGCAGAAACAACAGGTTGACATGCACTTTACAAGTTAAGTGCGCTGCTTGCTTGTGTTGCCGCTGAACTGCTTGAAATGCAAATTGGGATCAGGGAGTCTCGAAGTCGGGCATACTCGACTAGAGTATTCTTACTTGTTTCTTTTTTTTTTTTTTAAATTAAAAAAGAGTATAATCACAGCCGAAGATCATAGGGTGTTAACTCTCCCGTCACCTTTTACTTAGACACCTAACTAAACTTGTATTCAATGTCTATGTGTAAAAAGTTTTTTGCTTTAATAACGGCAAATCGGTCGCAGCATTACATACTTATTGGTATCGTCGATTTTAGTCATTACACACAGTCTATTCCCACGGCATACTTGAGGGAAACCCGCCTCGACCCCGACAGCCACCATCCGTTGTTGACAATAAATGAAATATTTTGAGCCCATTCCGATATAATAACTCGCGCGATATGCTACTGTATCATATTTCATGCCCATGATTATAAGTTCAGTATTTGGAGTATCGCAATAAGTATGCACTTTGTTGTGCAGCGTTTAAACGATGGGGTTGCTTCATGAACTGTGTACTATTTACTTGCAAAGCGTCCTCGTGCTTTAACTTTGACCTTAAATGTTCTCTCCTTCATTATGGCTTGTCTCTTTCCGATTGCGGTTTTGTATGAATATTTTAGTATCGATTCTAATTGAATAATTCATCGAACAACGCTGTTTTATAAAAAGTAAAAACTCAAAAGCACCCATGGATATTTCAAATAAAAAAAAATAATAATATTAAAATTCATAAATAATGGAGAGATCTTAACACTATGACTGCTTTAAAACTGACGAACAGACAGACGGACAAAAGAGTATATATTGGATTCAATTTTTGAAAAAAAAGAGTATTAAAGCCAATAGTAGATGGAAATATTTGAAGTAAACTTACCACTTATTTTATGTCAAATCTTTCAAGTTTTGACATCAATATACATTTGGTTGAGTCAGTTCTACATGTTTGTGATAAACAAACTTTGCTCGATTGCAAGGGCGGGGGTGGGCTTGGCAATATTATTTTTATCCAATCTATTTAATAGGGCAACAGAATTCAACCTGCAAATTTGGTGATTCTAGTTAAAGGGGTGTGGATGATACAGATTTCTTGACACTTTGTCTGCCTATGGTATATACCAACATGCATACCAAGTTTGGTTGCTCTAGTTTCAGACGGACGGACAGGCGGACGGACAGACAGACGGACAGACAGACATTTCACAAACCCAATATACACCTTTTTTTTTTCTTTTTTTTTTAAATGAAAAGAGTATAACTAGTGTGAAAAGAAAGCTTCATGAAGTGAACACATCGCGTGAGCGCCGTCTTTGACTAAAAGTACAGCTGTACGGACAAGAGGACAGAAAGGCAGGGAGGTGCCTGCATCAAATTCGTTTCTCTGCAACGTGAACACATTCCTTGGAATTGCATTGCAAAATGCTAAGCCCTTATGGTGTTAAGTGCAAGTATCTGTATAGTACAGGAGTCGGCAAAAAGCAGCAGATTGGCAATTTGTATACATGCATGCATTTTTAGAGAGCACGGCAGAAAAAAGCTATTGAGAGCTCTGTCTATTGTCTATTGCGCCGATTTCGTTGGCACAGTACATTTGAACAAAAACGTAAAGGCGAGAATGAAAATCATTTCTTTGTCGATTCTCTATCCAGAAGGTTGTCTACAGTTGTTGCGCGGTAAATGTTGATGTTCGCTTGACTTTTTCACGAAAATGTGTGCTCCAACATTTTGCAACGTTGATTTACGTTAATTTTGTATATGTATATGATTATGATGTACTATGATTTCCCGGAGTGCGGTAACTTCGCCCCTACAACCTTAACCAACAGTTTTCTAGCCAACAGGGTAAATTTTCCGGAAAATTGGTATGCAGTTTTTAATTAATATTCTTATTGATCTTTGCAAATGAGTTTGAAGTAAATCGCATTAGAAATCAACTTTGGTCTTTTAACCACCCATTTTCCAACCGGGAATGTGAATTTTCTGGAAAATTGGTATGCAGTTTTTAATGAATTTTCATATGGATGAGTTTGAAATAATTCGCATAAAAACTAAACTTAGCCCTTTTTACCACCCACTTTCCACCCGGGTATATGAACTTTCCGGAAAATTGGTATTCAGTTTTTAATGAATTTTCATATTGATCTTTGAAAATGAGTTTGAAGCAAATCGCATAAGAACTGAACTTTGGCCTTTTTACCACCAACTTTCCACCCTAGGGGATAATTTTCCGGAAAATTGGTATGCAGCTTTAAATTAATTTTCATATTGATTTTTGAAAATTAGTTTGAAGCAAATCGCATAAAAACTCAACTTTCGCACATACAACCTTTACCACCTATTTTCCGCTCAGGAGAGTGCATTTTCCGGAAAATTGGTATACAGTCATAAACTGTAATACTAATTTTTTAATTTAAAAAAAAAAAAAAGGAAATAGAGTATTTAGGGCTTGTGAAATGTCCGTCCGTCCGTCTGTCCGTCCGTCCATCCGTCCGTCTGTATGAATGCAGGTTATTTCCACAGTTTTGAAGCTAGAGTAACCAAACTTGGTATACATGTTGGTATATACCATAGACAGACAAAGTGTCAAGATTTCCCACATATACATCTTTGAAAATAAGTTTGAAGCTGATCGGATGACAAACAGAAAAGTTGCATACAAAATTGCAAAAGAATTTTTAACATAAAATGAAACTACTGTGAAAAATTCATCCTTCTAGGTCTAATGGCTGTGCGAGAATTGTAAATCATTCAGTCAGTCAATCAGCATGAACACTTTTTATACACATATATATATATATATAGTCCTTATCAGCACCAATAGCCGAGACGAACTAGCCATGTCCGTCTGTCTGTTGTAAGGGTGTAAACGGTATAAGAAAAGAAAAACAGACCTCATATAAACACAACATTCAAATGTAGTAAAGCCGTTAAATAATATACGTAGCAAAATGTGATTTAACATACATGTAGTACGGTTCGGATCGATATGATATTAGAATTATCGATCACGAGCGAGTGGACTCTGAACAAAAATATAGCGTTCATGAACGATTGAAGAGTGTGACCGAATGTTATCGCTCATGAACGACGAAATCAGTTCACAAGCTCATTTGGACGATGCACTCTATTGAACGTGTTCGGGGAGGGGACGTTATGATAGCGCCCTATCCAAAGTGGTCCTCATGAACTCTGTGGTCGGGCTATCGTCGTTTCGTCAACGCATAACTCTGGGGGTGGTCGTTGCCGTTTTCTTCCGTTCCCGCTTGGAACGTCTTCAAGTCCGCCAGGTTAGCCGATATTCTGGTCCTATCTGCAGTCGGACTATGTTCGGCGAGACGAATTTGAGTACTCTGTACTTCGTACTTAGCGAGCTTCGCCGCAAACATGCCTTGGAAAGATGACGTTGGCACAACAGAACCAGCGTATCCGTAGGTTGTAGCTTCTCTGCTGCTCCTGCGATGCCCGTTGGGTGTTCTGCTGTACCACTTCGAAGACGTCCTTCAACCTAGTTGCCTTCGCCTGCGGCTCCTCGGTGTTCTCACCTAAGCCCGGTGTGACTTCCTCATAGAGTGCTCCCGGCAACCTGGGTTCCTTGCCCTGCACCAAAAACACTGGTCTAAGCCCGATGGTGTCGCTGAACTCTGGCAGCAATTCGTCCCACTTATTTTGGTTTCCGTCGATATACTGGGCCACCATGGTTTTAATGGACCGATTCGCCCTTTTCGTGGGGTTTAGTTTCGGGGTATACGGCTCCGTGTGGTCCAGTTCCATGCCCGCCGATTTGCAAATGGGCTTGAACGAGCGGTTGGTAAGCTGCGTCCCATTGTCGCAGGCAAACTTTCGTGGTACTCCAAACCGACACAAAATACGTTCTCTGAAGGCCGTCTCCAAATAGACGGTGGTAGCTTTCCGCAAAGGGACCAGCTCCACCCACTTGGAAAATGCATCAAAGAACACTAACAATGTGGTGTTCCCATATTTGGATCGCGGCAGCGGCCCCATAAAATCCGCAGAACAGTTCCAAACGGGCCCTGAGCTCGTGCCGAGCCACGACGCGGAAAAGCCCTTACCAGTAATACCTCTGAGTAATTCGTGTTGCCGTCTTCCGGATGCCTAAGTGTCCTGCGGTTGGTTCTTCCAGGACCCGCTGACGATGGTCGCTAGGCAAGCACAGTTTCCAGGATACCTGTTCCTTTTCCGGGGTCGCCGTCCTTGGTGTTGATAAATTTTCTACCACGAACTCCGGAAACTTCTCCGGTTGCTCCTGCAACCTCTGAAACCACGGGCACTTTGAGATATCTTCCTGGAAACGCTGCAGAGTTTCGTTGGGTTGTCAGGAGAGTGCATTGGCCACGATGTTCTGGCTTCCTCGCCTGTAGCTTATCTCAAAGCGATACTGCTGTAGTTCGAGTGCCCACCGAGCGATGCGACCAGTCGAGTTACCAATTGAGTTTAACCATTTCAACGCGAGATGATCAGTGATCACCTCGAAATGGTAACCCTCACGATAACATCGGAGCTTCCTTATCGCCCACACGATGGCCAAACTCTCTTTTTCCGTGGCCGAGTAGTTCTGGATCCGTTGGATGAGAACCGCGCTCAGCCCATAGTCGCTGGCATCCGTCTGCAGCTTGCGGGCACGCCAATACTGGTGCTTGCGTCAACTTCTCTTTTAGACTCTCGAAAGCAGCCTGCCGGTCCTCGTCCCAGGTCCACTTCCTACCCTTCTGGAATAGGCTGGTCATGGGTTGCACAATGGTGGAGAAGTTTGGTACAAAGCGCCGGTACCACGAGGCTATGCCCAAACAACGCCGCAGCTCCTTGAGCGTGGTGCCAGCCGGCGTAAGGCTGAAACCTTGTTAGGGTCGCTGATGACATGTTCTAAGTACACCAAACTCCGCTGAAAGAACTGACACTTCTGCCGGTTGGCTTCCCTGAGTCGTCGGAACACCTCTCGTAAGTTTCCCACGTGTCCCTCCAAAGTAGAACTGGTGACAATGATGTCATCGAGGTGCGCAAAGGCATGGGCCTCCATATCCGGCCCGATGACGCTGTCCAATACCTCTTCCAGGCACAGTAAAAGCGGTGTATTCCCGACTCCCCTGGGCCATCGGAATTTGCCAGTAACCGCTCTTCAAGTCCAACGTTGATATGAAGAGCGCGTTGCGCAGTCGTTCCAGGTTGTGGTTGATTCTTGGAAGCGAGTACGCGTCCGGTACTGAGCGAGCATTCAACTGTCTAAAATCCACACACATGCGCATATCCCCGGTCTTCTTACCGATGAGAACGATGGATGCACTGTGTGGTCTTTTGGAGGGTTCCATCTGCCCGTTCCGCACCAGCTCGTCCACTTGCTCATCGATGATCTTCTGCATCGCGGGATTCTTCGGATAATACCTTTGCTTCACCGGCTTGTCGTCTATGACTACGATTGCGTGCTCCACGATGTGGGAGATTCCAGCCAGCCCTTCGAATTTGGCCAACTCTGCCACCAAAAAATCCGCGACCCACGGTGCTGGTTATGGTACCAGGGGTGGGCATGCGGCTACCGGAGAATCGCGCACCGGAGGGGTCGAACCTGCGGCTAAGTTACATGCGTGGGTGTCGCTCGTATTTTCCACCTCGATGGTCTGTGCCTGTAAGGCCGTTGGGCCTATCCTGGCTGTCCAGCGGAAGTGGTTTCTGACTCGTGCCATTGCTGTGTCGGCTAGCGGTAGAAAAATCGGTGTTGATGCGCCAGGACTCCGTACCGGGGTTTCCTGAATTGGCGATGTTGCCTCCTGGGTGCCCGTAATCGGCGGCGTTGCCTCCAGAGTGTCCTTAATCGCTGGAGCTACCTCCTGAGTGCCCGTGATAGCAGAAGGTACCTCCTGAGTGCCCGTAATTGACGGCGCTGTTGTTGTTCCTGTTCCTGTGGTGTCCTGTACTTCTGTCGTGGCCCCTCTTCGCGATTTCCGGACCGTCACGGTTCCTACGAGACTGGCGGGCTGGTGAGTCATCGAAGGTTTTTCTTCGAGTTTCTCGATGAAACTCAACGGGTCTGAGTGGCCGGCGAAGAGGCCCCCCACTTCCATAGTTTATTGGCCAATACCGAACAGGAAATCCGCTCGGGCCGTACGCCCGGAGGCCTGGTGGCTGAGATTCCACTGCTTTCCACAGCAATCCGGATGCTCGACAAGTGAGTGGCGTGGCCTTCTTGGGAGTAAATGCGCTCAGGGGCTATCGGCGGAGTCGTCAGGGTCGGTTTGGCGGCTACCGCTGGGTTGTTCCCTGAATACTGTGGGGAGGCCCAGACTCCGTTTACGTATCCTTGTCGAGGGAAGAGGGGTACCACTGAGTACTGAGATTTAACGGCTCGAGTATCCTGTTTGTAAGACGAAGTGCACCAGCGAGTACTGTTAGCTAAGACTCGCGTATCCTGTTCGAAGGACGAAGTGTACCAGCGCGTACTGATGGTTAAGTGAACCAAAGCCTATTGATAACTAAGACTCGCGTATCCTGTTCGAAGGATGAAGTGTACCAGCGCCCACCGATAACTAAGACTCGCTTATCCGGGTCGAAGGACGAAGTGTACCAGCGCGTACTGATGGCTAAATCTCGCGTATCCTGGTTGATTTTTTTTTCCCCAATGTCGATGACTGTCTTTTAATTTTCTTGGTTGTGTCCTTGTTGACTCCTTGTAATAACACTGTCTGTCGTGTCGCTGACTGTACTTAAATTTTCCTTGGATCACTTGGGTTTTGATTTGCACTCGTTGACTTGTCTTCGTAAACTGTCTTTTGATGTTCACTCCTGGATTTCTTCCCGTAGACCGTCTTTTGATGTTCACTCATGGAATAAATTTGATTGATTTAATTTTGCCATCCCCCCGCCATCAAATTAAATTGATAGCAAAACTGGAAATATTTGAGCAAAAACACAATTGGCACGGCCATTTCTGTCTCAGCAAAGAGGCTAAAAAAAGAGTATATCGCAGTCGGGTGCATCCGACTGCAACGTTCTAACTTGTTTTTTTATACTTCTTTATTCTTTACGATAAGAAAACAAGTTGGTAATTTAAAGCAAATGAACCAATCTATGATCTAAAAATGTGTGGTGGTTGACATATTGTTTTTTAACAACCCGATTGCCTTTGTCCGGATTTTTTTGTCCGCTACTGTATATATTTATATATATATATATACTATAGTACTTGTATCTGTTATTCAATATGCATATTGTACACCTGATATCACGATAATAAACATACACATATGTATATAAATATGATTCGATCCAATGCCAAAAGCAAACGACTCGACCTTTGTGAGAGTATTGGAAAATAATGGACAAATCGTCTGAATTGAAATGTTAAAAATGTTCCCATTCAAAATGGGAAAAAGGGAGTCATAAAGTACTGCAAATGTGTGTAACAGACAGAAGAAGGCATTTCCGACTATATAAACTTTATATATTCTGGATCAGCATCAACAGCCGAGACGAACTAGCCATGTCCGTCTGTCTGTCCGTATGAACACACAAATCTCGGAGACTATAAGAGCTAAAGGCACCAAACGTGGCACGCAGGTTCCTATATACCATACGCAGATCAAATTTATTTCAAATTTCGGATGCACCTCCCCGTACCCCCGCGAATCACAAAAAACTCCCACAACCACAATTTTAAAGATAAAGCTTTAATTTTTGGTACACATATATGTTTAATCAATGTTGATCGGTTACTTGTTATGGAAGAATCTTTTTCCCTCGTCTCAGCAGGCAGAAGCAACAGTTTTACAGGCACTGGACAAGTTAAGTGTGCTGCTTGCTTGCGTTGCCGCTGAACTGCTTGAAGTGCAAATTGGGAGCTGGGAGTTTCGTAGTCGGTCCCACTAGCCTTGAGCATTCTTACTTGTACTTATCAAAACGAATTGAAATGTAGAACAGGCCTGAATATTTAATAAAATATCTCTGTTACATTCGAAACAAGTAAGAACGTTACAGTCGGATGCACCCAACTGCGATATACTCTTCTTTTCGCCTCTTTGCAGAGTCAGAAGTGGGGGTGGCAATTTTTTTTGGTCACATCTTTCAAGCTTTGACATCAATTTAAGTTTGGTTGGGCCAGTTCTATAGGTTTGGGAGAAATAAACAATGCTCGATTGCAAGGGCGGGGGTGGGCGTGGCAAAATTATTTTGATCCAATCTATTAAATAGGGCAATAGAAATCAACCTGCAAAATTTGGGGACTCTAGCTAAAGGGGTGTGGGATATACAGACATTGCTCATTTGTGTGGGCGGGGGTGGGCGTGGCCAAATTTTTTTTAGTCAGATCAATCAAGGATGTGATAAGTAGCCCTTGTGCTAAATTTGGATACTCTAGCTATAAAACTGTGGGAGATATAGGTTTTTGCGGTTTGTGTGGTAAGTGGTGGGGGTGGAGGGGAGATCTTGACACTTTGTGTGACTATGGTATATACCAACATGTATAGCAAACTTGGTTGTTCTAGCTTCAAAACAGTAAAAATCACTGCGTTCGTACAGACAGACGGACGGACGGACATTTCACAAACCCAATATATCATTCTGATACTATTTTATTTAATTTGATAAAATTGATGCTGACCCCGTCCCCTCCCCCACCATCATATCGCAGTCAGGTGCATCCGACTGCAACGTTCTTACATGTTCAAATTTTTATTGGGAACAGGGAGTAAAAATCATTTATAACTTTCTTCAAAATGTATTCCTGTTAAGACAAGTTTCTTTGTTTATACATTAAGGTATATACATAGCTAATGTTTTTGAACAAAATAAATAAATACATAAAAGCTTTAGTGATGCTAAGGCCTTTAACGGCACAATGACATCGATGTTATGCTCCTCGCCGACGCGCCATGCATATAAATATATGCACATACAGAACATATGTATGTACTTATAAGAAGTGTCGAATTCAATACACTGCTAACTGCAGGCGTCTGGCTTAAATTCGTGAAAGCTAAAAGCTGGGAGCTGATGGAACTGGTCACTATATAACCGAAACAGGGGTAAGGCAAAAACTTTTCAGAAATTCGAATCATGTAACAAAATACATGATGGCCAAATTCAAAAGTGCCCACACACAAGATGGTCAGAGGACATAAATGCTGTATGAGTTAGTGTGCAAGTGCGTGCATTTGCATTGGCTTTGCACAGTGGGCTAACGAGCCGAACGAGAGGTCTTAAATTAAAAAAAGGAAGAACGTTGCAGTCGGATACAACCCTTTGCTATATACTCTTTTTTTCGCTTCTTTGTGGATTCGGAAGTGGGTGTGGCAATTGTATTTTTGGTAAAATCTTTTAAGTTTTACCATCAAGTTAAATTTGGTTGGGCCAGTTCTACAGGTTTGGGAGAAACAAACTTTGCTCGATTGCAAAAGCAGGGGTTGGCTTGGCCAAATTATTTTTATCCAATCTATTATGTAGGGCAACAAAAGTCATCTTTCAATATTTGGCAATTCTAGCTAACGGGGTGTGCGGTGTTCAAAAAGGTTTTCAGAAGTTCATGAGTTCAATTTGGTTACCCTAGCTGTAAAACTGTGGATATAGGTTTTTGCGGTTTGTGGGGGAAGGGGTTGGGGTGGGTGAAGATCTGAATCACTTCTTTTGGGATGGCTTTCAGCTCGTCAGTCGCATTATGTCATCTCTTGTCTGAAATCTGGTTCGTTTCAAAAACATTTTAGAAGCCATGTCAGGAAAGCAAGGAAGCTGAGTTTTTCAAGCAGTAGAAATAAATTCTTAAAAACTATAGCCCGAACTGTGCCGTGAAGATTTTTCAATCTTCAGTATCTAAATTATTTTCAGCACGATTTTTAATTTTGCCCACTATGATTTGGCCGGGCAACGGCTGCTCCTGCTGTCTGTGTACTTTGTGTGGGCGCAACATGTGTTTATAATTATGTTTTCAATGTGTGCTCACATTTTTGGACGCAGGCTGTTCATAATGCACAAGCAGTATGTGTGTGTGTGTGTGTGTGTGTGAATGTATGTGCGGGTGTATACGTCCAAATTACAACAGCAACTGCAGCTGAAGCGGCCTGCAGAACAACGCATATGGCCTCAAGTTGCAATTGTCAGCGCTCGGTTAATTTAAGGTCAGCAGCGAGTTGGAGTTTTAGAAAGGGGAGAAAGTTGATAACAAAATTGCTGTACCCAAAAACACACACACACATACACATCCATATTATTTTTTTCCATTTAAATATATACATATCGCATCTGGCTTAATTTCTACATTTCGAGTTCGCTGTTAAATAAGTTGATTCTACTTTTCGAGTTAGCGCAAACAGCGACAACAATTTACACGATTTGCCATACGCAAAATGCTTGTCACTTGCAGTGTGCAATGCTAACAAAAGACTCTGGTCTAGCAAGTCCCCTAAGCCTCCCTTCCCCCCTTTCTTTACCACCCGCTGATGCTGCCCATTCAGCGATTTGTGCCAACTGTCGGCATTGCCTTTGTCTTTTGTATGCGCGCAGTGACCTGCAAAAATGGCAGACGCTGGTTATTTTGGCTCTTGGCTGTTGGCTCTTGGCCTGATCTGTTAGTGGTGCACCACCTGAGCTTCTTTGCCCCGCTGCGTCTATTGTTGACCCAAAGCTGAGCGTGGGTGGGTGGCTGCTTTCGGTTTGGTCAGTGGATGTTGCATATAATTTCATTCATCACACGGTTACCAAAAGAAAATGGCAAAAAGTAAAAGAAAATCATGAAGAGAGAAAAGAGATGCCTTCAAATATCTAATCGGCAGCAGTCGGTCTTGTCGCTTTCTAATTTTCTTTGCTTTTTGCATTTCTTTCAGCATTTGTGTCGCGTTTGCCATTTAATGCCACTGCAGTCGTTTCCCTCGACGTTTGGCCATCTTTTTTCAATTTTGTTCAATGCTTTTCGTTTTGCCAGTGCTACTTGGCCATTTTCATTTTGGGGCCACTGCCTGTGTCTATTCTGCCGACAAGCAAATATTGTATTTTCTCAGTCGCATTTTTCAACTGACATCTCCATTCCCATTCCTTTTCCCATTCCTTTTCCCATTCCACCCTCGACAACTACACCTTTTTTTTGCATTATGCATTTGTGCTTGGAGGCAAAAGTATTTTGTTCACGAATTCAATGAATGATTTTTATACTCTATTTTTAATTTTTTGAAAAAAAAAAACAAGTAACAACGCTCTAGTCGAGTGTGCTCGACTACGAGACTCCCAGCTCCCAACTTACATTTCAAGCAGTTCAGCGGCAACACAAGCAAGCAGCGAACTTAACTTGTCCAGTGCCTGTCAAACTGTTGTTTCGGCCTGCTGAGACGGGGGTAATAGATTCTTATATAACTTTGGTGCTATTTATCCGATCGTAATGAAATTTTTTTTGCAAAAAAAAAAAAAATAGTTTATTGGGTTTGTGAAATGTCCGCTGTCTGTCCGTCTGTATGAACACGGCTTTTTTCCAAAATTTTGAAGCTAGAGCAACCAAAATTGGTATACATTTTTGTATATAGAGTAACCAAATTTGATACTAGGGCTACTTATCACTTCCTTGATTGATCTGACTTCTGTTGCCCTATAAAATAGATTGGATAAATATATTTTTGCCACTCCCACTAACGCCCTTGCAATTGAGCAAATTTTATATCTTCCCCACCTGTAAAACTGGACTAACCAAATTTAAATTGATGGCAAAACTTGATAGATTTGAGCAAAAATACAATTGCCACGCTCACTTCTTGTCTCGTAAAGAGGCTAAAGAAAGTGTATATCGCAGTCGGGTGTATCCAACTGCAACGTTCTTACTTGTTAAGCACGTTTTTATTACTTTTGCTGTTTGGGCACAAAGTTGCAGGCCTTTCAGAAAATATATATGTATCTGTATACTTACCAACTTAATATATGTATGTAAAATGGCTGGTCTGACTTCGCTGGCCCTTCATCTTTACAATTGCCAAAAGTATTCAGTATTAATGTGTAATATGTGGATGCGTTTATGTTGTAGCTAGCGAGCACTGTAGTTTGTATTAAACCAGTGCACTGTGAGCCAAGATTGAGTGAAAACGGCCAAAACTATAAGACGATTACTGATTGCAAGAAAAATCCGTAAATTACTGTTTTAAAGTTTTTTACTCTTTTTTTTACTTTTTTGAAAAAAAAGGGAAAATAGAGTATATTGGGTTTGTGAAATGTCCGACCGTCCGTCTGTCCGTCTGTATGAACGCAGGTTTTTTCCACAGTGTTGAAGCTAGAGCAACCAAACTTGGTATACATGTTGGTATATACTATAGTAAGACAAAGTGTCAAGATCTCCCCCCAGCACCACCCCTTCCCCCGCAAATCGCAAAAACCTATATTTTCCACAGTTTTACAGCTAGAGTATCCAAATTTTGCATAAGGGCTACTAATCACTTGCTTGATTGATCTGACAAAAAAAAATTGCCCACGCCCACCCCCGCCCATAAAAATGAGCAAAGTCCTTATCTCCCCCACCCCTTTAGCTAGAGTCCCCAAATTTTGCAGGTTGAATTCTATTGCCCTATTTAATAGATTGGATAAAAAGAATTTTGCCACGCCCACCTCCACCCTTGCAATCGACCAAGGTTTGTTTCTCCCAAACTTGTAGAACGGGCCCAACCAAACTTAAATTGATGGCAAAACTTGAAAGATTTGAGCAAAAATATAATTGCCACGCCCACTTCTGACTCCGCAAAGAGGCGAAAAAAGAGTATATCGCAGTCGGGTCCATCCGAGTGCAACGTTCTTACTTGTTTTTATAAGTAAACCTATTACACTATATAACACTCAAAATGAAGTAGAGATTAAAATGAACTTTTCTGATGCAGTTTGGGACCCTTATAACGAAAATAATTTTTACTCCCTGTTCTCATTACAAATGGGAAAAGGGGAGTTATAAAGTACTGCAACTGTATGTAACAGGCAGAAGGACGCATTTTCAACTATATAAACTATATATATTCTTAATCAGCATCAACAGCCGAGTCGATCTCAGAGACTATAAGAGCTAGAGACACCAAACTTGGCATGCAGGTTCCTGTATACCATACGCAGATCATGTTTATTTCAAATTTCGGGTACACCCGGTCGCACCCCAGCAATTCGCAATGCTAGGCTTGGCTTGGCTTTGTAGTCAACGTGGTAATATTCTTTAGTTCTCATAGTCCTGCAAGACTTTTTGCTGGTAATGGAGACACTCTCTCAGAAAAGATACCAGTCTTAATTAAAATCATACGCCTATATCTTATAGCTGTCATAGGATCAATCGGTCAAAAATTGAATTTTCACAAGTTTTACGAGTGTTTCTGCAATATATTATCTTTGGCTCGTCGAAATTAACTTTTCTTTCTTTTTTTATTTCAATTCAATATCACAAAAGCTTCTAAAAATGTATCAATACTCATTATATTTTTATTTATTTATTCATATATAATAAGAAAATAATGAGTACAATTTTTTTTGTAACTTTAAATATTACCCTCATTTTTTTGGCTTGTGCTGATGGCTTAAAGGCTGTTCAGAGGAGGGGGTATCGGGCGTCTCTGTGGATGCATTGCAACTAAATGTGGTGCAAAATACCGAGTACATCGAAGCTCTGCTCCCGAGCCCGTCAATAAATCATTGTGCAGACAACGGAGCGCGTTGTTCAAAAGCACTCTTCGTATATATGTAAGTATATGGATAGATGTATGGATGTTGACTGCGCATATCAATACTTCGCATAGACGGATTGTATTTTCAATATTTGCGCAGCGTAGATCATGAAAACGCAGCCCTGTCCAGACTCCAACGGAGAAGAGTTGAAGAGTACGCAGTGGCTTTTGTTGGTTTTGTATTGCAATGATTTAGCAGTTTTTCGTCTGTGTTTACGTTGTGGATGAACGACAACGACAACGGCGGCGGCGACGACGACGACCGGGGTTGCTGAATAAGAAATCAGCAAATTGTTGTGTTTTAATCGAGCCGCGGAGTCAGACAAAATCACAATCCCAATTCCAATCACAATGGCGTTGTGCCCATTTACCCCCCTTCAATTGTCTGCAATAAGTCGCGGCCTCAGCCGCGCTGCTGTTGTGGCCACATTGAACGCGGTTCATCAATATGATGGTGGCAGTAAGGATATAGAAAAAAACAACCAACAACTAGTTCGCAGCTAGCAGCTAACAGATACTTGTGTAAATAACTGTCAGCCAATTGTTGTTTAATCGCCGGCTTAGTCATGTTGCGATGCACTTTTGAGGTTAAGTGCCTCAGGCTGCAGTGGCAGAGTGCTGCTGGGAAAAGGTGTGGATATGGGCTGTATGCTCGTGCAGCTTTAAGGTTCTTTTTTTTCGTATTTTTTTCAACGCAAACTGAAAGCAGCGGCAGCAACAGCGGCGCTTTTGCTGTCTGCTAGCTAATTAGTTGCACATTTTACATTAATTAATTTTTATAGCATACTTTTTTGCGCTCGCGCGCGTTTTGCAAACTTTTGTCATAAGAAAGAAACGCCTCCATTTTGTGTGCCTGTCACTGGTGGTGGCCGCCATTAGCTGCATGTGCCGCTGCCCAAAAACCGCTGCCTCAACCAATGCCACACCACACTCCAGTCATTGCACCTTTGAATCACTAAATTTTGCTGTCAAATGCAAAAAAAAAGAATGAAAAAAAAAGAAAAAAATCAAAAGAAATTCCAAGCCGTGCGGCGTCTTTGATGCTGCTTCTGCTAATGCTGACTAATTGGATTTGCCTTAGAACTAATAAAAACATTACAAAAGTATTTCGTTTTTACTGCAAATTAGCCAACAATAATTATTTTGCTTGCCAGCAGCAACAACAAAAGCTAAAGAATCATAAGAATCGAAGCAACATCCTCTATAGATGCGGCCTAATGAACTGACGTACAGGACGGCAAACTCAAACCGACCGAAAACTCAACTCTGTGAATGTGTATGTGGATGTGTTTGTATATAATTGCATTTGTCCTTAGCCATTGCACAGTGGGGCAAGTGAAACTGGATTTGTGCTAACTTCAAAATTGTGTAACGCATTTATAATTTTACTCCCTGTTCCCATTAAAAATGGGAGTATTAAAGTACCACAAATGTACCATGCAGAAGGAAGCATTTTCGACTTGATCACCATCAACAGCCGAGTCGATCTAGCCATGTTCGACTGTCTATCCGTATGTATATGTATTAACACACAGATGTCAGAGACTTTAAGAGCTAGAGACCTCAAACTTGGCATGCAGGTTCCTGTATACCATACTCAGATCAAGTTTATTTCAAATTTCGGATGCACCTCCCGCACGTCCGCAAATAAAAAAAAAAAACAGTTGATAAGCTTCGCTAATTTCATAGCAATTTCATCGGATAAAAAACACAAAAGTTACGAAAGAATCTATTACCCCCGTCTCAGCAGGCAGAAGCAACAGTTTTAAAGGCACTGGACAAGTAAGTGCGCTGCTTGCTTGCATTGCCGTTGAACTGCTTGAAATGCAAGTTGGGAGCAGGGAGTCTCGTAGTCATGCACACTCGACTAGAGCATTCTTACTTGTTATATTTCGTGTTCTAATTAAGATACGAACACACAATTTAAATTGACGGAAGTTAAGCTAATTTGTATTACTATGTGAGAACTTAGAATTAATTTTAAGACTATGCCAAACCGATAACAGCAGTTGGTTTTTCATACAAATTTTGTAAATTACTTTAAAATTCATACACAAGTCATGTGGATTTGCAAAAAATAAAAATTCCAAAATTAACTTTATATATTCCTTGTTACGGCCACTGTGCGTTGGGGTATTGGGGTGTCTGTTAGCTGGTAGAGCAGTCACGCCCAAAATGTGTGCTCTTGATGTGAACACTGGATGTACACAGCTGTTATCGGCTCGGACGTTTGTCCACTGCAAGTTGGCACGTCTTATCAACATATATCGATAAAAGAATTAACTAAATCGTGACTGCCACTTAGGACATGTTAGTACCATTAATTATGGGTGATGACAGGCTTAGGCAACATTTTTACTATGTATAAACATACATACATAAATACATGCACAAACGAGTATATATATAAATGTATCCATGTATATTTTCTGATATTGATGTTGTTGTTGCTGTTGATTTTATTAGCTGCCTCGCTAGCTATTAAGGGCCGATCTCAGTTAATTAAAATCGACTTTTTGCCATTAATGCCCAAAATCAAATTAGCCACTTTCAAAAAGTTTTCATCTCATTCTGGTGCTGGTTACCACAGCAGGATTTTTCGACCCAATAGATACCAATTAATCAAAAAATGTGAGAAAATAAATTTAACGATAAATGAAATTATGATGAGCATGCAATAGCTAAAATACTTTTAAATATGAAGATGCAACATAAATTAAATTTTATGACATTGCTTTGATGCTTATTTTCAATAACGTCAATCTCAACAAAATTTCATCAAGCTGTTCATCTTTACAAGCTGTCTCATATCAAACAGCTCAACCTTGGGAAAATGTATGAATCAGTTATTTTATAAAAATAATGGGTCCATTTTGTAGAATTTTATAAGAATCAATAAAAACAAGTAAGAATGCTCTAGTCGAGTGCGAACGACTACGAGACTCGCTGCTCCCAACTTGCATTTCAAGCAGTCCAATGGCAACACAAGCAAGCAGCGCACTTAACTTGTCCAGTGCCTGTAAAACTGTCGCTTCTGCCTGCTGAGACGGGGGAAATAGGTTCTTCCATAACTTTGGTGTTTGTTATTAATTAAGAATGCTCTTACTTGTTTTGGCTTATATTAAGTCAGGACAAAGATCTGATAGAAAATTGAAAAATCTTTTTTATTTATTACTTATTAAGAAAGCCAAAGCGCAAGAAGTGTTGTAGACTTATTTTTTTTTAACAAGAAATAGAGTAGTTCATGGCTTAAACAGTATAAGTCCATTTTGCTTGATGTTTGCTATATAATGCATCCCGTTGCTAGACATAATGTCGTGTTCACATAAAATTCTTTAAAATGGTGCATCTATAAGTGTTCAACTTTAAGAAGTAATAACACTTTTGTGAAAATATTACAACATGCGACAAATTTCATTTTCGCGCTTTTCTTTGTTGCCTGCTGGGCAAAAGCATTAACAAAAGTCAAAACACTAAATTGACACAAATAGAACCCAGACTATATGAAGAGGTATGAGTATAAAGTATTTACATATATATGTGTGTATATATTTATATATATCTGCACTGCACAGTTAGCAAGGCCGCTGAGCTGCCGCATTTTATCATGTCCTCCAGGAATAATTCAACTTTGCTTATTTCACACTTCAATTTCGTAGGTAAACAAACTTTTCATTGCGGTGGCAAAGAGCTGCCCGAAAACAAAAATAAAAGAAAAAAAAAAAACCAAAACCAAAAACCCAACAAAAAGCAAAGCTTTGGAAGGCGAGAGTTAAATAAACAAAGTTACAGAGGACGAGGGGGTTTGTTGGTTCGGGCCGCAGGAGGGAGCGATTCACCGGACGCCCGGGAGGCCACCTTTGCCCGTCAAGTGAAAGCAAACAAATAAAAATGATGAGCAGCAATACTTGTGATGCTAGCGTGCCCACAACAACAAATATAGCAACAACAATGCCAGAGGCAACAACTCACAGTTCACCGAGTCCTTTGGGCATATTTTCGGTCTGTTCTGATGTGTTGTTATTGTTATTTTTGCCTATAGCCGGCCACTTTGCTTGGCTTTGCTGGCTTCTGCACTTTGTTATTGTAAAAAGTTTCACTTTTTATACCCTCGCAGAAGGTATTTTAATTTTGTCACGAAATGTGAAACGCATTGAAGGAGACGTCTCAGAAAAAAAAAACTTGTATATTCGTGATCAGCATCAACAGTCGAGTCATGCCCGTCTATCCGTCTGTTTATATGCGTTTTTCAAGATTTTGTTCTTGAGCTATCTTGATGCAACTTGAAACAGATGCTTCTTCTTATTGCAGGTAGTACATATAGTTGAATTGCCCAGATCGGACCACTATAAGATATAGCTGCCATAGGAACGATCGGTTGAAAAATTAGTTGTTGTATGAAAAACTTTTTTGTTTTCTAAGATAGCTCAACCAAACTCACTAAACCTAAGTTTAAAAGTAGTAGTTCATACATGATGACAAAATTTCATAAAAATCGGACCACTATGTCTAATAGCTGCCATAGGAGCGATCGGTTGAAAATAAGTTTTTGTATGAAATACTTTTGTGTTTTTCAAAATGTCTAGACCAAACTCACTATACCTAAATTAAAGTACGTTCTCCACATGTTGACCAAATTTTATTAAAATCGGATCACTATATCTTATAGCTGCCATAGGAACAATCCGTTGAAGAATAAGTTTTCTTTTGCAAATCTTTGCTGCAAGGGTGTATATCTTCGGCATGCCGAAGATAACATTTCTTTCTTGTTTCCACTTGTTATTGTTGTTGTCAGTGTGGCAAATTAAGGCGCAAATTGTGGCCAAGTTGTGAAAAATTTCGGCAGCAAGTAGCCACCAGGGTAATTCGAGCACTGCCCCAAGTCCTGTTCACATAAGTGGCGCCCTCGAATATGTCCTTGAGGAGTCTCATAAATATTATTATCATCACTGAGTGCATGTTTAGTAACGTCTATTGCTCTGCTCGTATGGGTGTCTGGCGATTGTACTTCTGTGTCTACCTATAAAGACACATATGTACAATGTACATATATGTGCTTATATTCGACTTAACAATGTTTTACTTTGACTGTTAAACGTTTGTGTGCTCCTTAATGCTCCCTTTGATTTAGGCATTAGCCAAATAAAGTGGAATCGAAAATTTATAGGCTAAGAAGTCATGGAATTTTAGCCAATGAGACCACGATAATGTTTGTATATTCCCTGGCAATTGGTTAAATAATCGCTGAGTGCATTATAGTACATGAAAACAAGTAAGAACGTTGCAGTCGGATGCACCCGACTGCGATATACTCTTTTTTAGCCTCTTTGCGGAGTCAGAAGTGGGCGTGCATTTGTATTTTGCTCAAATCTTTCAAGTTTTGCCATCAATTTAAATTTGGTTGGGCCAGTTCTACAGGTGGGGGAGATATAAAATTTTTTGAAAAAAATTAAAAAAAGAGAATAATTAGTATGCATGCTTTTCTTTAAATGTGTCCATCAATTCATAGAAAGTTTGCTATCTACTCAGATTTAAAGTGTCTTAAAGTTTTATTCTGTAAGTTTGTAAATTAAGTTTTAAGAAAACTTGCGAATTTATAAATCGGAAACAATGTGGCTTACAGGAAATTTCTGCATTCTGTTTTTCACCAAAATTAAATAACAAGGATGCAAACTGGCTCTGCACGGTTCTGTTCGGGTTCTTCGGGCTCTCTAAACAAGACCGTGAACTGACCCTTAACATTTTTGTGCCCTTGAACCTGAACCTGATCACTTTGAAAATGAGGCCTGTTCAATGATAGTATATTGTTTTTTAAAACTATTCAATTTTTTTAATTATTGTGAATTTTTTTGCCATGCAAAGTAAAACTTTGCTACACTGACGCAGAAAGGAGAATTACTCAAATTAAAGTATTAGAATACTCTTGTAATCAAAGTCTTTAAAAAATATGGTTTTTACTGTTTTTCAGAAACCTAAGTTTTAGTAAAACGCGCTTGCTTAAAATTCATATTTGTTTCTTCGGATTAGATAGGATCTTAAATGAATCATGGGACATTTTGTTCATTAACAATACTAATTTCAAACTTAAATTGACTATGAACATCGTATTAAATACTACAAATTTTGTATGTTTCATTAAAAAAAATGTAGGTAACTTGTCCTTAATCTTTATTGAATATAGAATAATTATAATGAATCCAAATGTATTTATCTAAAATTAAATTAAAGTGTTTCTAATTCCAATGAACCATTTAAACCAAAACGACCTGAGCTATTCAACAAATTTGAGATTTGCAGCCTTGACTACAATTTAAAAACTTATTCGTTTTAGATTTTACGAAAAAATTGCTTAATACCAGTAATCGATTCCTTGTGTAAATACTAGATGGATCAGAATATTCCTCACTCTTTAAATTATGTCGTGGAAATGTGGATTAAATATATAATGACTGTGTGTGAAAATAAATGTATATCTATGGATTAAAAATAAAAAACCAAATTTACTATACAACGTTATATTATTTTGGTAACGTTATATTTTTCAACTACAAGTCACAATGCTCTAATCAAATCATCTATGAAACACACTGAACTCAGCTCTGAAACAAGCGAATTCATACCAACACATACACATACAAATTCTCACATTATATTATGCAACAGCTTAAATGCATCCGGGCTTAAAGTATCTCTTTTGTAGTACGGGCCCTTAATCACGAAAGTAATTTTTTTTTCGTAGATAGATTTTTTTATTACAACATTTTCAAAGTTTTTTGTTCCAACTAGAATTTTTTCGAAGTGAGTTCAAATAATTGGCTATTGCTTGCGTATTGCAGCACCGATTTAAAAAAAAATACATCAAATGAATGTCAACATATAGGCCTACAAATAAAATTCTTACTTTGTGGACATATATCTAATAGTTTTGGAGATTTTAAGTCAAACACTGCGAAAATATTTTTTTTTGCAAAAAATTAGATATTAGAAAATTATAAAAAAAAGATATAGGTTTTTGCGGTTTGTAGGGGAGTGGATGGTGGTGGGGGAGTGATCTTAAAACATTGTCTGCCTATGGTATATATCACCCTGCATACCAAGTTTGGTTGCTCTAGCTTCAAAACCGTGGAAAAAAACTGCGTTCATACAGACAGACGAAAAGACAGACATTTCACAAACCCATTATACTCTTTTTTTATTTTTTTTTTGCGTAATGAATGAAACTAGATAATGAAATTGTATAAATATTTTAGTTTGTGGACCGTTAAAGTTTGTAAAGTTCAGTGATAACATAGCTATTTATAAAATGAACATTCAATAATGAAATTGTTTTGCCAAGAATTCAATTCAATTCAATGTTGTTATGTGAGTAGATGCATTGGGTAGCAATTACCATTCACAATTTGAAATCAAAATTGAAATGTCATATGATATTGCTGTACTCATTATTTCTCTGTGATAATTATTCTCAGATGCACACACAGCACACACAACCTTTAACACACAATTGACTAAATGTGCGACAAGCAAAAGTAACATAGTATGGCTAAATATGTAGATTTAAAGGTTACACACGACTTTCTATGGCAAAGGCTTGGTGGGGGAGGTGTAGAAGGGAGGCTTAAGACGAAACGGGAGGCAGACACAAAGATGCTTGTTCAAGTAAGCTTCTCCATAAAGTTGACTACAATAAAACACACATACTTATTAGTACTTTTTATAGGTACAGGCCGTCTGATTTGTAATTCTCAAGGCTCTAAAGTTGGCCCAGAATGGCAGGGCGAAGACCAGCCCAATCACAGACCCTACCGCACACCCTTAATCACCCGACAGCTGGCTATGCAGTCCTGTGGACCAAGAAGCAACTGGGCTCATAAAAAAGCACAACTCCGCACCACTGCCATGGTGAATTTTTAGAGTTGTGCATAAAAAGAATCTATAAAGGAGGGAGGCATCGTCGCCGTCGTAGTCATCCTTGAAGTCTCGTGAGACAGTTGAATAGTTGGCACAAAGAGCGAGCAAAACTTTTGTCCAAGGCAGCTCGTAAAAATGCCCAAGTGAATAATAATAATCAGCAGTGGTGCTACCTCCCACCTCGTATTCATACTCTTACTCCTCCATCACATTTACACATATGTGCCACATACATATGTATGTAGCCCCTAGTTCGACACTGTTCTGGAGTGAGTCTTCAATTGCCCGGGTCCGGCTGAAAGCTGGGGCGGAAAGTATGCAACACAAAAACTAAAAGAAACTTTTATTGTCTGTGAGCAAGCGAAATTCCTTACCAACTAGGAAATAATTAAGCGTAATTGAGTTAAGTTATTTCCGCTTGCAGTTTCTTAAGTGTGCAGAGACGTTGTGTCTAACTAAATTTTGACTACTCGCTGCTGATTACTTTAAGTGATTTGTTTAAAATTTTGTTTTTAGGTAACGGCTTCTGCATGAATTAAAGTGGATTCAATCATTTATTTAATGACGAATCATTTAGTAAAATACTTTTAAGTGAGTATAATTGAAAAATAAATTTTATAGCTAAGCAACTGTTTTAAATTAACTATAGTTTACATGAGGTGAAAGGTGATTAATTTCATTGATTTAATCTATGACTATGATATATAATAATGTTTTTAATTTTATTCTATTCGGAAATATGGAACGATATGTGTCGAAATCAAGCAATAAATATCTAATATATGTTAATATTCCATATTGCTATTGTAATATTTTTCTTATAATTTTTATTGAACAAATATTTCCACGCTGTAGGAATGTAGATCTAGTAGATCAGAGTAACAAAACGCAACGACCGCTTATACGAGTTCACTGGTACTTTATTCGCGACTGACCAAAACCGCTGTTAGTTAACATAATTATTACATAGTTATATTTCTTGTGTGGCCACTGTTAAGTGCACACACTGTAATGAACAGCTCTACGAGTATATAATATACAAGCGTGCATTGGTATTGACATATACATATTTTCAACAATCTTCCTCAAAGTCAATAAATTTGTAAACTGATTATGCTTTGATTTCGGCAGAAACTTTGTTAGTATATCTGCTATCATGCGATCTGTCGAAACATATCTCAATACAATTTGACCTTCGTTTACAACTTGACGCATAAAATGATAACGTATATCAATGTGTTTTGATCGGGAATGATGCACAGGATTTTTTGCTAGTTGCTGCGCGCTCAGGTTGTCACCATGCAACACCGTCAGAGTCTCATCTACGCCGCAGCTAACTTCAGTGATGAGTCTGCGCAGGACGATTGCTTCTTTGCAAGCAATTGACAATGACTGTACTCAGCTTCCGTGTTGCAGAGTGCCACGCTGCGCTGCTTCTCCGATTTCCAAGATATCGGACCACCAGCAAAACAATATACATAGCCTGTATACGATTTGCGGTCGACGTTGTCGCCGCCCTAATCAGCGTCAGCAAAGCCTTCTAACGGATTTCCACACTTCCTGTGGTGCAACTTTAGATGCGTTGACGCTAGATAGCGCAGGACGTGCTTCACGCCCGGAAGGTGCTCGCTATGCGGATCATTGTTCCGCTGAGCCAATTTTGCAACGGAATGCAAAATGTCTGTTCTTGTCGTCAGAGCAAGCCGCATTAGCTCCCCTATAGTTGACTTTTATAAAATGACCTGATGCCTTGCATCTAAAGGCGTTGCTGCTGGTCTGCACTTATCCATACTGTGTCGTCGTAAAAGATCCTTGATGACCCAAGACGATCTCTCCAAGCTCGCCATCACGCTGAATCTCTATGCCCAAAAACAGCTCCAGTGGACCCTTATGAACACACTCGAATGACTTTGAAATCGCCTCTTTAATGTTGTCCAAGTCCAGCTTCTCTTGACATGCCATAAGGAGATCATCAACCTAAACCAAAATTAGTGATAATATACCTCCTGTCTTTTGCTTGCAAAGACATGTTTCATTGTCGCATCGTGAAGTTTCGTGTTCCACTCCCTTCCGGATTGCTTCAATCCATAAATGGCCTTCTTTAGCAACAAAACTTTGCCCGATTGACTGTCAACTGCATATCCTTGTGGTTGCTTCATATACACCGTGTCTGCCAGATCACTGTTCAGATATGCCGTGCATACGTCCATCTGATGAAAGTGCAGTTGCAACTCTGCCACCAGTGCTAATATAAGCCGCATGCTCTCCAATCGACATACTGGTGAAAATGTCTCGCTATAGTTTACGCCATACTGCTGCGAGCATCCTTTCGCACCCATTTACAGCCAATTGATCGCTGCTTACTTGGTAAATCTGCCAGCTGCCAGGTTTGATTCGTAATCAAAGCCCCGTGCTCCTTTTCCATTGCCTCACGCCAGTAGGATGCATGCGAACTGCCCATCGCCTCCTCATAGGATGATGGAATACCCACGTCACCTGTAACCATTACGCTTAGTACGTTGTGCAGTTTCTTTGGGCGTCCAGGTTGACCGCCTGCCAGGCCCAACACGTGTGGTTGTCTTCTGCATAACCTCCTCCTCTGCCACACTTGCATAAGATTCGCTGCTACTGCCATCAGAATCGCTATCGTCACTGCTGTCGCTCGATTTTATCCCTTCGTCGCTACCACTAGGTGGCTCGCTTTGATTCCTGCCCGTTGGCAAATCAAATTCTACGGTTTCGGCTGCTCCAGTACGCCGATCTCATCAAATACGACACCTCGCAACTCGACTACTCTTCTCGACTCTGCGTCATTCACCCGATATCCTTTGGCCTTTGACCATCCGACATGCGTAAACTGAGCACCTTTTTGTAAAAACTTTACGCACAGGACCACTTGGCTGATGAACTTCATGCAGTTTAGAACATGCCGAATGCGATGTCTCGCAATTCTTTATGTATCTCAGCTGTGTTGGTTTTACACTCAGCGTGATGGTGGCCAATGCCTTACGATCCAACGCTGTCCAATTAACACCTTCTGCAATACCTGATACTTGCAATTCGCCCGACACTATCTCCCAAAACTCCATATGCACCAGCACGCTGCGCATCTGTATGCACCAAGAATCATAATACTTTTCCTCGAGTTTCCCGATCTGGTACAGGCTACTCATTTTGATATTGTGCGTCACAATTTACACCGGTCCACGAATGTCCAACTTTTTTAATGCTACCGAGTTCTTAACTCTTGCATTCACTTGCTACTCTAAGCCCACACCGTTATCTGGGCCCATAACCTATTGAACGAATATTTCCACGATGTAGGAATGTTCTAGTAGATCAGAGTAACAATACGCTGTTAGTTAACATAATTATTACATAGTTATATTTCTTGTGTGGCCAGTTAATATTACACACTGTTATGAACATACAGCTCTACGAGTATATAATATACATGCCTGCATTGGTATTGATATATACATATTTTCAACAATTTTCAACACGAAGTGTTTTTTTGTCACAAAATGTGTAACGCATTGAAATTTCCGTCATGTCAGTCTGTCTGTCCGTCTGTTTATATGCAAACTAGTCCCTCAGTTTTAGAGCTATCGTGATGAAACTTGGCACAGATGCTTATTCTTTCTGCAAGCAGTACATTTGTCAGAATCGGCCAGATCGGACCACTATAACACATAGCTGATGTAGGAACGATCGGTTGAAGAATAAGTTTTTGTGTGAAAAACTTTTTTGTTTTTCAAAATAACTCAACTAAACTCACTATGTTTAAGTTTAAACACTATCCACACATGTCAACAAAATTTCATCGAAATCGGACCACAGCAACATTTAGCTGCCATAGGAACGATCGGTTGAAAGTAAAATTCTGCATCAAAAAACTTTTGTGTTGTTTCGAAATTACGCGACCAAACTCACTATATTTAAATAAAAGCAATTTCTACACATGTTGACCAAATTTTATCAAAATCGGATCACTATATAGCTGTCATGGGAACGATTGGTTGAGAAATAAGTTTTTTAATGCAAACCTTTTCTGCAATGGTATACGTATATCTTCGGCACGCCGAAGATAACATTTCTTTCTTGTTTCAATTTGAATATGCTCACTGGGCCGTACCAAGCTAGTATGAAGTTTTTAATGTCATACTCCAGTGCTCTCATCCGTTGCGTTTCAATGATCAATAATATATAAAACTAAAACAATACTTTAATTTTAAGTTTTAGGTGGATCGCAGAGGCTCTGAGGAATCAGCAAAAAAATACGTATACAACATGTAGGTTTTTATCAAAAAAATCTTGAACACATTTGAAAAGCTGTCAACTCTTAAAATTTTAAAAATTGTCGACAAAATGTTTGAATTATGGCTCAGCAATTAAATATTATATGTATAAAATGCTAATACTTACTCATTATTCTTAGTCGGGTTGTTTTTTAGATTTTTGCACTTAATTTTTATATTTTTTTTTAATTTTTTTGAAAAAAAATAAAAAAGAGTATATTGGGTATTTGAAATGTCCGTCTGTCCGTCTGTCTGTATGGTTGCAAGTATAAAAATAATTTTGCCACGCCCACCCCCGCCCTTGCAATCGAGCAATGTTTTTTTCTCCCAATCCTGTGGAACTGGCCCAACCAAACTTAAATTGATGACAAAACTTGAAAAATTTGAGCAAAATACAATTATCACGCCCACTTCTGGCTCCGCAAAGAGGCTAAAAAAGAGTATATCGCAGTCGGGTGCATCCGACTGCAACGTTCTTACTTGTTGAGCTTAATTTTAGGACATTGATTTCTTTTTGTCAAGAATTGTCACCATTGGTAATTTTTTCCGTCACATTTTGGCGAAGAGAAGCAAACAGACATGGCTGGTTCGACTCGTCTGTAATGCTAATGACGAACATAAAATACATATATATATACATATATTAATCATTTAATGCGTTACACTTTGTTTAATAAAACTTATAATACCGCAATGCATATGGGAGAATATGATCATTACTAACTTAATACCCTATTGGGCAAAACGCTGGCCGAAATTGGTATACCCTTTTAAAAATTTTTAAAGGGTAAATAAATTTATATTTAAGTCAACGCCGACTGTTTAAAAATTGAGTATGTTAACCAACACTGCGGATTAGTGATATACAAATCTTTAGAGCCTCTGCGAACCACCTAAAACCTCAAATTAAATTTTTATTTTAACTTTATTTATTTTTGATCACTTAAACGCAACGGATGAGAGAAAGGGAGTATGACCTTACAATCTTTACACTAGCTTGTTTATAGCACATATTCTATGATAATTTCACTATGAAAATGTTAAATTTAAAATTTTTTCATATTAAATTCTATGTGCCAGCATATTACATTTGAAGTGTGAACAAGTAGGAATACTCTAGTCGAGTGTGCCCGACTACGAGACTCCATGCTCCCAACTTGCATTTCGAGCAGTTCAGCGGCAACACAAGCAAGCAGTGCACTTAACGCGTAAACTGCTTGTCAAACTGTTTTTGCTGCCAGCTGAGACGGGCGTAATAGTGCATCCGAAATTTGAAATAAACTTGATCTGCGTATGGTATACAGGAACCTGCATGCCAAGTTTGGTGTCTCTAGCTCTTATAGTCTCAGAGATCGACGCGTTCATACAGACGGACAGACGGACAGACAGACGGACATGGCTAGTGCGTCTCGGCTGTTGATGCTGATCAAGAATATATAGTTTATATAGTCGGAAATGCCTCCTTCTGTCTGTTACACACATTTGCAGTACTTTATAACTCCCTTTTTCCCATTTTTAATGGGAACAGTGAGTAAAAATATACAATTTTAGTATACATAGTTCATATTTATTTCAAATAATTTACTCCCTGTTCCCATTTAAAATGGGAAAAAGGGAGTTATAGAGTACTGAAAATGTGTGTAACAGACAGAAGGAGGCGTTTCCGACTATATAAGCTAAATATATATTCAACAGCCGAGACGAACTAGCCATGTCCATCTGTATGAACGCAGTTTTTTTCCACAGTTTTGGAGCTAGAGCAACCAAACTTGGTGCACATGTTGGTATATACCATAGGCAGACAAAGTGTCAAGATCTACCCCACACCCCCACCCCTTCCCAAACAAACGGCAAAAACCTTTATCTTCCACAGTTTTACAGCTAGAGCAAGCAAATTTGACACAAGGGCTACTAATCACTTCCTTGATTGATCTGACTAAAAAAAATTCGGCCACGCCCACCACCGCCCCACAATTAAGCAAAGTCTGTATCTCCCCCACCCCTTTAGCTAGAATCACCTAATTTTGCAGGTTGAATTCTGTTGCCCTATTAAATAGATTGGATACAAATAATTTTGCCACGCCCACCCCCGCCCTTGCAATCAAGCAATGTTTGTTACTCCCAAACCTGTAGAACGGGCGCAACCTAACTTAAATTGATGACAAAACTTGAAAAATTTGAGCAAAATACAATTATCACGCCCACTTCTGACTCCGTAAAGAGACGAAAAAAAGAGTACATCGCAGTCGGGTGCATCCGACTGCAACGTTCTTACATGTTTAATACTGGCTGGTTTAAATTAAAAACCTTTTTGGCATTGTAGCATACACAATCCAAAATGGTTTTAAACTTAAACTTTTATTTTTAAGTGTAGTTATAAAATGTATTTATTTAAAATAATCTGGGGTCTGGGAAGGCGGGTGGTCTGCATTTCGCCTGCCCTACTCTGGCTACGCTCATGGAAACAGGCCTAAAAACAAAGCTCTTTGCACACTTATTAAAAGCTTTTGTTTGTGCCTTTGTCCCAGCTGTCGCTTTCTTCTTGTTAGTTTCTTTAGTTTCAGCTGTCAAATTGTACTTTCTTGCTGATGCCTCACACTGAACACAATAATTTCAGCGGTAGCGTCAACGGCAGCAGGAACGGAAGCGGCCACAAAGGCGGCAACAGAAAACTTCATTACAGCTCTTCTGTCTGTGGGTTCGTCTGCCGAGTGTCCTCTGTCGATTGTTGTGTTCGCTTTATGGGTCGCACTGTAACCAAGCATGGCGCTTAACTCAAATTGAAAGCGAACGGCTGACATTCAATGCAATTTCCCTCTCCATCTTTTCGATAGACCCGACTTTGTCCTTCGCAATCGAGTGCAGGGTTTGTGCAATTTATTGTTTTTATGCGTTTGTCGTGCACTTTTTACTTGGCATTGGCATTATTAGATTTAAAACTTTTTTGTCGTGCTGATTGGCATAACACCCCATACCATTACCCCAACGAATCCAGAGACCCACATCAAACAAACTGAGAGTTTGAGCGTGTGCCCCATTTTGGAATACAAATACTGTGTATTTAACACAATGGCATTTGGAATCAAAAGTGTCGCTATTTTAAAAATTGATTTTTAGATATTACAAGTCTTTCGAACAAATCAAATTAAAACAGCTCTACGCGAGGATAAGCTCTAGGGACGATGCATATTCAAGTCACAATACTTCTGAACCAGTTTTGTGACGAGTAGTTTCTACTTACAATACGAACTATTTTAAATGATAAAATTAATTCGAAATATCGCTATCTGGCCAGCCTAAGAATTTTCACATTTTTCAAATGTTTCTTTAATTATCCCTTAACTTTGAGACGTCGAGCCTGTTAAAATAAAAATGACTTACAATTTCATACGTCGCTAAACACCAATGTTAATGCATTACTAAAAGTGGGGGCTCCCCATTGGCTGACCTATTACCATATAGATCAGCCATTCCGAACTTAGAGTCTGTATAGCGAAGCGTTACCAAAGTTCAGCCAGTTTAGATATAGGGTTCTATAAATAGAATTTGGGTTAAAATACAAGAGTAACAATCGTTTAAGTTCAAGTGCAGGCTTAGAATTACAAATGGGTTTTTTGATGTAAGCAGTTAGTTGACGGCGGACATCGAGCTGGACTTGCTCAGTAGTTAAGGCACCCAATGTTTGGCAACATTCGAAATAGCGCTATCTGGCCAGCCTAATATTTCTTTAATTGTCCCTTAACTTTAAGACGTCGAGACTGCTATTTGTTGAAAAATAAACATATAAAAGCACAAAAAAACATGTAAGAATACTCTAGTCGAGTGTGCCCGACAACGAGACTCCCTTTTTCCCATTTTTAATGGGAACAGGGAGTAACAACAACAATCTTGACACTTTTTCTCACTATGGTTTATACCAACAAGAATACCAAGTTTGGTTGCTCTAGCTTCAAAACTGTATAAAAAAACTGCATTCATACGGACAGACGGACATTTCACAAACCCAATGCAGAGGGTATTATAATTTTGTCACGAAATGTGAAGCACACGACTCAGAAAAAACATTTGTATATTCGTGATCAGCATCAACAGCCGAGTCATGTCCGTCCGTCTGTTTATATGCGTATTAGTCCCTCAGAGCTATCGTGATAAAACTTGGCACAGATGCTTTTTCTTTCTGCAAGCAGTCCATATGTCAGAATCGGCCAGATCGGACCACTACAACATGTAACTGCCATAGGAACGATCGGTTTAAAACAAGATTTTTTATGAAAAACTTTTTTGTTTTTCAAAATAGCTCAACAAAACTCACAATGTCTGAGTTTTAGTATTTTTCACACATGTTGACAAAATTTCATCGAAATCAGACGACCATATCTTATAACTGCCATAGGAACGATCGGTTAAAAAATTAGTTTTTCTATAAAAAACTATTTTGTTTTTCAAAATAACTCAACCAAACTCACTATGTCGAAGTTTAAACACTATATTTTGCCAAAATTTCATTTAAATCGACCCACTTTAGCTTATAGCTGCCATAGGAACTATGGGCAAGGCTGTATATTTCTTTCATGGCTTTTTTTTTTAATTTTTGAAAAAGAAAATCAGTTTATTGGGCTTGTAAAACGCCCTCTGTCCATCCGTTTGCCTGTTTGAACGCAGTTTTTTACTCCCTGTTGCCATAAAAACAGAAAAAGGGAGTAAAGTAGTAAAGTACTGCAAATGCTTGTAACAGACAGAAGGAGGCATTTTCGACTATATAAACTATATATATTCTTGATCAGAATCAAAAGCCGAGTCGAACTAGCCATGTCCGTCTATCTGTCTGTTTGTCCGTATGAACACAGAGATCTTGGAGACTATAAGAGCTAGAGACAAACTTGGCATGCAGGTTCCTGTATACCATACGTAGATCAAGTTTATTTCAAATTTCGGATGCAGTATTGTATAATGGTGTATATTTTAAAATATACCATAAGCAGACAAAGTCTCAAGATCGACCCCCACCCCTTTCCCTTCTCCCTCAAACGGCAAAAAACTTATATTTTTCATGGTTTCACAACTAGACTAATCAAATTTGACATAAGGGCTACTGATCGCCTCATTGATTGATCTGTGTACAACAAACTTGGCCACGCCCACTACCTCTTCCACAAATGAGCATCTCCCGCACTATCTAGAATCATTAGATTTTTCAGGTTGATAAACAATATTAGCCACGTCCATGGAATGCCCTGCTCGAGCAGAGTTTGAATCTCCCAACCAAATTCAAACTGATGGCAAAAAAGATTTGTCAAAAAATACAACTGCCACGCCCACTTCAGACTCCGCAAAGAGCCTAAACAAAGAGTACATCGTAATCGGGAGTATCCGACTGCAACGTTCTTACTTGATTTGGTATCGATTTGGGCAATACCTTTTCTCTTACAGACATCACATATATATTGAATCAAATCGCATCGCAACACTTCATATCACTTAACATCAGAACACTTCAGATCAGATCAGATGAGAATACATCGCACATTGCATCTCAAAGCAACCAAAGGATAGATGGTCAGCCAATCAACATAAAACAAAAGCATGAACGGGGGGCGTGGCAACACGTAGGGTGTGCAACTGTATAAAAATTAAGCTCAATTACCAGAAATTTACAACATCAATAAAATAACTGAAGAGTGCTCAACAAAAATCACCACACACACACATCGCCAGGATGGTGAATATAGAAGGATGGGGTGCAAGGATTCGTCGTGCACGTGTATGACGTGGCTGTTTGTTGAGTGTTGAACGCCTGCCTGGAGTCTCTGCCTGAATGGTGTGATGGCAGGTTGATGACTTGAGGGGTGCGGGGGGTGACTCTATAAGTGGGGCAAATGCAAACAAGTGTACGAACAAACTCATCACCGGATGCTGACATATTGAAACACGTACCGACAACATGCTACACCAAAATTATAGTCACTTCCTTGATTTTGATTTTGAGTACTGCCAAAGCGGCTATACGGGTGTGCGGGACGCCAATGGGGGGCCTCGTGGGCTATGGAATGGAGAATGGGTAGCCTGTGCCAGTGCCTGGTCCTGGCACATAAGCAGTCTGTAAGTGTTGCAAAATATGTTGACTCAACTCATAACATAAAGGCAGTAGAGCGCAGGACCTAGCAACGGTTGCGTGGGCGAACACTAAAAAAAAAAAAAACAAAAAACAAAAACAAGACTTAACAACAACGAGCAAGGGAAAAGCAGTGCGCGCCGCTGTAGCAGAGGATTTCCTAATGAGTGCTCCATGAATGAATTTCAGCCACAGAATACTAATTCGATGGAAAATTCATTTTTACACACGATTGGCAATTAAAAGAGATTTTCTACCAAACACACATACACACACCCACATGTACATGAACATGGAGGGCGCGCATAGATTTTGTGTAGTCATTGACTGAATTGACAGGCAAAAGCAAGGACGGACGAACGAACCAAGGACCGAACGAGCGAGCGAGCGGACAGGACATACGGAAGGACGGACGAACGGGCTGGACAGATGGTTGAAGTAAATCGAGTGGCACTGAGCGCCATTGCAGTGGCGTAAGCTTGTTAGTTGGTTGGGACTACTGGGCTTCTCCTGTCTCCTGGAATGTGTGTGTGTGTGTATGTGTGTGTGCGTGCGTGTGTGTGTATATGTGTCTGTGTGTGTGTGTGTGTGTGTGTGTGTGTGTGTGTGTTTGTGTGTGTGTGTCTGTGTGTGCGTGTGTGTGTCTGTCTGTCTGTCTGTCTGTGTGTGTGTGTGTGTGTGTGTGTGTGTGTGTGTGTGTGTGTGTGTGTGTGTGTGTGTGTGTGTGTGTGTGTGTGTGTGTGTGTGTGTGTGTGTGTGTGTGTGTGTGTGTGTGTGTGTGTGTGTGTGTGTGTGTGTGTGTGTGTGTGTGTGTGTGTGTGTGTGTGTGTGTGTGTGTGTGTGTGTGTGTGTGTGTGTGTGTGTGTGTGTGTGTGTGTGTGTGTGTGTGTGTGTGTGTGTGTGTGTGTGTGTGTGTGTGTGTGTGTGTGTGTGTGTGTGTGTGTGTGTGTGTGTGTGTGTGTGTGTGTGTGTGTGTGTGTGTGTGTGTGTGTGTGTGTGTGTGTGTGTGTGTGTGTGTTTGTGTGTGGGTGTTAGGGAAGGGATGGATGCAGTGTTAAAGCCAACTTGTCAATGTGACAGCAGTCAAACATGCAACCGACAAGCGTTGATGTATTTGACAAACAGCACGTGGGAGACAGACGCCTGCCAGCAGATGGCAGACGACAGACGACAGTTGACGGATAACAGACGAACTTGCCGCTTCGTTGGCATCCTTCCCTTCACTCCCTACCACTCATTCAAACCATCAAAAGTTGGGCGGAATTGCGACGCATCGGAGGCTAATTTCTTTAATTGGTCGTTGTAAGGAGGACAGTTCAAATGGTTAAATTGATTGAAGCTACACGTAGAAAAATATCTTCAAGACATTAGAATGAACATCTAGTATATTTCGGATGACGAAGGTTAATAGCCTTGCTAACAAATTAACTGAATTTTCGACCGATCGTGCCTATAGCAGATATATATAGTTAGCAGATTTAAGATCATTTAGTCATAATGATAAGTACAATTGTAGTTACTTTTTTCGAAAAGTCTTGAAAACAAAAAGTTTTTGAAGTTTATTTTTTTGTAATGGATTGATCTTATGACAGGTTTTAAAACAATTTTATAAATTTTTTTCCATAACTTTAAGGTTCGAGCTGCTAAGATATTATTGCCACGCAATAGTATATCATGCGAATGCATCGATTTAACTTGAAACAGTTTGTAAAATATTTGTAATTTTGCATGGGAAAACTTACTTTTCAACCGATCGTTCCTATGGAAGCTATAAGATATACTGATCCGATTTTGATAAAATTTGGTCAACATGTGTAGAACGTGCTTTTATTTAGAAATAGTGAGTTTGGTTGAGTTATTTTGAAAAACACAAAAATTGATCTTGACACTTTGTTTTTTGACAATGGTATATACCAACATGTATACCAAGTTTGGTTGCTCTAGCTTCAAGACTGTGGAAAAAAACTGCGTTCATACAGACGGACGGACAGACGGACGGACGAACATGATTCCGTATCTTAATCCATTATATTTAATTAAAGAAAACTTATAATGCTATCTAGTTCATCAGCTTCACTTAAATCTTTAAGTAAGAACGCTGCAATCGGATACATCCGACTGTGATATACTCTTTTTTTCGCCTCTTTGTGGATTGCATGGCAAAATTTTATTTCTGTCCAATCTATTTTATAGGCCAACAGAATTCAATTTGGTGATTCTAGCTAAAGGGGTGTGGGAAATACAGATTTTGCTTATTTGTGTGGGCGGGGGTGGGCGTGGCGAAATTTTTTTTAGTGAGATCAATCAAGGAAGTGATTAGAAGCCTTTGTGATAAATCACCAAATTTTGCACTTTGAATTCAGTTGCCCTATTAAATAGATTGAATACAAATAATTATGCCACGCCCACTAAGAGCGGGCTTTGCAATTGATCAAATTTTATACCTCCCCCACCTGTAAAACTGGACCAACCAAATTAAAATTGATGGCAAAACTTGAAAGATTTGCGCAAAAATTCAACTACCATGCCCACTTTTGAATTCCGCAAAGAGACGAAAAAAAGAGTATATCGCCGTCGGGTGCATGCGACTGCAACGTTTTTAATGCTGGCGTTAGCTGGTAAAATGGGTTTCCTGAAAGAGATATATTATGGTTTATTTAGAAGACTGATAAGGAGGTGAAAGTGATCAGACCGAAGGTCGATTGAGGATTCAATTTGGAGGCGGCCATTTGGAATGCCCCAGTAGATCGAAAAGTCTATGGCAGAGGGAAGTAGGTGGGGACCCAGTTGCAAGGATGTTGAAGTTGTGGGTTGTTAGGCAGGTAGTGAGATGCGTGCCGTGGTGACAGGCGTGGAGGTTTCCCCACCAGCGGTGCTTGGTAAGGCCTTTTTGGGGGTGGGTAGATATTATGTTGATAAGTGGTTTTTAGGGAAGGAGTCACAAAGTGGCATGCATTGAATGGGTTTTGTGGAGATTTTAGATC
This sequence comes from Hirtodrosophila cameraria, assembly GCA_949708635.1. NCBI lineage: Eukaryota > Metazoa > Arthropoda > Insecta > Diptera > Drosophilidae > Hirtodrosophila > Hirtodrosophila cameraria. The sequence goes on from OX453090.1 coordinate 17,057,282, forward strand.
TATTTTGCCTTCTGGTTCCATGTGACAGCGTCGCTCTTCTTGTTTTCCAGCACATCCTTGTATTTGTCGAGCAAATCGACAAAGATGTGATCCTCCGACACACAATCGTGAAGTCAGCAACGCTGGCCAGCAGCAGGGCTTCAGCAACGGTCAAAATGTGCTAAATGACCGAAACGTCGCCATTTTGTCGCAGCAACAAGGAATGTCCGAGAATATTATTCAACAAAACGAGCTATTAAATTTTCTAACTGTCGATGAATCAGTAATGAAACGGACATTTGTACAGTGTCCATATTTTGTTGGTGTAGTGTTGGAAAACGATATGAAGTTTTTGCCATTGACACACTTAACAAACTGTTACCTTAACCGGAAATTGCGAAAACCAAACTGTTTAACCGGAAATTTGACGGAGAATTAAATCAAAGTTACAATTAGTTAACCGGATGTTTAACCGGACATTGAGAAACTGGCCCTTACTAGGTTTAACAGTTTAAAGGGCATAAAGTGTAACACATTACGTGAATACCTTTAATATATTTAAAATGCCCCTGTTTTCTGGCGCATCACTACTATACAAGAATCTACATGCCAAGTTTGGTGTCTCTAGCTTATAGTCACCGAGATCGGTGTGTTCATACAGACGGACGGACGGACATGGCTAGTTCGTCTCGGCTGTTGATGGTGATCGAGAATATATATACTTTATATTGACGGAAATACTTCCTTCTGCCTGTTGCATACATTTGCAGTCGTTTAAACTCCGTTTTTTCCCATTTTTAATGGGAACAGGGAGCAAAAAAGTCTACTAAAAAATTTTAATCCAACTTAATTTTGAGTGTTGCATGTTATTAGAATAACATTTCATGTGAACTTATAGAAGTGAATTGACAGAGCAATGCAACTTTTTTTTATTTCTTGACAATAAAATATTAAATGTATGTTTTAAATTTTATGTTGATCATAAGAAAATATCATATATAAACTAAACCACCTAATTTTTAAAAAAAAATATTCTATGTTGGGTTTGTGAAATGTCCGTCTGTACGTCCGTCTGTCCGTCCGTCTATGTGTCAAGTTCTCCCCCACACCTCCACCCCTTACCACACAAACCACAAAAACCTATATCTTCCAACGTTTTATAGCTAGAGTAACCAAATTTCGCACAAGGGCTACTTATCACGTCCTTAATTGATCTGACTAAAAAAATTTGGCCACGCCCTCCTCCGCCCCCACAAATAAGCAAAATCTGTATCTCCCACACGCCTTTAACTAGAATCACCAAATTTTGCAGGTTGAATTCTATTAAATAGATTGGATAAAAATTATTTTGCCAGGCCCTCCCCCGCCCTTGCAATCGAGCAAAATTTGTTTCTCACAAAACTGTATAACTGGACCAACCAAATTTAAATTGATGGCAAAACTTGAAAGAACAAGTAAGAATACTCTAGCCGAGTGTGCCCGGCTACGAGACTCCCTGCTCCCAACTTGCATTTCAAGCAGTTCAGCTACAACACAAGCAAGCAGTGCACTAAACTCGTAAACTGCTTGTCAAACTGTTGTTGCTGCCATCTGATACGGGTGTAACACAAGCAAGCAGTGCACTTAACTCGTAAACTGCTTGTCAAACTGTTGTTGCTGCCAACTGAGACGAGCGTAATAGATTCTTCTATAACTTTTGTGCTATTTATCCGATCGTGTTGAAATTTACACATCCGAAAGACATTAATTAAACATACATGTGTACCAAAAATTAAAGCTTTATCTTTAAAATTGTGGCTGTGGGAGTCTTTTGTGATTTGCGGGGGTGCATCCGAAATTTGAAATAAACTTGATCTGCGTATGGTATACAGGAACCTGCATGCCAAGTTTGGTGTCTCTAGCTCTTATAGTCTCTGAGATCGACGCGTTCATACAGACGGACAGACGGACAGACAGACAGACAGACGGACATGGCTAGTTCGTCTCGGCTGTTGATCCTGATCAAGAATATATATAGTTTATATAGTCGGAAATGCCTCCTTCTGCCTGTTACACACATTTGCAGTACTTTATAACTCCCTTTTTCCCATTTTTAATGGGAACAGGGAGTAAAAATACAATTGCCACGCCCACTTCTGACTCCGCAAAGAGGCAGTCGGGTGCATGCGAATGCAACGTTCTTACTTGTTTTTATACATATATTCTTGATCAGCATTAACAGCCAAGACGAACTAGTCATGTCCGTCTGTCTGTCTGTCTGTCTCTGTCTGTCCGTCTGTCCGTATGAACACACAGATCTCGGAGACTATAAGAGCTAGAGACACCAAACTTTGCATTTAGGTTAAGGAATTAATTTTATATATTGTTCTACATTTTCAATATGTGTCTATTTTTATACTACTCGAAATCTTATATCGATATACAAATTCACTAACACATACAAGCAATGCAATACAAGCAGTGCATTAATTGTTTTTCAAGCAGTTCAGCAGTTCAGAAAGCAGCGCACATTACGTTTGCAGTGTCTGCAAAACTGTAACGCCTGCCTACTGACACGGGGAGAAATAGATTCTTCAATAACTTTGGTGTTTATTAACCGATCAAAATAAAATTTACGCAACTGATTAACATTAATACAACAAAAATTAAAGCTATGTCATTAAAATTGTAGCTCTGGGAGTTTTTTTTCGATTAGCTGGAGTGCGGAGGGGTGTATCCAAAATTTGAAATAAATTTGATCTGCGTATAGTATAAGGAACTTGCATGCCAAACTTGGCATAAATAGATAAATAGATAGACGAACAGATGGACAAACGGACGGACAGACAGACGGACAAGGCTAGTTCACTCTTCTGTTGGTGCTGATCAAGACTATTTATATTTATAATATAATATTATTTATAATATTTATTTTATATAGTCGCAAATGCCTTCTTTTGCCTGTTTCATACATTTGTCAGTAGTTTATAGCTTGCTTCTTCCCAATTTTAATAGGTACAAAATACATAAAACATTATATGGTTGAGCTTAATTTTTTTCACACTGCATACTTATGTTTGTGCATGTGTGTGTGTAAAGATCGAGTATCTAGTACTTAGTTTTGGCCAAATTAGAGTTAGTTAATTGAGAGAAGTCTCAATCCATTTGAAACCTGTTAATGCTGATTGGTTTAAGTTTGTCGCTCTCTGTGTCCAGTGGCCAGTAATTGCTAAATTGCTAAATTGCCAAATTGCTATTTTGTAATTGAAATTAAATACTTTGGTTAGCTGAGCAGCGTGCAAAGGCAATTTCAATTAGAAACTTTCCCAGTCGTAGATATGAAATTAAAATTATTTGCAAGCAGCTGTGCTTTGTACTCGTGCACTCAAACAATGCAAATACATATACACACTGCTATGTAACTATGTATATACATAAAATTCGTACATATATTGAGAAAATTACGATGTTGGACACACACAATGGTGCCGGGATAGCGCTTGCTGCTGTCATTGTCATTTTCATGAAAATGACAACAAGCCAAATAGAAATGGAGATAAAAAACACGCCAAAAGTGCTCAAAGTGCTAAAGAGAGTGCTAGACTAGGTGAATACCGTATATTTAGTTTAATATTAATTATACTTTTCATCGATATGCTATCTGGTAGGAAAGAAATGTTTAAAATAAATTGTAAACTTTGTCTGCGAAAGGTTATGTTCATATAAAAGTTGATAACTCTAGATCTGGTATTCTTAAGGTAACAAATGGACAGAGCGATTCTAGAATTAATGTATGTATATAGCTTATGGGCTCAGAGATGCATTTCATATTTCCGAAGACAAATTAATTATAGGGTATAACAAATGCGTTGTCAAGAAGCAACACAGGAAATTATGCAAAAAAAAGGACTTCGAACTGAAAAACATTTTGCCAAATGACAAATGAAAAAAATTATAGAAAACTAGACAAAAAAAATTAAGGTTAAAATGCTTTAGTTTCATGTACTTAACTTGGAGATATCCTGTACTCAGGTATGATATAACCTGCATATCAAGTTTAGAACAAACTTATTTTTTGTATGGTAATATAAATGGTATGGCAATATGTATATATCAAACATAGCGTCAGACATATCTTGACTGATTTTCCAATTTAAAAAAAATAGATTTATAGGTTTAGGGATACCAACAAGTGTCAAGTAGCAATTTATTATACCCACTTACAAATTTTTTTTAATAATATTGATACAGGGTACACAAAATTGTGAAACTTTTATTCGCCCTGGTCCGCAGCTTTGGCAATTCCAATTTCACAATCATGCGTTGAGCTCTGAACTTTTGCATGTGTAAGTTTTGTGTGTTTGAGTGTGTGTGCGAATATTTTGGAAAACTGCTGCTTTTCCAAAAATATGCCAACATATAAATGACCCGTGCGGCCAACAAAACTTTTCTTTTGCTCTTCATCGTCCTCATTGGTCATTGCCGGTCGGTTGTCGGTCACAGTTGTGTCTGGCACTATTCGTCCTATATCATATATCCCTTTATCCTTGCCTCCTGCGTCCCTTCATCCTGCTGCGACCGCATGGCTTTGGCATTTGGCGTTTAGTTGCGGCTATTGAATGTGCAAAAATTATTGTAAACTTTTCAGACACACATCACACATCAATGGGGCCGGTTGGGAGCAAGGGCAAGGGTTGGAGGTCAGTGGTCAGGATGTAAGGGGTTGGGATTGGTGGAGGGGGGGGGGGGGGGGGGGTGAAGTTGTAAGGGGAAGCGGGAAGTCAGAGTCACTGTTGGTGATCAACCATTGCAATGCATTGGCGTGGAAATCAATTAAAAATGCTTGTTGGCCAACTTTGTTGTATTAGGTTTTGTATATTTAATGACCGGAGAGATAGAGACAAGGAATGTGTGAAAGAGAGTGCTTACTTTCACTTTGCTCAGTGCGTCTGTGTGAGTGTAGATGCAAATAGTCAAAGAAAGAGCATTTGATTGGGAAATAAAGGTTCCTATTCAACTACGAAATTTATGCAGTTGCTATGGTAAACATTTCTTTCTACTTAATTCTTAATACAGAAAGTATCAGCGCCTCATATTATTCATCTTCCTTGATAAAAGTTCGTGTTAACGAAACTTGTCAAAAGCAAAAAGTGTTGTCCAGAAAAATACGCAAGTGAGTAATATGCCTTGTTTAAACTACTTTAATGAAAAGTATACACTTAATATAAATGAATCGGTAATTTGAAAAACATGTCAAAAAGGTTTTTACTCCCTGTTCCCATTAAAAATAGGAAAAAGGTAGTTATAAAATACTGCAAATGTGTGCAACAGGCAGAAGGAGGCATTTCCGACTATATAAACTATATATATTCTTGATCAGCATCAGTTTAACATGCACTGGCCAAGTTAAGTGCGCTGCTTGCTTGTGTTGCCGCTGAACTGTTTGAAATGCAAGTTGGGAGCAGGGAGTCTCATGGTCGGGCACACTCGAATAGAGCATTCTTACTTGTTTTCTTTCTGAGACGTCCCCACAACTAGCTCCTAAGTTTTAACTTTAAGCTAGTCCTTGTAAATAAATAAATAAATAAAAGGGGAAATTTAATGGGATTGCCCTTGTGCATGAAATATTCAAAGAATGTTTTGGTACATACTTTAAACCTTTCATTATGCATCCAAAGCCAGTTTTATAAAATTAACAATTGGAGAAAAGATTTGCATAAGAAAACCCATTTTTCAAACGATCGTTCCTATATATATACAGCTATAAGATATAGTGGTCCGACTTCGCTGAAATTTTGTCAACATATGTGAAAAGTGCTAAAACTTAGACATAGTGAGTATGGTTGAGTTATTTTTAAAAACAAAAACGTTTTTCATACAAAAACTTATTTTACAACCGATTGTTCCTATGCCAGCTATAAGATATAGTGAGCCGATTTTGATAAAATTTTGCCAACATATGTGGATAGTGTTTAAACAGAGACATAGTGAGTTTGGTTGAGTTATTTTGAAAAACAAAAAAGTTTTTCACACAAAAACTTATTCTGCAACCGATCGTTCCTACATCAGCTATGTGTTATAGTGCTCCGATTCTGACATACTATGTACTGCTTGCAGAAAGAATAAGCATCTGTGCCAAGTTTCATCACGATAGCTCTTAAACTGAGGGATTAGCTCGCATATAAACAGACGGACATGACTCGGCTGCTATTGCTGATCACGAATATACAATTTTTTTTTTTTCTGAGACGTCTCCTTCAATGCGTTACACATTTCGTGACAAAATTATAAAATCCACTGCAAGGGTATAAAAAACACTTAAACAATTACCGTAAAGGTAGCATACTAATAAAATTAAAACTTACTGAGTATCTGGCAAGTTCAGTATGTTTGCATTGGCCCTCAATATGCAATTATTTCGCAAAACAGTTGTTTTTTGATTTTTTTAATTTCGGCAGCAACTAAAACTTCCATAAACATTTTCAAGTTAAATAATCATTTAACTTCTGTTTGTCCGGCCGCTTCATTTCGAAGAACATCTGTTTTCTGTTGAATAGTTTTCAACCCTGCAGAAGCTCGAAGTTAAAGGGAAATTCGGCAAATTTTCGCGTAATCAAATACGCGAAGTCCCACCGAAAATGGGAACAGGCCTGAATATGTGTTTCCTTGTGGTTTGTCCTTTTTTGGCCAACTTGCAACAATACAAGCTTTTTAACCCCATGTTTATTTCATTTAATTTATTGAGACCATGGATAAAGTGTTCGGTGTCAACCCAACCAACTCTTTTGAGCGAGAGGTCAGAGAGAGACTCGATGGCATGGAAAGGCGAAAGGAAGGGCTGGAGGCGAAAGTCGGCAGTGTGTTGGCAGCAGTCAACAAAATTGCTGACTTTATGCACTGCAACCGACCAGTTCTAGAATTTCCAGTGAAGTCAATGGAGGACCTTGAGTGAGTTAACGAGAGAGTATTCGAAGATCCCAAAAAAATGTGTAAGAAAATCTTAACGTTAAGCCTTAAACATTTAGTTTTATTTAATGATTTTTTTCTTTATCCAGACTGATCTGCTGAGCGCCCTTCTCAAGCCAGAAGGCGTAGCTTAAAGTTTGACTCGAGCTTTGGGTCAGGATATCATTATGGAGATTAACTTAGTGGGCACTTTTGGAATGAAAAGCCTTCAAACGTTCACGCATCTTAATAATGCCATTTTTGGTAAGCACATATCATCAATTTACTTTAAATTTATTTTACTAATAAAATTAATTTACGAATAAATCTTTTTTTGTTATAGGGGCGTCTAAAAGGGCAGCGAACGCTGCATACAATGCAAAAATGCCTTTTCTGATCCTGCCTATTTCCTAATCATTTCGGAAATGGTATCTAGAAGCGACACCCTAGCGTTTCACGAAGTTGACTGCCACATGCCAAAAGACCTTCACGAAACGACATGAAATCATTGTTTAGTGCCTGTGTAAAAGCAAATTGAAGATGTTACATTTTGGAACTACTTCCATGCCGAAAACCTAATGACAGAATGCATTCTGACCAGCCTCCAAGTACTACTGGGTACCTCAACGCGTTGATACAAACAGACACACAAACAAAGTGACAACTTTTTCATCTCAATTTGGAACGAGGTGTCATTCGATTTAAATTGTAAAAATTGTGAGCTTCATCCATACCACAAAACCGGTTCATTAGTCGGCCACTTAGAAGACAACAAAGTTGATAACGTCCTTTAAATATGTATGTATGCATATTTAAAGTAAGTGGTTGTGCATGAATTTGAAGGTGTTCTGTGTATGCAACGCATTACTCCATTGCCAGCCGGGGCTGTTAGCTTACAATGGACTTATCAACAAACACACTGGCTAAATGTGGTGGCACCTCGCATAGAAATTAAAAGTATAGCACAGGGGCCCGTCAACATTTAACTCCGTCATTCTGATGCTCTTTCCCCTGCTTGTGCTTCTGTTCATACTCATACTCATTCCTATTCCCATTCCCTTTCTCAACGTCATCGACTTCGTCATTCACGGATGGCGCGCCGCACTTCAGTTGAAGGGTTTTCTTTTTTTCTGGCCTTTTTTTCAGTTTTTTTCTCTTTTGGCTGTTGCTTTTGCCACTTGATGCGCATAGCAGCAAAAAAAAAAAAATAAATGAAAGAAGCAGGACTGCGTCCGAAATCCATTTTCAGTTTTGCGCTTAAACTTGCCCTTTGCTTTGTTACTACTTGGGGCATAAAGGATACTTAAAGGCGCTTTGGAGTTGTGTTGCATAAGCAACAAGCGAACAGCCACGCTGAAAGTCAAAGACAGCGGCAGGGCGGGCAAGGAGATAAAAAATTTGCCAACAATGTTGCACTAATTGCGACAGAGGAAGCGTCTCCACGTCGCCGCTCTGTGTCCAACCCTTTCCACTTCCATTTGCCCTTTCCATTTTCACTACACATTGCATTGAATTAAGCTAAATAATTTCTTCTGCCTGTGTTTTTGTGTTGCGCTATTTGGCGGACTGCCTGGCACCAACTGCATTTGGTTGAGTACTAGAGCTGCCTGTTGCCTATTTGCCCGGCTAGTAGTCCTGCAGTCCTTTAGTCCTCCAGGCCCCGTAGTCTGTTCGCCTGTTTCGGTTACTTTGTAATGCGCGCGTCATAAAACCGTTTCAAGTCCTTTTGGCATTTTTGCGACAGCCGGCCAAAACATTTATTTAATTGCAGTATTGTTGTTGCTATCCTTGCTATCCTTGTTCCAGCTCCCTCTTTCCTTGTTCCTCTTATTATTCACATTCTCTAACCCGTACACCCTATTCGCCCTTCCCTTTTTACTCCAGCTCACAATGGCAAAATGGACAAACTCTCAGTTTGTCATTGTTTGCATTTAACCTAATTTGTTGAAAAGCAGTAGCTTTTGTGCATTACAATCACGTTCCCAAACATAAATATTCGAAGCATAGACAATTTCTATATACTTATACATACATTAGCATATACCAGCGGCTTCGCCCGCCATTCCAAATCTTTGAACTTTATCAATATTTCTCTGTCTCACACGCGCAACGATTTTTTGGACAGATCTTGAAATCTGAGTTTAAAGTAGAAATGGAAACGGGAAAAAAATTCGTTGCCGTCCCGCCAGTATCGGGTGCCTATTTTGGGGACATGCTGAAATCCCGGCCACCCGCTCTTTTTAAAATCCTTTCTCGATGTTCATTTTGGGAACATGTAATAATCCCGCCCGCCCCCACTTTTTAAAATCCGTCCGAAGATATTACTTGCGACTCGTTAAAGACCCTTTTTCAGTATAAGTTGCGAATCTTAACGATACTCTTTCATTTTGTTCTTCCAACTTTATTCTTCAAAAAACAATGATATTACCTACATATGTTTCAATTTTCAACATTTATTATTTTATATGTACATATTCAAACAAGTAAGAATGGTCTAGTGAAGTGTGCCCGACTACGAGACTCCCTGCGCACAACTTGCACTTCAAGCAGTTCAGCGGCAACACAAGACAACAACAGCGTACTTAACTTGTTCAGTGCGTGTCAAAGTGTTGTTGCTGCCTGCTGAAACAGGGGTAACAGATTCTTCCATAATTTTGGTGTTATTTATCCGATCGTAACGAAATTTACGCATCCGATCAACGTTGATTAAACTTATTTGTGTACCAAAAATCAAAGCTTTATCCTTATTGTGGCTGTGGGAGTTTTTTGCGATTTGCGGGGGTGCGAGGGAGTGCATCCAAAATTCGAAACAAAATTCATCTGCGTATGGTATACAGGAACCTGCATGCCAAGTTTGGTGTCTCTAGCTCTTACAGTCTCCGAGATCTGTGTGTTCATACGGACAGACGGACAGACAGACAGACAGACAGACAGACAGATGGACAGACAGACGGACATGGCTAGTTTGTCTCGGCTGTTGATGCTGATCAAGAATGTATATATAGTTTATATAGTTGGAAATGCCTTCTTCTGTTTGTTACACACATTTGCAGTAATTTTTAACTGCATTTTTCCCATTTTTAATGGGAACAGGGAGTAAAAAAATATAAAACTAACTAAATTTAAATATAAGAATAGAATTTCTTGGCAGTCTGTCTTGATAAAATCGGCATCTACCAATGGCGACTTTTGACTTCAGCGAAACTTTGAAATATAAAATTTTTTTAATAATATTGTTTTTTGTGTAACAGAGAACATAAATAACATAATGTAACAATCTTACACTTTTCACGTGCAGTAGAGCTCATATTGAAAGCTATGATACATTAGAGGTCCTTAAACACGAAAATATTTTTTTCTATGGCAGAGTTTTTACTGCTTGTGGAGTTATAAAGTACTTCAAATGTGTGTAACACGCAAAAGGAGGCATTCCCGACAACATAAACTGTATATTTTCTTGATCAGGATTAACAGCCGAGACGAAAAGTATCGTTTGCGAGCACATTAGAGCATTTAGCGCGAGCATTGTCCGCAAAACGCTCGTTTCTGAGCCCGTTTGCGATAGTTTGGCGAACGTTCGCTCAACATTCGCTATTTGGTACACTGGGTACATATATATACACACACACACACACACACACACACGTATTTACATATGTATAAAAAAAGGTATTTTTCAAGAATTTCACGCCAATTTTACGCATTTTCAATATATTTTTTTTATTAAATAAAAACTTATTTAAAAGACAAAAAGTTAGTATTTATTTTATGCATTTCTACATGCATTTTAAAACAAAATTAGCTTTGTGCAAACTGAAAATCAGTTTAATTTATGCATCTGCAGTTAAATGCAGAGCGTAAATCCAAAAGCAACCCAGTAGTAAAGAGAATCTCCGGTCGTTAGTAGAGTCGGTTCCCTACCGATAACCTCTTGCATTATTTACTCCCTGTTCCCATTAAAAATGGGAAAAAGGGAGTTATAAAGTACTGCAAATGTGTGTAACAGGCAGAAGGAAGCATTTCCGACTATATAAACTATATATATTCTTGATCAGCATCAACAGCCGTGACGATTTAGCCATGTCCGTCTGTCTGTCCGTCTCTCCGTCTGTCCGTATGAACACACAGATCTCGGAGACTACAAAAGCTAGAGACACCAAACTTGGCATGTAGGTTCCTGTATACCATACGCAGATCAAGTTTATTTCAAATTTCGGATGCACCCCCCCGCACCCCCGCAAATCGCAAAAGACTCCCACAGCCACAATTTTAAAGATAGAGCTTTAATTTTTGGTACACATGTATGTCTAATCAATGTTTTCGGATGTGTAAATTTCAACACGATCGGATAAATAGCACCAAAGTTATGGAAAAACTTATTTCCCCTGTCTGAGCAGGCAGAAACAACAGTTTGACATGCACAGTGCAAGTTGAGTACGCTGCTTGCTTGTGTTGCCGCTGAACTGCTTGAAATGAAAGTTTGGAGCAGGGAGTCTCGTAGTCGGGCACACTCGACTAGAGTATTCTTACTTGTTTTAACATAGGCATGTCCTACGGAGGTTATTGGCTCTCAATGCATAACCGATAATCGGTACAGAACGGGTGTGTATGGGCTGCTTCTGCATAACCAGTAATCGGTGTAGAGTTAGTAACAGAATGTACTAGCTCTCGCTCTCGCATTCTGGGAGCGTTACTTGCAATTTCTCTCAATTTTTTTCTATAAATCGTTAATTAAATTAAATAAAGTAAATTAAAAAGATAACTCAACCAAACTCATTTTAAATCGATTGGCAATGAAAAGTTCTCGTAAATGGAAACTTTAGATATAAATACAACGGAGTCGTGCTAATCGGATTACTTGACATAAAGCTGTCATTAGAAAGAGAACTAAAACAGTAATTCAGTTTTCGACAACTTATAGAGAACTTTTCTTACTTAAATTGTGAAATAGTGCAAAAAGAGAATAGGTTATAAAAGTTACAAAAATGATGCAATCATCTGATTCTGTGTGCATAACCAGTAGTTAGCGTGGAGCCAATAACAATAACAAGCAAATCGTCAGTTCCACATCGATCCCAAAGGGAACCGACAGTCGCACATATATAAATTTAAACGAGTAAGAACGTTGCAGTCGGATGTACCCGACTGCGATATACTCTTTTTTTCTCTTCTCCTCTTTGCGGAGCCAGAAGTGGGCGTGGCAATTATATTTTTGCTCAAATCTTTCAAGTTTTGCCATCAATTTAAGTTTGTTTGGTCCCGTTCTACAAGTTTGGGAGAAACAAATTTTGGTCGATTGCAAGGGCGGGGGTGGGCGTGGCAAAATTATTTTTATCCAATCTATTTAATAGGACAATAGAATTCAACCTGCAAAATTTGGGGACTCTAGCTAAAGGGGTGGGGGAGATACAGACTTTGCTTATTTGTGGGGGCGGGGGTGGGCGTGGCCGAATTTTTTTTTTGTCAGATCAATCAAGAATGTGTTAAGTAGCCCTTGTGCCAAATTTGGTTACTCTAGCCATAAAACTGTGGAAGACATAGCTTTTTGCGGTTTGTGGGGGAAGGGGTGGGGGGGAAATCTTGACATTTTGTCTGCCTATGGTATATACCAACATGTATACCAAGTTTGGTTGCTCTAGCTTCAAAACTGTGGAAAAAACCTGCGTTCATACAGACGGACAGACTGACAGACAGACGGACGGACGGACATTTCACAAACCCAATATACTCTTTTTTCCTTTTTTTTAAAAAAAGTTAAAAAAAGAGTATAAACATATATGTAACAAGTAAGAATACTCTAGTCGAGTGTGCCCGACTACAAGACTCCCTGCTCCCAACTTGCATTTCAAGCAGTTCAGCGGCAACACAAGCAAGCAGCGTACTCAACTTGCACAGTGCATGTCAAACTGTTGTTTCTGCCTACTGAGACAGGGGAAATAAGTTCTTCCATAACTTTGGTGCTATTTATCCGATCGTGTTGAAATTTACACATCCGAAAGACATTGCTTAAACATACATGTGTACCAAAAATTAAAGCTTTATCTTTAAAATTCTGTCTGTGGGAGTCTTTTGAGATTTGCGGGGGTGCGGGGGGGTGCATCCGAAATTTGAAATAAACTTGATCTATGGTATACAGGAACCTGCATGACAAGTTTGGTGTCTCTAGCTCTTATAGTCTCTGAGATCGACGCGTTCATACAGACGGACAGATGGACAGACAGACGGACATGGCTAGTTCGTCTCGGCTGTTGATCCTGATCAAGAATATATATAGTTTATATCGTCGGAAATGCCTCCTTCTGACTGTTACACACATTTGCAGTACTTTATAGCTCCCTTTTTCCCATTTTTAATGGGAACAGGGAGTAATAATTTTATTAATAGATATATACATTTATATACTTTAAAGTGTTCAACCTGACTGATTGACTGATTGACAATTGTCGCACAGCCCACACCATAAGAGCTAGAAGGCTGAATAATTATTCACAGTAGTTTCGTCTTATGCTGAAAGTGCGTACTATTTTCGGTAAAATTCGGTCGGGAAATATTGAAAATTCGCTAAAAACCGTGGTATGCAACTTTTTTGCGATCATCTTCACTCATTTTAACAAATCTATACAAAAAATTCAATAATAACTGCTTACCAATTTTTAGGAAAATTTGGAGTCAAGTTAATGGAAAACAGGCCTTAAGCTTTTAATTTTGAGTGTGCTACATTTTTGTTATTGTTTTGTTTTGTAGCTCTATCGTATTACTTGCAGTGGGCTTTAAGTATGCAAGCACCGAAAAATGATTCGTATATTTTTGTATGTGTGTGTACGCATACACTTGCAAAATGAGAGAGCGCTCTCTCTGATTTTGCTTTGCACTCTTAATTCGTTCGCAGTAGTTCGCCAGCGGCTACTCGATAAGTGACCGGCGATGTGGGATGCGACCGGTCGCATTTGTATTTAACTGCAGATGCATAAATCAAACTGGTTTTCAGTTTGCACAAAACTAATATTGTTTTCTAAATGAATGTAAAAATACATAAAATAAATACTTATTTTATATTTTTTAAATAAGTTTTTATTTAATAAAAAAAATATACTGAAATTGCGTAAAATTGGCGGGAAATTGTACATGTGTGTGTACGCATACACTGAAAACTGAATGACCCGCTCTGTGCTTGTGCTTTGCCATCTTTATTCGTTCGCGTTCATATATATTCACAAAACTTGAGTTCATTCATTTTCAAGATCTATATAAAAATTCAATTTAAACTGCATTCCAATTTTCCGGAAAATTCGGAGCTCAGGGTGCAAAGTCGGTGGTCAAGGTTGTATGGGCCAAAGTTTAGTCATCGTGCGATTTGCTTTAAGCTCACTTTAAAAGCCACGCGTACAAAAATATGAACAACTTTGTTTTAAAATTTTGAAAAATGTTCGGGCGGGAACATGGTTAACTGTTGCAAGCAACCTTTTTTTTTTTAAGATTGTATATTTGGGCGGGACACGCGACGTTTCCATTTCTACTTCAAACTTGGGGAGTCATATAGTCAGTAGGTCTGACAGACTCTCTGCCAGCCCCACTGTGCTTGGCTACAGCCCCCAGATGCAACTCAGAATCTTTTTCGATGCATAGAAAGCGTTAGTGGTTTTTTTCACCCTCTATTCTACACTGACTCTTCACGTCAGTTTGCTGTCGAAAACGATCCCCAGGTATTTGACATGGGTGCCTGGCTTTAGCACCATTTCACCTATTTTGGCGGAATTACATCGCAGTACCTTGTACCTTTCAGTAAAGAGAAATAGGTCAGTCTTATCTGCATTGTTACCGAGTCCGACTCCTTCAGTGTGTTCCATGATGAAGCTAAGCGTCGACGGACATTTACCAGTGATTAGTTTGCTTATGTCATCAGCATATGCAACAAGCCTGGGGGCTCTCCGTTCGAATTTCTTGAGCAATGCGGAATGAGGTGAGGCTGATAGGCCTGAAATCATTGGGGCTCATACGGCTGCATTTCCCCGCACTAGTGAGAAATTTCGTGAGGTCCTCCATGTGACAGGAATAAATATATCTCCATTAGCCATAGTATTACTGCAGTTTTTGTCGTCTGCAACATGGCTGGGAAGATACCGTCCAAGCCCGATGACTTCAACCCTGAGAAGTAGTCGATTGCCCATCGAATTTTGGCGGCCTTGATCATTTAGAATAATAATATATAATATAATAATAACACTGTGATAGTCAAAACCAAAAGACAAGACCAAACTCGACGGTTTCCCCCTATTTCGGGTCCTACGAATCGAACTGCATCATTACTTTTTTGAGTTACAATCATGGTTTCATACAAAATTTTTTGTTAAATTTCAGTTTTTTCGACATATTGGCTATAAGGACACCCAAAACATTGATTTTGGGGCTTACAGTCTTCTAAGAACTTAAAGACGGACTTATTCTGAGAAGCTTTGCCAAAGAAAGTTTACCAAAAAAGTCAACATTAAAAAAGTTAGAGACCGAAGAAAAATGTGCCTTTCTCTTACAATGGGCCACTTTTATGAAAAACTTCAACAAAAAATTTTGTATGAAACCATGATTGTAACTCAAAAAAGTAATGATGCAGACCCGAAATAGGGGGAAACCGTCGAGTTTGGTCTTGTCTTTTTTTTTTTTTTTTAAAAAACTATCACAGTGTAATAATTATAATAATATATAAATATCATATTTTTAATTAGAATATTTGTGCGTTTAAAAAATATACCAAAAAGCCCCATTGGCCCCATAAGCTCCAATACTTTAAATTTATCCCTTCTCACCTGCTCGCCTATATCTCATAAGCCAGATGAGTTACCAAAAGTTTTAAGTGCACTTTTCTTAGTTAAAGTACTTACTACCTTCCGATCGGTATATAGCTTGATTTTGATCGGACACTCATAGGAAATATTTCATTCTTGCTGTACCTATAAAATGCTAGTCGACTTTTGCACACTTCGTGCTGCTTCGTGCCTAGCGTGGACTGCCGTTCACAGTGACTATAGATAGACAAAGTGTTAAGATCTCTCCATCACCCCTTCCCCCTCAAACGGCAAAACCATTTATCTTCTACAGTTTTACACTTGGACTAACAAAATTGGACATAAGAGCTATTTATCCGACTGCAATGTTCTTACTTGTTAAAAGTCAAAACAGTGATTTATATTGTCCAGGGGATAAAGTCTACCATGCATTATACATATATATTAAATTATAAGTATATTAACAAAAAAAAAACCAGACTTAATAAAATTTAAGGACTTTCTGGAAAGCAAATACAAGTAGGAAATACAAATTATGTGTGGTAAATGAAAACATTTAAGAATTTTTTTTTTCATTAAACTAAAGAATTGTTAAGAGAATATGTATTCCAGCTCTCCAATTGCTTTGTTGCGTCGCGAATGTCGAGCCCCACTAAAAAATATATTTTTATAATATACATTGTATATTTTTGTTTATATACATATGTATAATATACATACATACACAAATATATTGAGAATTCCATGAGCGTGTCAATTTATCTTGTGTCTGTCCATTTCGAGGTCCTTTCGTTTACTCAGGCCAGCGTCAGGACGCGTCGTCGTGTCAAATTGGCTGCCCAATAACAATAAAATGGGAAAATATAAACTCGCCACTATGCCGCCGCAGCGAGTCTGACTTTTCCCCGAACCCAAGCCTCAATTCTCAATCCACAATCCCCCTGCTTATGTCAGTAGTCTCCTCCCACACTCATGGCCCAGTGCTGTTTACATTTTATTGCTGTTAATAGAAAATGCTATGCACGGCGACAGCTTCTTTTTGGCAACGCTTTCCTCCCGTCATACATTCCGCTCTTCTCTTTGCTTTCGTCACAGCGGTTTTAATATGACAATAAGCAACAACAACAACCAACAATAACAACAAGAAATAGGCACTATTAGATCTCGTCGGGCGCGTCGGTTTAAATGAGTACGTGCCTTGGCTTCTTCCGGGCCCATCCGTGGTCAAATCCCCCCAGGCAAGCTGGCAGAGGCTTCGGGCCGGTTGCAGCTTCCCTTAGCGCCAATAAAATGCGTTAAGAAAAATAGTTGTAAAACGCTTGATGCATACTAAAATGAGTTGCAATTGATTTGGACCGCCTCGCCAACGCGTCCCTTACCCTCTCTGGACGGGCTTATCCATCGTTTGTGTTTTCAATGCGTCTCGCAGCTCATTACACACACTGCTCGGCCTTCCGCTTTGCACAGCAAAATGTACTTGACAAAATATACTTGTTAACTTGTTAGTCAGTAATCTGGTAATGCATAACAATACAAAACAAAAAGAACCAAATAAAATCTACGGCCTTGAGTGCCGAACCTTAAATACCCTTGGTTTGGAACCGACCCATGAGCCTTATAAAATCGTTTAATGCAGTATTGTTTGATTTACGAATAATTGGTAATTTTGTTCCAGATATTTTGAAAAACAAATTTTTTGACCAAATGACCAACAACGTTTTTTGTTAATTTTTCAAGCAAACCAATTCAAACCCAGAAAAAAATGTTATCTTCGCTTGGTTGAGTTATTTTGAAAAACAAAAAAGTTTTTCACACAAAAACTTATTTTTCAACCGATCGTTCCTATGACAGCTATATGTCATAGTGGTCCCATCTGGCAGATTCTGACATATGTACTGCTTGCAGAAAGAATTAGCATCTGTGCCACGTTTCATCACGATAGCTCTAAAACTGAGCGACAAGTTTTCATATAAACAGACGGACAGACCGACATGACTCAGCTGTTGATACTGATCACGAATATACAATTTTTTTTTTTTTCTGAGACGTATCCTTCAATTTGTTACACAATTCGTGACAAAATTATAATACATTCTGCAAGGGTATAAAAAGAGTAAAATAAAACAAGTAAGAACGTTGCAGGTTATTTCCACAGTTTTGAAGCTAGAGTAACCAAACTTGGTAT
Source organism: Hirtodrosophila cameraria (assembly GCA_949708635.1). NCBI lineage: Eukaryota > Metazoa > Arthropoda > Insecta > Diptera > Drosophilidae > Hirtodrosophila > Hirtodrosophila cameraria. The sequence continues at coordinate 17,075,150 of OX453090.1, forward strand.
GCATGTTGATATATACCATAGTCAGACAAAGTGTTAAGATCCCCCCCCCCCCACCTTCCTGACAAACCAAAAAAAAACTGTATCTTCCACAGTTTTACAGTTAGAGTAAACAAATTGGACACAAGGGGTACTTATGGCTTCCTTAATTGATCTGACTAAAAAAAATTGTCCACGCCTACCCCTGCCCCCACAAAATAGCAAAGTCTGTATCTCTCACACGCCTTTAGCTAGAATCACCAAATTTTGCAGGTTGACTTCTTGTGCCCCACAAGATGGATTGGATGAAAATTATTTGGCCACGCCCACGCCCGCCCTTGCAATCAAGCAATGTTTGTTCCTCCCAACCCTGTAGAACGGGCCCAACCAAATTTAAATTGATGGCAAAACTTGAATGATTTAGCCAAAAATACAATTGCCGCTCTCACTTTTTACTCCGCAAAGAGGCGAAAAAAAGAGTACATCGCAGTCGGGTGCATCCCTAATCCGACTGCAACGTTCTTACTTGTCTTGCATTTATCTTTTATGACTTGGCTAAATCGTTATCCTTAAGTTGACCACCAAACACAATGGCACAATTATAATTACTCCAACGGGTAGGACACAACCATATCGCATGTCTCGACCCCGTTAACCGTAACCCGCTACCCGTCGTCATCACCGTAATGTTAAAGTCTGCATTTTAATTGCGGTGCCCGCAACAAACTTTATATAAAGTTGTTTTACAGTAATTAATAAAGTGTAATATTTAGGAGGAGCACTTAGCATAAGGCATATCACGTGTGATTGTTTCTTGAGTGTCTAGCACTTTAGAGCAGTTTTCGAGGAGTTGTCAGTGGTGTTCCAAGGGCTCCGCACCCAACTCCTTTTTTCCCCAATAATTGGCTGCTGCTTACACCATGTAACAATCCCCTAATCACGAAAGTAATTTTTTTTGTTTTTTTGTTTTGCAAACATTTTTAGTTGGAACTTAATTTGAAAGTTCGAATAAAAGTCGAAAAAAAATGCAATAGCCTTCAATTTTCATTTAACATAGAGTTTTGAGAAAGTCATCACTCGTCAAAATCTATTGCAAAACTTCTAAGCTATAGCCATTTCAACCTATTGTTCCCATGGCAGCTATAGGACATAGTGATCCGATTTTGATAAAATTTTTCAAAAATTGGCATATATATTGCTAAAACTCAGAATTGGTAAGATTGGCCGAGTTATCTTGAAAAACAAAATATTATATATATATATATATTTTCCAACTAAGTTGTTTTAAATTTTCCAACTAAAACCTATTGGATTATGAATTGCTGAAATACCTATAGCTTGGAAGTTCTGCCATAGATTTTGCCAAGTGATGGCTTTTTCAAAACGTTATGAATCAATCTCTATGTTAAATGAAAATTGGAGTGCATTTTTTTTTCGACATTTCGTCGAATTTTCAAGTTGAGTTCCCACTAAAAATTTTTGCAAATAAAGAAGTATTTTCGTAGTTTTGGTCTCAATATCTCCAAAACTATTAGATAAATGTCTAAAATGACAGAGACTTATTTGTAGGCCTACATATATATTGAATTTTATTTGATGTATGGTTTTTTAAAATTGGTGCTGTAATACAAAAGCTATCAATTATCAAAACTAACTTCGATAAAATTTTAGATGAAAAAAAAACTCTGCCATAGAAAAAAAAATTATTTTCGTAATTAGGGACCTGTAAAGTATCATAATTTTCAATATGAGCTTTACTGTTCGCGAAAAGTGTCAGATTGTTACTTAGTGTTATTAAAGAAAAGTAAATTATTGATAGCTTATGGCGGTTAAGTGAAGCAGGTGGAGTCGGTCCCCTCCTGCACAAGGAAACCGTAAATTCATTTTTAAATATGACAAAACAATAGCATATTTGGAGTTGTTTGGGTTGGTTGGGAGTGCTGGCAAAAGGACAAGCTGTCGTTTGGGCTTGTGTATTGGAATGGCGTCAGTCATTTATGCCGAAGCAATGTGCTTGTAATAGTACTCGTACTAATGAGCCAGACACACACACACACCCTTCTACACACACAAACATACACACTTAGACATTGGGAGTCAAGGAATGCGAAAAGTGGAGCACAAAAACACACAGACTCGTACAAGGCCGTCCTTCTTGAACAGTGGTATTAACTGGTTACATTTGTAAACACTTATCTTGTTTATGCAAAAATATGGAAAAAAGCTCATGTTGTAATTAAGCGTCCAGCTCGCATCCCCAAAAATCCATTTGAATTTTGCAGAAAAAAATTATGCACTCATAGTTGAATTTAAAAATGAATAACTGAAAATTTATTTGAGCCCAATCGGGTGAGAAACGGCTAAGTTGCTTACAACAATTTTTCGACCACATTTTCCGACTATTCAGGTGGTTTTTTCTAATTTAAAAATTTGGTTTTTTATATTATTTTCTGGAGGTTGGTAAATGAGTCTGGAGAAAATCGCACTTAAACTAAAGTTTCACCCATATAACTGGGGGGTGAATTTTTACAAAAAATCGGTATGCAGTTTTGAATGAATTTTCAAAGCAAATCACAAAAAAACTCAACTTTCTATTATCCTATTTACCACCCACATTTCAGACAGGGGGTTTTCCGGAAAATTGGTATGCAGTTTTTAATGAATTTTTGTAACGATTTTAAATAATGAATTTGATGTAAGTCGCATAAGAACTCAACCTTCGCCGATATAACCTTGACCACCGATTTTCCACCGAGGGGGGTGAATTTTCCGAAAACTTGGTATGCGCTCATAACTTATTATTTTAGCCCCTTAGACGCTGCATCTTAGTTGTACAACCCTCGAGTTTTACTGTTATCCCGAGCACTCGTACGCTTTCGTGCGGGTTGTATGTTTGCCATACACGTACCAACTTTTGACACAACTTGGTTGTACAACTTCACAAAATGGCGGCGGCTGGTGAACATTAAATAATTATTGCTGTGATTTTCTTAAATAATTTTTTCTGTGAAAAAGCGCGAATTTTAAAACAATTACATTTAAATTATAATTAAACAATTACGACACAACAGAAAACACGAACGTCAAATACGAACGCTACACGAAAGCCAAAAATATCAAACTCATTTGATATTATTGCAAAGTTGCATGAACTTCGTGCTGCGCGCACGACGGCGATCGGCAGCGTACGAGGGTGCACGAAGGCGCACGAGCGCGCTTCACGAACGCTCACGAAGACGTACGAGCGCACTGGTAACAGTAAAACACGACGGTTGTACAACTTAGATGCAACGTCTAAGGGGCTCATTATACTCTTTTTTAATTTTTTTTAAAACAAAAAGAAACAAGTAAAAACGTTGCAGTCGGGCTCACCCGACTGCGATATACTCTGTTTTCTGTACGTAAACATTTTTTTCTCCAATCTATCGAAGAGTTCAAATGGAGTCATACTGCAAAATTTGGGGTTTCTAGCTATAAGGGTGTAGGAGATACAGGTTAAGCTCATTTGCGGGGGTGGTAGTGGGCGTGGCATATTTTTTTTTGGCAGGTCGGTCAAGGGTGTGGTCACTAGTCTTTATGTCAAATTTGGTTACTCTAGCTGTAAAACTGTGGAAGATATAGGTTTTTGCGGTTTGTGGGGGAAGGGGTGGGGGTGGGGGGGAGATCTTGACACTTTGTCTGCCTATGGTATATACCAACATGTATACCAAGTTTGGTTGCTCTAGCTTCAAAATTGTGGAAAAAACCTGCGTTCATACAGACAGACGGACAGACAGACGGACAGACAGACGGACAGACAGACGGACAGACGGACATTTCACAAACCCAATATACTCTTTTTTTCCATTTTGGAAAACAGAGTATAAAAAGAGTATATTGGGCTTATGAAATGTCCGTCTGTCCGTCCGTCTGTCTGCATGAACGCAGTTTTTTATTTCACAGTTTTGAAGCTAGAGCAACCAAACTTGGTGTACATGTTGATATATACCATAGGCAGACAAACTGTCAAGATCAAAATAATATTGCCGCCCCAAAAAATTCATATAAAAAGTTGGGGCCTTATTTCCAAATGATATATACCAACATGTATACCAAGTTTGCTTGCTCAAGCTTCAAAACTGTGGAAAAAACTTGCGGTCATACAGACAGACGGACAGACGGACATTTCACAAGCCCAATATACTCTTTTCTTTTTTTTCCAAAAAAATTAAAAAAGAGTATAACAAGTACGAACGTTGCAGTCGGATGCAATCGACTGCGATATACTTTTTTTTAGCCTCTTTGCGGAGTCAAAAGTGAGCGCGGCAATTATATTTTTGTTCAAGTTTTTCAAGTTTTGCCATCAACTTGAATTTGGTTGGCTCCGTTCAACAGGTTTGGGAGAAACAAACTTTGCTCGATTGCAAGGGCGGGCGTTCTTGACACTTTGTATCACTATAGTATACATCAACATGCATACCAAGTTTGGGTGCTCTAGCTTCAAAGCTGTGGACAGATAGACAGACGGCCGGACGGACATTTCACAAACCCAATATACTCATTTTGCTCCCTGTTCCCATTAAAAATGGGAAAAAGGGAGTTATAAAGTACTGCAAATGTGTGTAACATGCAGAAGGAAGCATTTCCGACCATATAAACTATATATATTCTTGATCAGCATCAACAGCCGAGACGAACTAGCCATGTCCGTCTGTCTGTCGGTCTGTCCGTATGAGCAAACAGATCTCGAAGACTATAAGAGCTAGAGACACCAAACTTGGCATGCAGGTTCCTGTATACCATACGCAGATCAAGTTTATTTCAAATTTCGGATGCACCCCTCCGCACCCCCGCAAATCGCAAAAAACTCCCACAGCCACAATTTTTAAGATAAAGCTTTGATTTTTGGTACAAATATATTTTATGTTAATGTTGATCAGCTGTGTAAATTTTATCACGATCGGATAAATAGCACCAAAGTTATGGAAGAATCTATTATCCCCGTCTCAGCAGGCAGAAACATCAGTTTGACAGGCACTGCACAAGTTAAGTGCACTGCTTGCTTGTGTTGCCGCTGCACTGCTTGAAATGCAAGTTGGGAGCAGGGAGTCTCGTAATCCGGCTCAATCGACTAGAGCATTCTTACTTGTTTTTACTTAGGAATTTTCAATTTTAGCCCATGTTAAATCGGTTGCTTACTTTATAGCATTGCAGTGGTAAATGGCAGTAGCTTTTGCGTATGAACATTTGAGCACATTCTTTTCAAATTATTTGCGCATTCGAGCAGCTGTAAACGATTACGTATACGCACACGCACACACACACAGGCGGGAGGCACTAGCACATACACAGACATACACACACGCACAAACACACCTACGAACATACATGCATATACTCGTATATTGAAGGGGCTGTCGCGCTTCGGGACGATACAAATACTTATCTGTCCCCTTCTATGTGTGTGTGTGTGTGTGTGTGTGTGTGTGTGTGTGTATGTGTGTGTGTGTGTGTGTGTGTGTGTGTATGTGTGTTAGTGTGGGTTGTTGCCAATTGCTTGGACCCGCTGGTGTTGCACATGTCCATAGTCTGCCCTGCCCTGCCTGGAACATTATTGAGCCGTCTATGTAACACATTGCCCCACACTTTTGGGGGTGCTCGTAGCCTCAGCTTGGCATTTTCTACTTTTGTGTTTATTTTTTTGCTGTTTGGTGCTTAAGTTCGACAACTCAATAAAATGTGCTTTATGGCAAAAAAAAAAAAAAGAAGAAAAAAGAAGGAAGATAAAAAAAAGTGAAAATAAAAACAGAAGAAAAGCAAAGGGCAGACACGGGCACAACCCATTCCAGCGGTAAAAGTAAATGTTTCTTGATACTCCCCTAGAAGGTTCTTTGGCTGTTTTTCTGTGCACAAAGCACAGCTGGTTCCAGGAAAGCTCCATGGCTCTGGCTCTGATTCTGGCACCGGGGTCTGGTTATGTTTTTCTTACCACTTGCTACGAAACCGGCGCTGGCAATTGATTTGCCATAATTTAAGTTCTCCATTCTTCTTTTTTTCAACCCAAATGCCGCACGTTCTGGCGAGCCGACGTCGATGCCGATGCCAAGGCTACCTCGACGCTTTGTTTCTACTTACTTAGATATGAGAAAATCGTTCTATGATAACAGCTAGGTTGCCTCGAAGGATGGGTTACGAGCATCTGGTTTTACTTTATTATACTCTTTATTTAATTTTTTTGAAAAAAAAAAAAATAAAAAAGAGTATATTGTGTTTGTGAAATGTCCGTCCGTCCGTCCGTCTGTCTGTCCGTCTGTCTGTCTGTCCGTCGGTATGAACGCAGGTTTTTTCCACAGTTTTGAAGCTAGAGCAACCAAACTTGGTATACATGTTGGTATATACCATAGTCATAGACAAAGGGTCAAGATCTCCCCCCACCCCCACCCCTTCCCCCACAAACGGCAAAAAACTATATCTTCCACAGTTTTAGAGCTAGAGTAACCAAATTTTCCACAAATGAGCAAAGTCTCTATCTCCCACACCCCTTTAGCTAGAATCACCAAATTTTGCAGGTTGAATTCCGTTGCCCTATTAAATGGATTGGATAAAAATAATTTTTCCACGAAAACCCCCTTCCTTGCAATCGAGCAATGTTTGTTTCTCCCAAATCTTTAGAACAGGCCCAAACAAATTTAAATTGATGGCAAAACATGAAAGATTTGAGCAAAAATACAATTGCCACGCCCACTTCTGACTCCACAAAGAGGCGAAAAAAAGAGAATATCGCAGTCGGGTGCATCCGACTGCAACGTTCTTACTTGTTTTATTCTATTTTTATTTATGGCTCTAGTACTAACATGCCTAAATACTATTTTTAAACCATTTGAAAATTGTTGCTAGGCTAGTATCGAGCTAAAAAAAGAAGAAATATCACTTTAGGTGAGTGCGCCCGGAAAACGAGACACCCTGTAGGCAGCACTAAAGTCCCCAAACACATATCAGTAGGTAAGTACGTAAATAGACTTACCCATTAAGCAATGCGCTACTTGCATTCTGGCATCGCTCCTGCTTCCTTCTGCTCGGCGTGATGAAAAATAGTTTTTCGAATAATTTCGTGTTTTTTATTCGATTTTTATGAAATTTACATGACAGACTAACAATGAGGTAAAATCAATGTCAAGTCCAGAAATAGAGGCATATCTTTTAAATTGTGGCTATGGTAGTTTTATCGTTATCGATCCGCAGACCACATACCGAAGTTATTCAAAAACTCTTTTTCAATGTCAGCAGCGCTATCGTCAGAGGAAGAACTTTGCATATTTATTAATGAATTCGAAAAATGTTGACAAAGAGCCGTCAGCATGTGAAAAAATTTAAAATTATTTGACATTAAAGTTTAAGATTAAAAATTAAAATTAAGTAAATTAATATTAAAAAAAAATTGAATTAAAATATAATAGTCGTAATTGTCTATGTGTTTTGATGTTTCTGCTTTTGATAAGACTCCTTGCAGCTTCTGTTTCTAACTTGCCCCCATAGACAAACAATACAAATTTAAAATTGAATGTTTTGTAGCTGAGCTATGAAAAATTTATTTTCATTTAAATTTTTATCTTTTTTAATACACAATTATGAATTGTGACTAATTTTGCAAGTTCCTATCATCCCCAAACTTAACAGAAACTGTTTAAGAATTTTCTCATGAATATAAGGCCGAAATAAAATGTATTACAACGTTTAAACAACTTTTCAATACCGTTAGTGTGGTCAAACCAAAGAGTATAGAATCTATACATACATTGTATGCATCTCTTTAAAATGTTTGTGTGCGTGGTACTTTTTGTTATTTTTTGGCGTGAGCTGCTGAAAAGCCAGTCGGTCTTGTTGATTCCGAGTATATATGTATATATATTTGCGTCAATGCATGCATTGATCGCAGAAAATAAACTAGACAGACTATTTGGCGAGTGTGATAAAATGAATTTTATGGGGTGGGAGAAAAGTAGGCGTGCCAAATAATATTACAAATTTTAAATGTAATTTAATTTATAAATAGTATATTTGTGCATTGTCCATAAATGTGCATATTTTAAAATTGTTTAAATTTTGCTTCCGATACACTTGACATATTGCTGCATTATAAATTTCTTAATATTCACTTCCTGCTTATTATACTCTTTATACTCTTTTTTTAACTTTTTTGAAAAAAAAGGAAAAAAGAGTATATTGGGTTTGTGAAATGTCCGTCTGTCCGTCTGTCCGTCTGTCTGTCCGTCTGTCTGTCCGTCTGTCTGTATGAACGCAGGTTTTTTCCACAATTTTGAAGCTAGAGCAACCAAACTTGGTATACATGTTGGTATATACCATAGGCAGACAAAGTGTCAAGATCTCCCCCCCACCCCCACCCCTTCCCCCACAAACCGCAAAAACCTATATCTTCTACAGTTTTATAGCTAGAGTAACCAAATTTGGCACAAGGGCTACTTATCACATCCTTCATTGATCTGGAAAAAAAAAATTCGGCCACGCCCACCCCCGCCCCCACAAATAGGCAAAGTCTGTATCTCCCCCACCCCTTTAGCTAGAATCACCAAATTTTGCAGGTTGAATTCTGTTGCCCTATTTAATAGATTGGATAAAAATATTTTTGCCACGCCCACCCCCGCCCTTGCAATCAAGCAATGTTTGTTTCTCCCAAACCTGTAGAACAGGCCCAACCAAATTTTAATTGATGGCAAAACTTTAAAGATTTGAGCAGAAATTCAATTGCCACGCCCACTGACTCCGCAAAGAGGCGAAAAAAAGAGTATATCGCAGTCGGGTGCATCCGACTGCAACGTTCTTACTTGTTTTTATTTTATTTTTTGAAAAGAGTCTATTGGGTTTGTGAAATGTCCGTCCGTCCGCCCGTCTGTATGAACGCAGTTTTTTTCCACAGATTTGAAGCTAGAGCAACCAAAATTGGTACACATGTTGGTATATACAGTGGCTCACAGCTTATTTGACCCACCGTCCAATAAAAATTTCAACAATAACTAATACAAATTTTTGAAAAATTTAAACGCAGAATTGTTATTATTTAAATATTTAGATAATGGAAAAGATACCTTTTTTAATCATATTAAAAAAAGAAACAATTAAAAAATAACAAAAATCAGAACAACTCATAATTTCAAGGCCACAACTTATTTGACCCATTAGTTATTTTAAACAGTAATTTCAAAATTAAGGCTAGTTTTTTACATTTAATATTTGGCATGACCCCCTTTTTGATCCAATACAGCCTTAAGTCTTGCAGGCATTGAAGCCACCAATTTTGTTGTTGTTTCGGGCCGGATTTTCCTCCAATCCTCGACTAATGCCGTTTTTAAATCATTTTTGTTGGAAAAATTCCGGGACCTGATACTGGTGTCTAAAATGGCCCACAAATGTTCAATAACATTGAGATCCGGGGACTGTGCTGGCGGTTTGAGGTTATGCGGGCAGTTCCATACCAGCCAAGACTGAACAACACCCGATGTGTGCTTAGGGTCGTTGTCCTGATAAAATGTGAAGGCCAGATATTAAGCGCTTTGGATAAGATTTTCCTTTAAAATGTTTAAGTACGTATTCTTATCCATGGTGCTTTCAATAAAAGCTAGTTTACCAACTCCAGAGGCAGACATACAGGCCCAAACCATCACAGACCCTCCACCATGCTTTACTGTGGGTTTCAGGTGCTTGTCTTGCAGCTCGGTATTCGCTTTTCTCCAGACGTAGGGCCTCCCATCCGAACCAAATATATTAAACTTGGACTCGTCAGCGAAAATAACTTTGTCCCAGTAGCTGGTATATAGACAGACAAAGTGTCAAGTTTACTTAAAACTAAACTAGTAAATTTGGGAAAGAGTATATTGTGTGGCTGAAATCAAAAATTAGATAAATAGATTTTGTTACGCTTGCGAGCTGCGAGCAAATAGTAGAGAGAGACAGATGAACTGTGAAAGGGACATAAGGCGTGCGTTTTATTTTTATGATGGCGGCTCGGTATTTCAGCGACATCAATTTTTGTCAATTTTTTGGACGTTGCGCAAAATGTAGCTGTCATACGACAAATTATTATTCGTCTTTAGCTTTCTTGTACTTATAATCTTTTTGGTCAAATTGTGACACCCTGCCAAAATAAGGCAAACGTTGTGGCATGCCAAACAAAATGGTGTCGTCCTCACATTGTTGTGAAATCTGAATCTTAGACAGCGTAATTAAGGATTCGCTGAATCTTTAGTGTAATAAGCACCCGGGCATCGTTTTGGACACGTCTGTGTGTCAGTATGCATATGTGAGCATGAGTGTTAGTGTGAGTACATAGCAAGGCACAAAGGTTCTACCAAAACTTACAACTATTATCCTTTCCTTTGCTTATGGCAGCGATAAGAAAACTTGCAGCGCGTTGTTGAACTTGCACTTAGTCGAAACGTTGACGTTCCAAAAAATTCTCTTATACAAGTATGTGTGTACAATATACATATATACACAGAAAGAAATAAAGTAGTTTTTTCACCTAATTCAATTTTGGTGATTTGAACTTTGGTTGGTTCATATAAATACTTAGGTGGCTTAGAAATTTATTTAGCTGAAAAGGCAAAATTCAATTTAAGCAATACGACTACTCAAATTGGTTGAGTCAAACTTTTTTTTGAATCGATCACCTTTTTGACTGATTTGCTTAAGAACGTTGCAGTCGGATTCACCCGACTGCGGTATACTCTTTTTAAGCCTCTTTGCGGAGTCAGAACTGGGCGTGGCAATTGTATTTTTGGAAAAATCATTCAATTTTTGCCATCAATTTAAATTTGGTTGGGCCCCTTCTACAGGTTTGGGAGAAACAAAAATTGCTTCATTGCAAGAGCGGCTGTGGGCGTGGCAAAAATATTTTTATTTGATTGGGCAACAGAAGTCAACCTGCGAAATTCGGTGATTCTAGCTAAAGGGGTGTGGGAAGTACAGACTTTGCTCATTTGTTGGGGCGGGGGGGTGGTCGTGGACAATTTTTTTTAGTCGGATCAATCAAGGAAGTGAGTTAAGTTTGGTTACTCTAGCTATAAAACTGTGGAAAATTTGGTTTTTTGCTGATTGTGATGGTGGGGGCGAGGTCTTAACACTATGTCTGCATATGATATATACCAGAGACCGAGAATGTGCGCGATCGCCGCTCAAAAAAAAACCGAGTACATTTTTGAGTGTGTGTTTTAACAGCGGGTATTTTTTTGAAGTGTTTGTGTCGCACTCATATTCTGGGCGGTGTGCAAACACCGCCACCGCATACGAGGCGGTGTTTGAGTACCGCCACCGCATTTTTTTCGACGGTTTTGAAGCTAGAGCAACCAAACTTGGTATGCAAGTTAATATATACCATAGTAAGACAAAGTTTCAAGATCTTTCAAGAAAATTAAAAAAAAATGTTTCTTATTTGCGAAGTATTTAAGTAGCATAATATTCAGTCAAAGAAATCACACCAATCGACCCCAAGGATTTGATGCTACTATAAGCAAAAATGAGTGTGGCGTAACGTTACAAAAAACGGGTTTTGGCTTGGATTACAAAATTGCAAAACTCTGCGAATTGGCCAAGACTTTTTTTTACAAAACTTTTTTATCACGATTTGAAATAATACAAGTTTTTTTCTGCAAGTTATAGAATTGAAAAAATGTTTTTTATTTTATTTTTTATTACTCTTAATATGTGGCATAACGTAACAGGGCGTAACGTTACGTTAATTTCCGTTGACTTTGCACTTGAATGTTAACATCTAATCTTGGTTAAATTGATTGCTCATCATATTTGTTACTTAGTTGTTAATGTTATTTGAATGCTTAAGAAATATTCTTTATCAAAAGTCAGCTCATATGAAAACGTTTATATTATAGAGAAAACGGTCTAAAAATGAACAAAATAAGGGCAAAAATTTGCTCATGGTAGTTATTGAACTGGATTGTAAATTGTTAGATTTAATCAATATCTAACAACATAATAAGATTAAAGCATATAATTCGAAAGTAATAGTTAGTAATTATGACTTTGCAATTTTCGGTGCTGGTGGACTTCCTGGAGGAAATACCCATATGCAAAACTACAATTGCCACGCCCACTTCTTACTCCGCAAAGATGCTAAAAAAAGAGTATATCGCAGTCGGGTGCATCCGACTGCAATGTTCTTACTTGTTATTTGAAGAAATATTGTCAAAAATGACTTGTTCTTTGAAGAAATAGTGTCAAAAATGAATATATGTTAATGCTTTATGTTCAGTGTAAAGTTCAGCTTTTGGCTGGGTCGGACGAATGAAACAAGTGAGGAGTTGGGGTGGTCTCACAATGGGTCGCGTCGCGTTAAAGTCAACTGCTCCGACGCGGTGGCAATTAATCAAAAGGTGCGTGATTATCGCACGCCGGCCGCCAAGGATAAGGATAAGGAGCTTAGGAGCTAAGATTGTTATTGCTACGTGTGACCTGCGTGTGTGTGCGTATTTGTGTGTGTGATTGTTTGAAGGTTGTTCGCGTGCGTGTGGCGTTGTGGCGCTCTAATGTAAAGAAAGCAAATATTAAAACATATTTTAATCTAGCAAATGCAATGGCATTCGTTCTTCCTTTTCTAGTCTTCTCTCTCCCTCTCTCTCTCTCTGTCATAGTATGTGTGTGTGTGTGCTGCTGGTAAATAATAAATTTATCATTTGTCAGCAGTTAAATGCTTTGGCGTAACGTGCAGAGAGAGCGTACACGGACCCGGCCGACGAATTAATAATTCATTGCGTATACGAAGCGTTGCCCACCAGACAGAGAAAACTGTCATACTACAGTATGAAACATACACCCACACATAGACACACACAAGGGCGTAGGCAGGGTGGGGGGGGGGGGGGGGGGCATTGCCCCCTTACATTCATAGCTTTATATTACTTATCTGCCTAAAACCCGACCCGAGTTGTATGTATATTGTATATTTTTGTGCAGCCCCAGAATGTCGATTGCAAACCTATAAGCTACAGTTTGGAGATATATCGTGTCGCAGATATTTTTCACAGATATTTCAAAGTAGTAGAAATATCGGTGACAAAATACGTGGGACAAAATATCAGTGAACAAATAACTGGGACACAGTCATTTGTAGAATCATATGACAAAATCCCTGCTGATAAAACAAGGGATCAAAATTTAACTTTGTAAGTGTTGATTGGAAATGTGTACCCGTCTTTTATCTGCTGGGAGCCAATTGGGCTTTTTTAAGTTTTATGAAAAGTCATACTTGAGAAGCTTTCTATGTAAATTTACTCTATTTCAATGACCAACCGAATTGTCACGTGATTGCATTGATGGAGTCTTCGAATGCAGAGTTATGTTTTTCGAAAATCAATCGACTAGAAGCACAAATTTTTTGAACAAGATTCGAACTTTGATAAGAAAAAAATTAGAATATTGTGGATTCTAAAAATTTGACAATGGCTACGCCAAGAAATCTTAAAAAAACATTTTTCGATGAGTTGTTATTAGATTACACTATAGGTTAAATGGACACTTTTTCTGTTATAAACTCATTTTTTAAAAGTATTTAAATTAACCAAATTATATACCCATTAGGAATACATCGAACCACAATGTTGCACACTAGAAATGTTAACATTGCATTCTGCTGTTAAGTTAACAGACTTTTGACTCAAACTTTTGAAGAATACAATTTGTGTAGTTTTTACTTTATGTTGGTAGATCTGTTCTGTTGAAATTGCTCGCGATGTCTGATGTAAGCGTCAATAAAAATAAGTCCAAAACATAATTTTTTTTAGAGTAATGTTGTAGAGTAATTCCTCGTTAACTCAGAACAGTTAAGTTTATTTCCCCCTGTTTCTCACTTCTCCCAAAATTTCACTTTGTATGAGATAACCTCACTTTGTATCAATGCTAATTTATTTGCAATATGATGAAGGCTGGAGAAGTTACTGTTTTTTGATACCTTACATGTAATTGCATAAGCCAGGTATTTACTTGTATAAACCTAAGTTAATTTTTTTTGACGATTTTTGGATTTTTTAACTAAATATGGTGAACCGTTTTCAAGTTCTTTCAATATATGTAAAGTAGATCTGATAGAAAAAAAAACAAGTGCATCATTCAATTTTTAACTCTTGCTTATCGAACGTCTCATGCGTTGAAGAGATCGCAAGATTGAGATGCTTTTATTTTTAAGCACAAGAAAAAATATTTGTAGCATTATTAATTCTTATTCTGCTTTATTAACAATTAACACCAAATCTTCCTTACTTTCTACCTTTTAAACTAACTGAATTCATCAAAACAGCGAATTTTAAAGTGCCCATGTTTATGCAGCACTTCCAAATTCATGAATTTTACCAAAAAAAAATGCCGCATGAAAAAAAACAAGAAAGAAATGTTATCTTCGGCGTGCCGAAGCTATATACCCTTTCAAAAAAGATTTGCATAAGAAAACTTATTTTTTAACCGATCGTTCCTAGGGCAGCTATAAGATACAGTGATTTGATTAAATTTGGTCAACACGTGTAGAAAGTGGTATAATTTATATATAGTGAGCTTGGTCGAGCTATTTTGAAAAACACAAAAGTTTTTCATACAGATACTTATTTTCAACCGATCGTTCCTATGGCAGCTGACATATGTACTGCTTGCAGAAAGAATAAGCATCTGTGCCAAGTTACATCAAGATAGCCCTAAAACTGAGGGATTAGCTCGCATATAAACAGACAGACAGATGGACATGACTTGGATGTTGATGCTGATCAGGAATAAACAAAATTTTTTTTTCTGAGACGTCATTGTCGTAAGCGCTTTCCCCTGCCTTATAAAGAAGCAGAAAGGAAGCTTTACTCCAGCCTTATAAAAAAGCGTTTCGTAAGCGCTTACTCTAGCACTGTTGAAGCGCTTTCGAAAGCCTGACAAATAAGCGCTATTTAAGCGCTTAACTTCAAAATTTCAACAATATTTTTCTTCCATTGCATTTATTCATATTTTCAACAATTTTCAATTAATCGGAAAGCTGAATTTTTTGGTGTGCCTGCCTCTGGTCGTATTTTTGTTTGTTGATCCTATTCTTCGATCTGCGGAGTCCTCTCATGGCGTTTTCAAACATTTAATATTTTCTATTAAGAAAA
This sequence comes from Hirtodrosophila cameraria, assembly GCA_949708635.1. Lineage (NCBI taxonomy): Eukaryota > Metazoa > Arthropoda > Insecta > Diptera > Drosophilidae > Hirtodrosophila > Hirtodrosophila cameraria. The sequence goes on from OX453090.1 coordinate 17,090,257, forward strand.
TATATATGATATTAAAATATAGTTGATAAATATTTGAAAATGTATAAGGCTTTCTTACCAAAGATATGTTTGCTGAACAATTTATAACTTTTAACAGCTATCTTTCTCTGATGGCCGTGCCAGTTTTGCAGAGCGAAAAAATCGTCTGTAAACAGATAGTTTACGCATTTACAAACTTCTGTAGAGCCAATTGTTTCTTTAAAATATTAAATCTGTAATAAAAGAAAATAAAATTGAAAAATAATGATAAGCTACAATTCCGAAATGTTTAACATACCAATTAGTCTTCCGAATATTTTTTAATTAGTTCATCAGGTGCTTTAAACTCATCGAGAAATTTTATTGGGAAAAAGCTAAGTTCCGAGCGCTGCCGGAAAAACTTATCTAATCGTTTAAGCTGCGTATTGCTAACACCACAAATATTTATTTTAATTTTTACTCACAATACATGTCCTCGGTTGCAAATCAAAATTTAATTATGACTTTTGATCTTTTTTTTTCTATTTGTACATTTGTTGATGTGTTTGGAATAGAAAGGGTAAGTGATTTTCCATCAGCGCTTATTATTTTTCCGCTTGGGATGTTATAATACTGAGAAGTTCTTATTCCAAAACGGTTTTGTTAAATATTTCATTGGCATTGAATTTTTTATATTTTAACACAAAAAAAAAACTTAAGAAAATGGACAACAATGGACCCTTATTGAAAAGCTGGCTACGCCTCTGGACACACACACATTCATTCACAGTCGCAATAAATCGTCAAGTTTATGTTTGAAGTGTTTATTGAATCCATGATATTCAACGCATTGGGCTCTGCACACGTTCGTTTCTACGTTTGCCTTCTTTTTTGGGCACCGAAAAGCGTCACTTTGTCATTTGTGCAAATATTTGTACAACGTTTGTTGTAGTATTTGTTGTTGGCATTGGGCGTTGGGATTGCATTGCACAGAGATGGATCGGTCAACCCATCCACAAACTGTACTGTTTTCATAGACTGTTAGCCAGGGTAAATGTCTTTTGCCGCTTTGGTGTTATTTTTTGTAAATCTTTTCAACGTGTGTCGTTGCAATGTCGGAAATGTTAAAATATTTGCACAGCCTGCCGCTTATGGTCGCTATTTGCTGCTGCTTCTGCTGCCATGCCAAACGTCAAAACAGAAGTCGGTTTGCTTGCCACCTTGCCAACCTCGTAACCGTGTCTCTCTACAATTGACACCCACAACAACCCGTCAACACCCGTCAACATATACATTCCTGAGCCCTGCCCCAGCCAAACTCCCATGTTCAACAGTTACGTGAGATTTGCTGTTTGCTGTTTGGGCGTGCATGCGTGCGTGGCAGGCAGCTAGTCTCAATGTACGAGTGTAGAGGGAGCTGCTCTGATATGTCTTGCACAAATATTGATATAAATACTATATGTATTCATATGTATGTGTAGTGCTACATACTTATAACGCATGGAGGCATCCAGTTGCACAAATGACAAATGTACAAACAGACAGACACTCTGATGGTTAAGTGTCACTGTTATTGTTTGCCCAGGCAGGTGATTGCTCTTCACTCTCACCCAATCCCAATTTCAATACCAATCCCAAGCTTCTCTCTTCCTTTGGGCTACTTCCCCCTTGCACTGCCCACAAGAGTCCGCAATAGTTACCAAATGAATTGGTCGATCGTTCATTTCAAACTAGCAGTAAAATCAGCTGCTGTCCCTGTAAACACAAAGAGAAATTACACTGCTATTATCTAAAATAATCCATTAACAGTTTTTACTCCCTGTTCGATTATATAAACTTCTAGCATATACCAGCGGCTTCGCCCGTCATTCCAAATCTTATCAATATTCCATGACCGTGTACGCACACTATGACTCACACGCGCAACGATTTTTATACTCTTTTTTGTAATTAAAAAAAAAAAAAGAAAAAAGAGTATATTGGGCTTGTGACATTTCTGTCCGTCCGTCTGTCGGTCTGTATGAACGCAGGTTCATAAAGCAACCAAACTTGGTATACATGTTGGTATATACCATAGGCAGACAAAGTGTCAAGATCTCCCCACCACCCCACCCCTTTCCCCACAAACCGCAAAAACCTATATCTCCAACAATTGTATAGCTAGAGTAACCAAATTTAGCACAAAGGTTACATATCACATCCTTGATTGATCTGAATAAAAAACCCCCACCCCCGCAAATGAGCAAATTCTGTATCTCCCACACCCCTCTAGCTAGAGTCCTCAAATTTTGCAGGTTGAATTCTATTGCCCTATTAAATGGATTGGATAAAAATAATTTTGCACCGCCCACCCCCGCCCAGGCAATTAAGCAATATTTGTTTATCCTAAACCTGTCGAACGGGCCCAACCAAACTTAAATTGATGGCAAAACTTGAAAGATTTGAGCAAAAATACAATTACCACGCCCACTTCTGACTCTGCAAAGAATCGAAAAAAAGAGTATATCGCAGTCGGGTGCATCCGACTGCAACGTTCTTACATGTTTAGATAGACTTTGAAATCTGCACAGAAAGAAGAGATTTGCGAAGTTACCTATAGAATTGGTCAAACTTATATTTGTAAGCAAATAATATGCATGTATGCACATATTTTGCGTGTGAACATACACACATATATACTTACATATTTCCATATATAAACAAGTAAGAACGTTGCAGTCGGGCTCACCCGACTGCAATATACTCTGTTTTCTGTATGTATAGTAAATTCTTTTAAAGACTACTTATATGTATATATATGCTACGGACTATAAAATTCTTTCTACTAAGTGCAGGACGCTGCAAACACCCAAAGCAGATCGAGACGGGTGCTTGGCAAAATAATCGCTCGTTTACTGGGCCGGGGGTGGGCGTGTCAAATTTTTTTTTCTCCAATCTATCGAAGAGTTTAAATGGAGTCATACTGCAAAATTTGGGTTTTCTAGCTATAAGGGTGTAGGAAATACAGGCTTAGCTCATTTGCGGGGGCGGTAGTGGGCGTGGCATATTTTTTTTTGGCAGATCGGTCAAGGATGTGGTCAGTAGTCTTTTTGTCAAATTTGGTTATTCTAGCTGTAAAACTGTGGAAGATATAGGTTTTTGCGGTTTGTGGGGGAAGGGGTGTGGGTGGGGGTGAGAACTTGACACTTTGTCTGCCTATGGTATATACCAACATGTATACCAAGTTTGGTTGCTCTAGCTTCAAATCTGTAGAAAAAACTGCGTTCATACAGACGGACGGACTGACGGACAGACACACATTTCAACACGTATACCAAGTTTGGTTGCTCAAGCTTCAAAACTGTGGAAAAACCCTGAGTTCATACGGACAGATGGACGGACAGTTCACAAACCCAACATATTCTTTTTTTCCATTTTGGAAAACAGAGTATAAAAAAAACCATGTTAATATGTAGGTATGTAATTAATAAGATTTTATTAATTTTGCATATAACTACCAATTAACATAATTAACATAACATATCATCAGTACTTCAATGTGAACGCCAATTGCTTGCCAAAAAGAGACAGCAAAGAACGATACAAAAATAAGTAAGAACGTTGCAGTCGGATGCACCCGACTGCGATATACTCTTTTTTAGCCTCTTTGAGGAGTCAGAAGTGGGCGTGGCAATTGTATTTTTGCTCAAATCTTTCAAGTTTTGCCATCAATTTTAATTTGGTTGGGCCTGTTCTACAGTTTTGGGAGAAACAAACTTTGCTCCATTGCAAGGGACGAGTTGGGCGTGGCAAAATGATTTGTATCCAATCTATTTAATAGGGCAAAAGAATTCAACCTGCAAAGTTTTGTGATTCTAGCTAAAATGGTGTGGGAGCTACAGACTTTGCTCATTTTTGGGGGCTGAGGTGGGCATGGCAAAAGTAGCCTTTGTGTTAAATTTGGTTTTAAAAAAGAAAAAAGAGTATATTGGGTTTGTGAAATGTCCGTCTGTCCGTCCATCAGTCCGTATGAACTCAGGTTTTTCCACAGTTTTGAAGCTTGAGCAACCAAACTTGGTATACGTGTTGATATAAACCATAGGCAGACAAAGTGTCAAGATCTCCCCCCACCCCCACAAACCGAAAAAACCTATATCTTCCACAGTTTTATAGCTAGAGTAACCAAATTTAGCACAAGAGTTACTTTTCACATCCTTGATTGATCTGACTAAAAAAAATTTGGCCATGCCCTTCGCCAAAAATAAGCAAAGTTTGTATCTCCCACATCCCTTTAGCTAGAATCACCAAATTTTCGCAAGATATTTTCTGTTTAGTGTACCTACTCCTACTACTACAACTGCAATAGACCTTAACTTGTAGTGCTTCTTTTTGCAAAATAACCTGGGTTCAATTCCCAGTGCAGGAAGTCGATTTTTTGTTTGTTTTGCTTTTAAATTTGTTTTTTTTTTTTGCGAAGCCAGACAACATTTTAATGGCAACCCCCCGCCCTCTCCCCTCTACCACCTACCACGCAATTCGACAAAGTCACATATCTTCCACAGTTTTATAGATATAATCACTAGTGCTGTATTAATGTTGTCCAAGTTGCAGGATTGCGCGAAAACAGCGTCTATGGCGGAGCCTCAGAAAACACGTCCGTTTCCACTGAGTGAAATTTCTGAGAACCTATTTTCAAAATAGCTGCCGATGATGCGCAGCAGATACGGTGGTACTTCAAACGATGCCAACGCACGGAGGATGCTGCCCCACTCAGCCGTGTTGAAGGCATTTTGTATGTCCAACGTTGCGATTAAGGAATACTCTTGCGCGCCTCCCTTCCATCTACTGCCTGCAATAGCTTAAGTCGCTATGTCGACCACATTGTCGATGGCGTCGATTGTGGATCGAGCATTCGGCGAGAGATCACATGGCCCGCTCCAGAATTTTGCCAGCTGAGTCGATGAGACAAATTGGTTTATGTGATGCCGCTATCCCAGGCGGTTTCCCAGGCTTGGGGATAAGGACCAGCTTCTGAGTCTTCCATCTCGTTGGGGAAAACTCCTACTCGCAGGCACTGAGTAAAAAACTTAGCAAAGATTTCGGGGCGCGTGGATATAGCTAGACTCAGAGTCCTATTTGGGATAGCATCCGGTCGTGGGGCTTTACTTAGTTTAAGTTTTCGGTCTGCGACAAAGACTTCGTCGGAAGTGATATCCTCAGTGGGCACATTGTTTGCCGACTCGAGTACCCCCCTTCAGTCGCAATTCCTACGCGGGAAAAGCTCGGATACGATGGCACTTACCAAAGTGGGATCCGATGGCAGAGTCTATTTGCGCGGGCTAAGCTTCTTCACTATTAGTTTATACGCTCTGAACCAGGGGTCCTGTTCTGCAGAGTCTCACAGCTCAAGGAAACATTTGCGCTTACTTTCCTTAATGGCAGCCTTAAGTGCGTTCCTACGCTTGCGGTACACAGCGTGGCACTGAGGATGTGATGGTCTGCCAACCGACCGCTGAAAGAGGCGCCTCGCGCGGATGCAGGCCCGTCGACATTCGGCAATGTGCTCGTTCCACCAACAAACAGGCTCCTGGTGCAGCCTTCTTTGCGCCATTGTGTCATCGCACACATTCTGAGTCATGTCCTGATTCGCCATGATCTCTGCAGTTTCAGCAGCATATGGAACTCGTATTTTTTCTCCTGGCCGCACGTCCACCAACCGTGCTGATGCACCACATCGTCGTGAGCTGCTGACAAAATATAGGTAGACAACAGAACCATTCTTGCCAGCTGGTCGAGTTCTGGGTCGCTTTCACGTTGGGGGGTGCATTATTAATATTCACCTCCGTTCCTACGGCTTTGCTTTTAGGAAACTTCTTAAGCTTAGGAGTAGATTTCTTCGGGGCCGGGTCGTCTGTCAGTCGCTTTAAGAACTGGTTGCCTCCAGATTGCAGTGACCATTGCTCCCTTTTTATACTCTGTTTTCCAAAATGGTTTGTGAAATGTCCGTCCGTCCGTCCGTCCGTATGAACGCAGTTTTTTTCCACAGTTTTGAAGCTAGCACTAGCCGGAAAGTCCATCGTCCGTTTGACGCGGTTTTCCACCGCGTTTGCCAACTCTTGCTTTGTTTTTGTGAGCCGTTCTTTAGACAGCTGTTAGGTCCACTAGTTGGTTATCTTGCTATGCTGCAAACATTTCCGCTTCTTCTTCTACCAGAAGGTCGACCAGAGGCATGCGAGCTATTACCAGAGCTGCGCCTCCCGATATAGTCCGGAAAGCGCTGCTAACCCTTAAAGCTCCGATCCTGTACGTAGCGCTTATGACTCTCATGTAGCTTTTCGTTTTGGTCGCCTTCGCTCATATTGGTACCGCACAAAGCAGAGTTAGTTTTACCACGTTATTCGGCAGTAGTCTGCGGCTAGCTTTAGGGCCCCTATAGTTTAGCATCATTCTTGCTATAGCTTTGGTTGCCACATCTGCTTTTTTGGCTATATAGCTCAAGTGCTCACAGAAGCTTAGCCTTGTGCCAATCTCCACGCCGAGGTATTTGATAGACCGTTTGGAGTCTTGCCTGCTCCACTATCTTTCGGCTTCTTATAAGGACGGCCTCTCTTTTCTGCTCCGCATGCTGGAGTCCTGCCCTCGATAGCCAATTTCGTGCCACCTTCGTGGCTTCTGTTGCAATCCTCTCCACATCGTGTAGTTACTTGCCCACCACTACCAGAGCCACATCGTCTGCAAAGCCCACCACCTGCCGTCGTGCATTGAATTCCACAGAGTTGGGCCTAGCACCGAGCCCTGTGGCACGCCACCTGTGGTTGTATGCGACCTAGTACCCTCGTCTGTGTCGTAAAGCAGCCATCTTTAGTGCAGATGGTCCGCTTTTACCTGTTGCAATTAGGCCGGGATATTGAAATCCTTCAAAACTAGTAGTATTTCTTCCCACGACGCTGTATTGAAGCGTTCTTAACATCTAGCGTTAGTACCAGGCATTATTTTTTCACACCGGAATTCGGTGAAAGGAGGAATTCCGGAAATGGCTTCTTCTGTCTTTTTTACGACCAGTGATACTGCCTAGATCGGTGTAAAGCCATCTTGCCAGTTTGACAGCCCTCCAGCTTCTTGTATGGCAGTGTTGAGCCTTGCGCAAACCAGCTTCTCGAATATTTTTCCCACTGTGTCCAGCAGTCTGTACGCCGACGGGTCTTCAGGAGGCTTCCCTGGCTTAGGGAAGAGGACGTTCCCTCGTTTAGGCAGTTTCTGTACATTTCTGCAAAAACTCCTGGGTGGCCATTAGCCATTTTTAGAGCCTTGTTCGGGATTCCGTCAGATCCTGGTGTCTTCTCCGTCTTCAGTGCTCTCCTCTTCAGCTTATAGTCGACTCGTAGTACCTCATACCTGTCGAAGCCATGAGATCTGCTGTACGCTCGCCTTGCTGCAATGCACCTTGATCGTGCTTCTGCAATTTCAGCGTTCCACAAGTACACCGGATCGTGCCGGCCGAAACTCGTTGTGAGTGCCATGCTAGCGTCACAAGCATGCTTGATCTGATGTGTTGCCTGATGTGCCATGCTGTCTCCATCTCCGTGCACCGAGAAGTTTCTCATCATCTCTGTTAAGGCTTCGTGGTCCATAGTCCTTGCCCTAGATCTTGTCCGGGTCGGAGCGCGTTGGCTGTGCGTCGTGATAGTCACTTGTCTGATGCGCCATGTCGCTCCGCGTGCTAAGCGATCGGACATTTAAGTAAGATCGATTGTAGAGCCGATTCCACCTCTGCTAAACGTGTGCACTTGGCCGTTGTTCATCAATACGATGTCCAGGGAGGCGAATTTTTCCAGCAGCACCCGTCCTCTGGCATTTGTCGTTGGTGACTCCCACGCCGTCGCCCATGCTTTAAAATCGCGCCCTCTGAACGTGGGTGAGTGCACTATCGCATCATCCGTCAATCGATCGATGGCCGTACTAAACTCCTCGAGCGTCCACCTTTGGGGCATATAGCAGCTATATATCCAAATCTCTTTTGCCTTCGCGCACATGAAATCCGCTTCCGCTAGCCAAGTGTCAAGCTGAAGCGGTTGCATGCCGCAAACCCAGATGGCTGCTTTTGCTGTGGACTCTGCTACCTGGTTGTATCTGTGTGTGTGTGTGTGTGTCTGTGTGTGTATATCTTGTGTTTGTTTTTTAGCCAACCGCATAACTGAGCTTACCTTCGCATTTGCAACACCTTCACAGTGAGCTTGCTGGCGTGTTACTTTCTTTATATTGTTAGGCCGGCTCGCGTGTCATGTGCCGCTTGCCTGCTCCGCTGTTGTGCTTTCTGTTTGTGCTTGTGTAGTAAATTAAATGATTTTTCACGCCAGCTAGAGGCAGTAGCTTTGCCAGTACACAGTAAAAAATATAACCTTGAATTTAAAACCATTTTGGATTGAATACATATATTGCAATGCCAAAAAAGTTTTACATTTAAAACAGTCAGGATTTAAAAATGAGAGAGGGAGCACAACAGGGACTCGAAAAAATTAGTGAGTGGGAGAGAATACTTAAGCTTAGAGTACGGGAAATGTGAAAACTGTCATGCATATGTTATGTGTCGTCATTTTTACGACAGAAATGTTAAAAAATTTGTACATGTCGTGTACTCGGCATATTTTCATATTTGTACTACATGTCACATGGAATAATGAGACAGTTTAGCATGCCGTGTACTCAATCGAAGCAAAAAGAACTGATAAATAAATGTACTTATATTCTTTTTTTTATTTTTATTCTCTATTTTTAATTGTCTGTCCGTCTGTATGAACGCAGGTTTTTTCCACAGTTTTGAAGCTAGAGCAACCAAACTTTGTATATACGTTGATATATACCATAGGCAGACAAAGTGTCCCTTTGTTATTGACCAAATTATATCTCCCCCACCTGTAGAACTAGCTAGGTTTTAAATCAATTCCAATGGTCTTAATTAAAACCTTTTTTGGAATGAAATTTCAATTTCATTTCATAAAAGCTTTAAATTAAAAGCACAGTGGTTTTAATTTTAAACTTTGTTTTTTACTGTGTACCAGGGCCAAGACGAGAGCGAGGATGAGGACGAGTAGCTGCTCAGACCACGCCATGCGGTGCGTTCACAACATTTTTATGTGTTTGTTTGAGGCGCCAGGAGCCAGGGTCAGGACAGGACTCAACAGCTTGGCTGGCCGGCTGGCTGGCTGCCTTTTTGGCAATGTTTTAACGTTAATTCATGGACGTATTTTTATGTTGCACTCGTTGTGCGACTCGACGATGCCACGTCGCCTTTATTGGCCCAACGGCAACGCTAAAGTGTTTACTAAATAAGCAGATTTCTTTTGTCTCCGCAGTTCGCGGAGGAGTATATCGGATCAGAGGTCGCAGGTCGCGCTAATGGAATGGCTTTTGTATGGCTTACCTGGCAACTATTCTGTTGGGTGACTTATTTAATTAAATCAGTTGTGGCTTTAAAACGCCCTACAATCCCACTAAGCTTGGCTAAGCAGAGATAATGAATGCCATTCCCGGCGGCCTCATCATGGCCCCCATTGTTGGAAGTCCAACGACAGCTACAAAGCCAGGGTGAAAAAGAAACAAAACATTTGCAAACAAAAAAATACAAATATATATAAAAACCAAGACTGCTCATAAAACTTGCAAATTGAGGCACATTGACGAAATAAAACCACAATGGCATCTCAGTAACAGAACCTGAAACCGAAACAGAAATAGAATTGGGAGCCGAACCAGGACAGCGACACAAACACGGGCACGGATCCGGACACATGCTCTCGTATCACAGGTATCATAAAAATGTGCAACTTGCAACAGTCGCTGTTGTCGAATATGGAATAGGAATGAGTGACAACAGCCAACAAGCGACTAAAAACTGTTCAAAAGATACGTAGCATAAAAAAAATGATTCAGCGGCCACACAACATTGTCAGGAGAGTCCTAGTGCTGAAAGCGTGTCCATACAATATTTTCTTTTCTTTTTTTAGTTACACGAATTCTGCAACTATTATTTATTTATTGCATCGTTTTACTCGTTAACTCGTTCTTACCTTCTATTCAAATAATATTTTAATACAAATTGAAGAAAAATACTTTAACTACTTTTATAAAGATTTTCGATTCGAAAACAAAGCATTTCAAGTACTTTTAAAAAACACTAAAAAATACACTCGTGAAAGATACACATTATTAGTAGTGCATAATCACTATGTGGAGTAATAGTAAAACAAACGTATTCGTGTAATGCTTTCAACTCCAGTATATTTACGCATGATTAACCAAAAAATTAACAATTAACAACGTTGCAGTCAGATGCATCCGACTGCGATATACTCTTTTTTCGCCTCTGTGCGGATTCAGAAGTAGAGGTGGCAATTGTATTTTTGCTCAAAATCTTTCAAATTTTGCCATTAATTTTAATTTGGTTGGGCCTGTTCTACAGGTTTGGGAGAAGCAAACAATCTATATTAGAGGGCAAAAGAATTCAGCTTCAAAAATTTGGTGATTCTAGCTAAAGGGGTATGGGAGATACAGACTTTGCTCATTTGTGAGGGCGAAGGTGGGCTTGTGAATTGTGAAATGTGTGTCCGTCCGTCCGTCTGTTTGTATGAACGAAGTTTTTTCCACAGTTTTGAAGCTAGAGCAAGCAAACTTGGCAAAAAAAAACTATAACTTCCACAGAGTAACCAAATTTACAAGGGCTTGTGAGGATTCATAAACATGGATCCTCGCAACAGGCATAATGAACACAGCCAGCTAATTACGCAAACGATAATTACGGTAAAAATGCAAAAACCGTAATTATCAAAAACCACTTATGCACTGACCACAGGGGTTAAAGTGCATCTACCATTGGCGACATTTACCGTTACAAAGTTTAATGTCAACTGCCTGCGCTTATAAAAGGAGACAGTAGCGTGGGACCAGCAACATCAAACATAAATCACAGCATCTGTTCGAAAGGATCGAACAGGACGAACAAGGATACAGGTAAGGTCTGACAAGGGAGGACACCTTGCTACGCGGAAGTAGTACAGTGCTAACCTCGAACACCAAAAATAAGCCCTAGCGAGTCTGAGTGCTGGCAGGAGTGCTTCAGTGCGAGTCTTTGTGTAGGTCGGAGTGTCTTGCGAGTCCTTGTGAAAGACAGGAGTGCCATTGACGAGTCCTGATAACCGCAAGAATTACCTAAGAGGTGTGCATCCAGGATCATCGAAGGACATCCCAGCAAGGAGCAACATAATATTAATCAGTCCATTAACAGCGAGTGTGCCGAGTAAGTAGATTTCTGAATTAAATAAACGACTGGAAACTTTGTTGCACGAGTCCTTACACCGCCTGAGCTTAGCCCAGCTTAAACTCGGGTCAACCGAAGGACCGTTGCTACTGGCGCCCAACGTGGGGCTTGACGATATTTAAGGATACGTAGCTCAAGAAATTCGAACCCTAACAAACTAGAGAAATACGGAAGGGAATTTGGAGTGGCAGTGTCGGGCACCGTAGATGTGCCCCCACAATCCACATCCGAGACTATGCTAAAGTGGCCAAACAGGTTCGAGAGTGGGGTTTCCGGTTCAACGGAACATCCAAGCCCTTGAAATTTTTGGAACATGTGGAATAGTCGGCCAAAACGTATGGGCTGGACCTCAATCTGGTTCCAAGGGCTTTGCCAGAACTGTCGCAGGGCTTGGCATTAAAGTGGTACATAGCCAACAACAGGCCTTGCACTTCCTGGACCTCATTCAAGGCAAATTTCAAGATATACTTTATGCCTCATCAGGGCATCATGGTACCGACGTTTCGTTCCGGATTAGGAGCCATACTGAAGCAGACGTCCGAAGATGGGGTAATCTCTTACGCCAGCAGGACTCTGAATGAGATGTGTTGCCTGATAAAAGAGGCCACCATAGAGGAGACAGATCCTAGCTGCAACTGGATCCAGAAGAGACAAGGTACTTCAGAATCCCCAAAAATTTCCGGACTATCTCGAGGATGCCGGAAATTAGTATTGGCACATACCACACCAGGCAGGGACCGAAGATGTGGTGGCCTGGAGGATATGCGTACCAAGTGACCAGAAGCTATGGGTATTACAAGAGAAACACGATGCAGTGGCAGCAGGACATTTGGGAAGCCGGAAAACAATCGCCCGGGTCGTACCAAAATATTATTGGCCAGGATTATACCCTGACGTCAGGACATACGTCAGGCAATGTCAACTTTGCCAACGGTATATGCCAAAGTTAAAAAACAGACAAGATGCTGACCCAAATTCCGGAAGAGCCATGATCAACGGTCACTGCAAACTTCGTCAGACCACTGCCCTAATCATAAAAACTCAATGCTGATGGTTATGGTCGATTGATTCTCGAAATGGACAGAATGAGTGCCATTAAGAAGCGCGACGACTGCAACGCTGCAAAAATCTTTCAGGGAGAGGATATTAGCTCGTTTTGGAGTATCCAAAATACTAATCACGGATAACGGGACACAATTTACGAGCAAGGTTTTCAAGACATTTTTGGAGGATCTGGGCGTAAAACATCACTTTACAGCAATATGCACTTCACAAGAATACCCAACAGAACGGATGAATCGGACAGTTAAAACTATGATATCGCAATACTCCGGAAAGAACTATTGCTGTTGGGACGAAGCTTTGCCTTAAATAACACTGGCTGTAAACACAAGCTCGTCAGCATAAACCGGCTATACTGCAGCATTCATCACCCAGGGTCGGGAACCAAGGCTTCCAAAAACATTGTACGATGAGGGCACTATCGGGACAGGCCAACCATCTCAAGGTCCTGGGGAAAACACAACCAAAATGAAAGAAATCTTCGAAATTGTGCGACGAAGCCTCGAAAAAGCCGCTCAGGACCAAGCTCGCCAATACAACTTAAGAAGAAGACAGTGGCAACCAAAAGTTGGTGATAAGGTATGGGCAAAGCAACACCACCTTTCAAATGCAGCAGAAAAACTTGCAGCTAAACTGGCCCCAAGGTTTGGGGGTCCCTACCAAATCGGGTCCCTTGCAAATCACCACTGATTTGCAAACTTCAAAGTGAAACGGACAAACGGATCAGAACAGCACACGTGAGTGACATGAAACCTCATATCGAGATCCTAACAAAAAAATTGTTTTTTTAAGACCATAAAATTTAAGAAAAAACAAGTAAGAACTTTGCAGTCGGAAGCACCCGACTGCGATATACCCTTTTTTCACCTCTGTGCGGATTCAGAAGTAGGTGTGGCAAAATTATTTGTATCCCATCTATTTAATAGGGCAACAGATGTCAACCTGCAAAATTTGGTGATACTAGCTAAAGGTTTGAGGGAGATACAGACTGCTTATTTGTATGGATGATGGTGGGTTTGGGGAAATTTTTTTTAGTCAGATCAGTAAAGGGAGTCATAAGTAGCCCTTATGATAAATTTGGTTACTCTAGCTTGAAAACTGTGGAAGATATAGACCTTCACACTTTGTATGCCTATGTTATATATCAACATGTATGCTCTAGTTTCAAAACTGTGCAAAAAAACTGCGTTCATACAGACGGACGGACATTTCACAATTCCAATACATCTTAACACTTTGTCTGCCTATGGTATACACCAAAATGTGTACCAAGTTTGGTAAGCGAACCAGAATTTTGAAAACTGATGAACTGGTGGACTTTGGAATATTATATTATTGATATATATATGGATAAACGGAAGTTTCATTAGAAACCAGGTGCATCCGAAATTTGAAATAAACTTGATCTGCGTATGGCATGTTTGGTGTCAATTTTGCGTTCGGCACACTTTTGCGGAATGCAAAATTATTTTTATTAGTTTATTATATTAATCAGAAAATACTTCGTCACAAAATTAGATATCAGAAGTTTTATGGCTTGAATATGCATCGTCCCTAGACTTCAATCTCGCGTAGAGATGTTTTTATTTGATTATATAAACAAGTACACTAAACAATTCAACATTACTTGAAATTCAAGCAGTTCAGCGCAAGCAAGCAGAGCACTCCATGTAGCGGCAAAACTGTTTTTTTCTGAGACGAGATGAAATAGATTCTTCAATAACTTCGGTTTTTATTACTTGATCAAAAATGTACACAGTTGGCGGACGGACGGTCGGACAGACGGACATGCTCAAGCCGATTCGCTATTGATACTACTCAAGGAAATATATACTTTTTGTGGTCGGAGATGCCGCCATATGCGTTTTACATAAATTTGCATTGCTTTATTATAGCCTTTTCCCATTTTTAATGGGATGAAAGGGTAAAAGGATAACAAAATGAATCTCTAGTTGAAATAATACGAGCTGAAGTGTTAAGGTTTAGCTTCAGACAACTCTTCAAATTTGTTATGTGCTACGTTCAATTTGGGACACGAACGCATTTCTAATGCTTCGGCATGGTGTGACCGTATGACAATGTACTGACAGGGTGGCAAGGGTGGAGATGTGGCAATAACTTAACGATGCCAACTACTAGCTGAGGTGCAAGCAGGTTGGCAATAGCTAGCATAGTAGCATGGCATAGTCATGGCCAAGAGCTGTGAACTGGTGACAGGAAGGGGTGGTGGCTAAAATAAATCTTGCACAATAACTTTGGTGAACGGCGACGACTATGGCGTCAAAACGCTCAATGCGTCCAACAACAGCAACGGCAACAGCAACAACAACAATGAAAATAACAGCAGCGGCAGTAACAGTAAGAGCAGCAAACAAAAAAGACTAGTGATACAACAGTAACGCAAATGACACAAGCTAAGGAAGAAGCAGGAGTAGCAGCAGGAGCAAGAACGTCGACAGGCGGCTGCCTGGCAAAAATAGCCTTATCAGTTCCTGTTTCCTGTCGAAAGTTTTCATATTTTTGCGCGTGGGTGCAGCGGCAGCAGCAACTCGAGCTGAATCAAATTGTTCGACAGAAAGAAAATGCGAACTAGTTTATTTCTGAGTGTCGCTCATATAGTTCGCTTGCCTTAGTTCCATTTGTTGGGTGTTTTTCTAAACAAGCTTGAGAGATTTTACACATTATAACCATTGAAAAGGGATAAGATGGGTTAGTAAAGTACTATTAAATTATGCAGTAGGCATAAAAATGCATATCTGACTATATAAAGTAAATATATTCTTGATGAACATCAACGGTCATGTTTGTCTGTCCGCTCGTCTGTCTCTCAGTTTTAAAATTAAGCTGGATACAATTTCTTCTTTGAAATACAGAATATAGCCGCCATAGGAACGATCGATTAAAAATGTTGTTTGCATGATAACTTGACCTCTGTTACCAATTCTGAGCTTTTTCAAAATCAGGACTCTTAATCTTGTAGATTCCCTAGAAACAATCGATTGCACTTGATTTTTGACGTTCCAGTCACGTATTCCCGACAGTGGTATACTGTTTTTTCAGCCTTTTTGCCGGAGTGAGCGCGTCAATACATTTTTGATCAAATGTGTCACGAATATAAATATATGTAACAAAGTCAACCTTTTCCAAAGGGTTCGAGCTGAAATTGAAAACAATGATTAATTTGGGGCCCCTAATCACGAAAATAATTCTTTATTAGAACTTTGTTTTAGAAGCTTTTTCAAAAAGTTTTTTTTTTTCGTAGTGATCTCATAAATTTCAAAATAAATTGCTTATGATACTCGTAATGTAGATTTAAAAAAAAAAAAATACGGAGAATTGAACATATATTGGAGAACATGTTGCTTTATTAAACAAAACTTAGTACGTTCATTCGAAAAAATCGAATTTTTCTTATGTTAAATAAATATAAAATAATTAAAATTAATTCAAGTTAATTTACATGAAACCTAATTGACTTGTTTGTATTTCAATGAATTATGGCTTGAACCAAAACCTTCGTTTAAGTTGTTCCAAAAAACCGGTTCGAAGCGAACCTTTAGTTTTCACCGAATCGAAAATACTCGAAAATTATCGAGGCATGCAGCGTTTATACGCTTTGCTTTCTTGATTTTGAAAAAAAAAACCTAGGTTATTTAAATAATAAAGGTAAACTCAATTAAATTTAAACAAACAAACAAACAGTCGAAAAGGCGAAGTACATAGATCGATAAGAAGAAACAAAAACTTTACTTAACTGACTAAAATGAAGAAACTAAGAAACAAACCGTCCGAACAATGCGTTTGCCATTCGAAAAATGAACTGATTCAATCAATTGAACTTAAACAAACAGTTCTACTATTAGCACCAAAAACAACGCTAACAACAACAACAGTTAAAGTAAACAGTGCGATGACAACA
This sequence comes from Hirtodrosophila cameraria, assembly GCA_949708635.1. Taxonomy (NCBI): domain Eukaryota; kingdom Metazoa; phylum Arthropoda; class Insecta; order Diptera; family Drosophilidae; genus Hirtodrosophila; species Hirtodrosophila cameraria. The sequence continues at coordinate 17,106,489 of OX453090.1, forward strand.
AAGCAACATACGGAAAGTGTTGCCTTTTTTTGAGCAGATTTTGCTTCGCTGCTGCCGCTGCCTTTTGATTTTTGCACTGTCTGTGCGGGCCGCAGTCGACAACACTGGAAGCATAACAGTAACCACAATAAAAAGCAGGAAATATTTAAACATTTTTCTTTTAGTTTTGCATGAAACGGCTGCGACGTCGACTGCGGAGTAGCCATTTTCACACTTATTGTCAGATTTTGTTTTGTGTTTTGCCTTCGTTGTTGCTGCCGCCGTCGTCGTAGCATCATCCTCTGTGCTTGCTTCCAAACGTTGTGTCGTTTTGCTGTGAAATGACGCACAGCCGAGATAACACGTTGCACTGGAAAAGCTGCAACAATTTTTATGTTGCAGCTGTAAATGTAGTAGCCAAACCAGCCATCGACCCAACAACCCACCAGCCCATCAGCAACTATGCCAGCAGCCATGCCACATATGTTGCGCATATGCCTGCCAAACGCTCAATTTGTTTTGCCTTTTGTATGAGGCTCTCCGTGTGTGCGTGCGTGTGTGTGTGTGTGTGTGTGTGTGTGTGTGTGTTGATGGCATTCTTAAATTTACAGGATATGTGCATAATTTTGCAAACGGACAATGCGCCTGTCATGCTCACTTAATACTGTCCTGCCCTTCCACCTTTGTTAATGTGAAGCCAGCAGTGTATACTTTCAGCGAGTTTTTATTTGTGTGCACAGGTATTGAGTATATGATTACATGACTATTCAAGGGCTTTTATTTATTTATTTAATGTCGACTTATGACAGTCGACACACCAAAAATATATTATAAACATTAAAATTGAATTAATTAGAAAAATTTAATTAAAATTTAACGATAAAAATGTTGAAATTAAACTTTAATGTTAGAAATTACAATTAAAATTATCTGAGGGAGTTAAAAAGAAACAAATTAAAAATTGATCAAACTTTTGTTGCTAGGATTGGGGAAAACCCAGAAAATAACCCAACTAGATCAAATATTATAGGTAAGTGACAATAGGTAGGACAAAATGTGAACAAATCTAACAAATGAAGTGAGTATTTTCCCCATTAAACGGCAAAAGCCTATATCTTCGTCAGTTTTATAGCCAGAGTAACCAAATTTGACACAAGGGCTACTAATAACTTCCTTGATTGATCTGACTAAAAAAAATTGTGCCGAGCACAACCCCGCCCCCACAAATGAGTATATCGCACACCCCTTAAGCTAGAATCATCAAATTTTGCAGGTTGAATTCCGTTGTCCTATTAAATCAAATAAAAACAGCTATACGCGAGGTTAAAGTCTAGGGACGATGCATATCAAAACCACAAGCTTCTGATGTCTAATTTTGTGACGAAGTATTTTTTGATTAATATAAGAAATATTTGAAATAACAAAATTAATTTTGCGTTCCGCACATCTCAAAAAGATTCAGCTTCCTTTTATTGTACCTAAGTTACTTTTGCAGTGTGCCGCATGCAAAATTAATTTTATTATATAAATTTTTGAAAAAACAAATCAAGAGCAACCAAACTTGGTATACATGTTGATATATAGTATATATTATATACCATAGGCAGACCATTTGTTAAGATTATCAACATGCTTGGTTGCTCTAGCTTCAAAACTGTGGGAAAAAATTGCGTTCATACGGACGGACAGACAGACTGACAAACAGACGGAAAGACACACAAATTTTTTTTTTTTTTTTTTCAAAAAATTCAAAAAAAGAGTACAAAAAGTTAAAAATTAGCCCCCTTGAAGGATATCCTGGATCTGCCACAGACTGTCCTCGATATAGACTTTACATACCTAAATCGTACTTGAAATTTTAAGTACGGTGCCGCACTATGGCTCGTTTCCCAAAAACTCGTAGCAAAAATCAATTTCCGAGTGTTTCTGTTCCATATAATGTATATTTTTTACTCCCTGTTCCCATTAAACTGCAAATGAAGGTAACAGGCAGATCAAGGCATTTCCGACTATATAAACTTTATGTATTCTTGATCAGCGTCACCAGCCGAGTCGATCTAGTCATGTCCGTCTGTCTGTCCATCTAGCAGGTAGTAGCAACAGTTTTGGAGGGACTGGACAAGTTAATGCGGCGCAAGTTGAAGGCAAAACTTGAAAGAGTTTACCAAAAATACAATTGCGACACCCACTTCTGACTCCGCAAAGAGGCGAAAAAAAGAGTGTATAATAGTCGGGTGCATCCGACTGTAACGTTCTTACTTGTTTATTTTGACAAAGGTTAATATAGTTAACTAGCTTTAAAAAAGTTTGTAATTAAACAAACAGTTAATATTACAGTAAAGTTCAAGAGAAACGCCACTTTATTGGTGTAAACCGAAAATCTGAAGTGAAATAATAATTGGTATGAACATTAACTATAAACGTTAGCAGGGAAATTAGGCGAATAACGACATAAAAGGATTTTTTCACCGCTTTCGGAAAATTCACCACCTGGGCGGAAAATGACTGAGAGAAGTTGTGATGGAAAGAGCGGATTAAGTGCAATCAGACTTAAACTCAAACTTAAACGTATGAACATTTTAAAGAGGCGCTCATCGTCTAGGATACGCTTTGTAGCCAGCTCAGAAGTCACCAGTACAATCTACCTACCCACAAACACAGATGAATTTCAAGCAATTTCAGGTCATTTACAGCTGCCAGTGGAACAATTGAGTTATTGTATGAAGAAGGCTTTTTAGTCACTGAGTTAACTTTCAATTGTTGGCTCCCGATTGTTTGCCATCACATGTACTCCAGACAGAAGGTGGGGAGTCGTGTATTCCTGTAAGCTATTGTAGTATATTGTAGTCATTGTCATTGATTATTTTGCCAATTATAAATTGTTACATACAACAGCTAACATACAACTGTGTATCTGTCTGTCTGTCCACCCGTCCGTCTGTATAAACGCGTCAATCTTAGAGACTACAAAATACATTATTGCTCCCTTTAACGCATTTTTAATGGGTACAGGGTGTAAAAAATGTGAAATTTTTGACTGCTTTGATAGAAATTATATTTTGCTGCACAGTTGCTGCAGAATTTGAAAGTTGCGTTTAGTGAAGGCGTACTGTATACGTATATTATACATACATATTTTTTTTGTGTTTCGTCCAAAACACGTACATGAATTGCCTGCAATCTAATTGTGGCAATATGCACTCGAGTTATTGATGTATGTAAATTGTAAGTTTGTATATGCGTATATATAGTATTTACTTATTTGGTCTTTGACAATAAGTTTCAATTTCTAGAAAATGTGTGTGTGTGATGGTGTATGTGTGTGTGTGTGTGTGTGTGTGTAAATCTGTCTGTAGGTTGTGTATTCACAAGTAATACGAGTAACACTTATCAAAAGTTTGTTGCTAACACATGCAAATTGAAATGTGTGACTACACGGCAAACAGACACACACAACTACGCACACACCTCTACACACACACATAGCCAAGCATGTTGGTACATTGTTGCCAGCAGTTTGGCACACGTACTGAGTAGATGAGACTGGCGCGCACGTGCACGTAAACACACTCAAACACCCGACTCGTCACCTGACGCAGAGCAGAGCAGCACATGCAGCGGCAGCGGCTGCGACTGCGACTATGACCAAGTACATGGCCTCAAACTTCCGCCTGTTTTAACACCTAACACCCAAGAAAGCAACAACTTGCGTTGCCGCTGCCGCTTCACACTTATTATAGCTGCAGCATGTGGTTGTGTCCTGTTGCTGTTGTTGTTGGTGTTGTCGTAACACCAATTCTTTTTGAAAATCCAAAATTCAACCAAAATTCCTTGTGTGCGTCTATGTGTGTGTGTGTGTGTGTGTGTGTTTGAACGTGTGCAGATTTCAACATGAGTTTTAGAAACAAAAGTTTTTGATTTCTTTGTTCTCATCCTTATTGTAGACGTTGCTGTTTTTGTTGTTGTTGTGGCTCTTTGTTACTGTTTTTTCTTCTTTTGTCACAGCAACTTTTTATTTAAAGCATATGCACAGTTGTCTCTACTACTCTTTTTCTACACCCCATCCCGAAAATTGCAATGCTCTACACTTTACATTTTACTCTTTATACTTTGGATAATTGCAGCTTTTGGCTGTCAAAAAGTTTGTTGCATTCGCACTTTGATTCCTTTTGTCACAAAAGTAAAACAAGCGGCAGCAATTCATTTCAACAAATTTCTGCTTAAAATTGCAGAATTGCATACTTATATAAGTAAGCCCACATACAGATAGATAGTTGATAATAACAAAAAAGTTACTACATTTTCTAATTGAGTTATATTCATGATTATTTTTAGTGCGAATAAATTTTAAGCGCTCTCTTAGCTCAGTTTTACAATGATGATTTTTGCGGGATATTTAGTAAGAGTCAAGTCGCAGTCACAGACTAGGCGAAAATATTCCGTAATTTAATATGACTGACAGTCGCTGTTTGCTGACAAGTTTAATACTCCTCACGATGCCTGATTTTGCGTTTGCCACTTGCCAGTTGCCACCCGGCACGTCTTCCGTCTATTGGATAATTAAGCCACTTTGCGACAGGTTTGACAGCCTTACTTTGAATTGTCAGCTCCTGACGCTTATGCTGACGCTGAAACAGACGTTGATGCTAAGGATTCTGCTGCTAGGTTTCCTTGTATTTGTGGTTCACGTTCGCGCTCTGCGCCCAATTTCATTTTGAAGACAACTTGAGATTTTCGATATGGCCATGGACATGTTTTTGATTTTTGGTGGTGACTCTTTTGCGCCACGACCAGGACTACGAACAGGACAATGACAACGATAACGGCAACGGCAACGACAACGACAAAGTTGAAGTTCAATTAAATTTCAGTTTTGCAGCTATGTTATTTTAGTCATTTGTGGTTTTGATCGCTCTCAAAAATGTTGCAAAGTGCTCGTGATGTTCTTCTTATTTTGCTCAAGTACTATCATTCGTATGCCACGCACAAATCATCAGGGACATTGAAAAATTGAAAATTATGTTGCTGATGCTATCAATATTAATTGTCTGTCACTCTCTCCCTCTCCCTCTCTCTCTCTCTATCTATCTAGCTCACTCTCTACCCCCCTCTGTCTTGCTGTCTCTGTTGTGCTGATTGCAAAATGCAATCCGCATTAAAAACTTTCAGTTGGCCAAGTTGTGGGTAAAAAAGTTTTCGGGATTCGCTTGCATGATTGACGCTTTCCATTGCCTGGACAATTGCAGTTGCAGTTGTGCTTATGAGAGCTGGCTACTCTGCTGATATTGAAATCGCTGGAGGAATCGCTGTTGACTGTTGGAGGGGGGAGGAGTGTGTGTCATTGGTTAGCTACAGATTTAGTCCTTCAGTTGCGGTTGTTAATCAACCAGTAAATGGCAGGCTTTCATCTAAAGTCGTACCTTTTCAATGATGATTAGGCAAGGCTCTGTGGCATGCGGCATGTGGCATCATGATGGCTTGCATGTTAAAGCCGACCGAAAAAGTCGAAGGCATTTTGCCGAAGCGTTTGCCAGTTGGTTCTCCCAAGCCGCCTGGCAGCAGCCCGACTCAGGCACCCAACCGCGTCGCTGCTTGCCACAAACCCAAGCCGTCAAATGCCGCCACAGCTTTTAGCAATTGTCGTACCATTTGTCAGAAGCACACGTCGACACTCCTCCCTCAAAAGCTTACAGCGCATGTGCGAAGGACGCTTAAAGTCCCCCGCTTTGCCCCTGCAATCCACAAACATTATGTTCCACCACGTGCCAGCCTTGTGGACCTTATGCAGCACATGGTGGATGCCAATCGCTTCGAAAATCCACTTCGACAATTGGCAACGACAATTTACAGCTCGGTCGCTCGGCATTCGTGCTCGGCCAGCGTCAGTATCCTGCATCCAACGGGCTGAGCATACGATTCATACGAGTCAACGATGTCCTGTCGTTGATTGCCGAACACTTGCTCGGCTTTCGATTCGGGATGCTGTGTGTGTCCGCCACATCTGCGAGACTGCTATGTTTTCAGTTGATCAACGACGTCTCCATCGGCTAGTTGGCTTCACGCTGAACACAGGCTCATTCAGGCAGAGACACAGAGCTCAAACATTTCGCGCGTGTTTTTCGGATTTTTCAATTGAAATAGCAATATATTTTCGAGTATAATAATTTAATAAAATTAATAAATGTGTGTAATTTTTTTTAATGTACTAATTAATTGTATAAAAATATAGTGTAAAATAAAAACAAAAATGTTCTAGTGCTAATTGTTTTTAGAGCTTAAATGTCTGTGGGCAGTGCCAAAGTTCAGACTAGAAATTTCAAAAACTTTTCAAAAATTTAATCATAGTGTACACAGATGCTCCACAGTTCAAAACTGCATCAATATCAGTATTATCTGGTCGTTATCAATCGCAATGATAAAATGCTGATCGCAACTTTGTTCATAGTGGCGCTCATCGAAGGTAAAAATAAATAACTAACTATTATATTATCAACGTCTTTTTTTGATTCACTTTATCACAGTGGATAACGCAAAATGCAAGTCAATGCAATAGACAATAATAGCATAATTGAATGACAATTCACTTCTTTTTTTTTAAATATGTTCATTTGTGTGTTTATTATGAAACTTGACTCTCTTACTGTGGAATATGACAGTTAACAGTATTAATCGGCTTTAAGCTTAAAAAAATATCACCTACAATCATAGAAATAATGTGAATTTAAATATTTTCATATTCAATTTTAATATCGAATTTTTTAAATGTTTTCATGTTCAACAGAACATGTTCAAACAAGTATGAATGTTGCACTCGGATACACCCGACTGCGATATACTGTTTTTTCACCTCTTTGCGGAGTCAGAAGCTGGCGTGGCAATTGTATTTTAGGTAAAATCTTTCAAGCTTTGAAATCAATTTAAATTTACTTGGGACAGTTCTACATCAGAGATATTGACACTTTGTCTGCCTATGGTATATATCAACATTTAAGCCATGTTTGCTCTAGCTTCAAAACTGAAGAAAGACAAACTACGTTCATACAGACGGACGGACTGATAGACAGACAGACGCACATATCACAAACCCAATGTACTCTTTTTTCTTAAAAAAAAAAAAAAAATATAAAAAAATGAGTATTAACATATTAAAATTTAATTTTGTTATAAATAATATTCATTTTTAATATTAATCGGTAAATATTATACTACGAACACTCATATATTACAAAATATTTAATTTAAATATGTTTTGTATTGAATTCAAATATTTTACCCATCATAAAATCTAAACATTTATTCTTGATTTCAAGAGAGAAGAAATATTTAATTTAAAAAGTTTTCATGGTAAATTTGAATAGTATGTGCTTTATTTAAATATGAAACATATTTAAACATTCATACATTTTTTCTGGGTCGCACAATAGTTTCCAGCTACAAATTCCATTAGCTCCGTAATAAAAAGGTAGAGGCACTAGTAGACTTAATTTCGTCTGTACCTGTGATGTCTAAGAGGACTGACTAAGGAATGTTGATTCATGGAGAACGGGGTTCAAATCCCACCGGATACCAAATGATGATTGAAGCTTTTATAAAATTTGACTATCATGTGTACAACAATATTTATAAAACAATGTTATATATTTGTTTATCTTAACTAAAAGAGTTAGCACTGCTAAAACTATCTATAAAACCATATTAAATTTAACTCAAAATGAAATGAACGTTTATAAAAACTTAAGTTTTAAATATGCCACTGCCATTATAGTGGAACTGATTCGAAAGCGCAATTCAAAAAAGATTTAAATAATAAAATTTAAGTGCATATGCCGAGCGAACGCTAATATATTAGTTAGTTTTTTATAATACTTTTTTTTTTTTAAGTTTGGTGAACAATTTAACTCAAATAAAAATTGTAAGGAGTAAGAAAATTTAATTTTGGTTGAAAATTAGCACAGCTATAAATTAAATCTAGTATTTTTTTACAACATAATATTATTAAAAAAAATATATATATATTTCTACCAGTATAAATAAATAAGAGGAGGCTTACCCACATTTTTATTTTTTCATCATTTAGAGAACGTCAGTCTCACGTCTCAGTGACCAGTAGTGGTTTGCAAGCATTTTTGTATTACTTTTTCCATTAAATCGCTTTTCTATTTCTAATATTTCACGATAAAAGCGCTCGCCTTGCTCGTCACTTAGTTCACCGAGATTTTTAGGAAACAAAATCTAAATGAGCCTGCAGAAAATGCACCTTAATAGACATTCAGCATCGCATTTCTTCATATGCTTTTAAGAACTCCTGTACCACGGCAACATATTTCACGCTTCTGTTTTTGCCCAAAAATTTTTGCATAGTGAAAAAGCTCAGCCATATCCTTTTTACTCCCTGTTCCCACTAAAAATGGGAAAAAGGGAGTTATAAAGTACTGCAAATGTATGTAACAGGCAGAAGGATGCATTTCTGACTATATAAGGTATACATATTCTTGATCAGCATCAACAGCCGAGTCGATATAGCCATGTCCGTCTGTCTGTCTGTCCGTCCGTATGAACGCGTCGATCTCAGAGACTATAAGAGCTAGAGACACCAAACTTGGCATGTAGGTTCCTGTATACCATACGCAGATCAAGTTTATTTCAAATTTTGGATACCCCCCCCCCCCCCCCCCCAACTTTAAAGATTAAGATAAACATATATGTTTAATCAATGTAGATCGGTTGTGAAAATTTCAGCTGGCAGAAACCACAGTTTGACATGCACTGAACAAGTTCTGTACGCTGTTTGCTTGTGTTGCCGCTGAACTGCTTGAAATGCAAGTTGGGAGCAGGGAGTCTCGTGGTCGGGCACACTCCACTAGAGCATTCTTACTTGTTTCTATTTGATTCAGTTTGGCGCAAAACTCATCATCTAGGTTTGTCAATAAAAACTAGTTTTCTGGTACCTTCTCTGATTTTGGCACCACTTAATTTAGGGAAAACAGATTTTAATTGTAAAAAGACCTCACTGTCTTTACAAATTGTTTTATATGAGCCAGTTTTAGGTGCAACACCGGCAAAATTATCTTGTCAGTCCGCACCAGAATTTTTTGGTTAATAGTGCAGAAATAAAACAGATATTAAAATTCAAAATTAAATTTTAAAAATTCTAAAAATCGGAGCTGCAATACGCAAGCTAAGGTCAATTATTTGAACTCACTTGGAAAAAATTCTAGTTTAAAAAAAACTTCGAAATTTTTTTTAAAAAATGTCTACCTAAGAAAAAAATTATTTTCGTGAGTAGGGAATATAATAATAATTTTCAATACACGCAAAACGCCTCCAATTGTTGCCTAGTGTTGTTAGAAAGTCAAAAGATATTTTACATAATTCCTGAAACCCCATTCATGAGTAGAATGTTGTATCTCAATATATAAAAATCATGTTAAGAAATATGTATTTAATATTATACATATGTACTTTTGAAAACATAAAATTTGACTAAACTTTCCATGAATTGAGTTGTTGTTAGGTATTACACATAAATTATTCGAAAACTTTGATTTTCTTTTTCGTAATTATCTTAAGTTTATTTCATATATGAAGTCATTTGGAACAAATGGTATTGTGCTCATTGTGGTTAGGTAACATATTTATTTTAATGTATGGGACCGATTCCACTTCCAAATCGAATCCGAATTTCAAAACCCAATTGAATATTCGGATAGAAAGTGTTTGACTTTGACCCATCGTAATGAAAACTTACACAACATAAAATAATTGCAAAACGTACCAGAATGGAAACTAGTCGGAATTGGAAATGTATCCAAAATTTTAGTTCAAAAAAATTGTAGAAAATAACTATCGATATGTTTGCAGACAAATTAATGTACTAATTATAATTATAAGCAATTGTTGTTTCATTGTAAAATGAGACAATTATTTTATGAGTGCGGTAATTGTTGTTGTTATTGGTAATCAGAAAAATGAAACTGGGGCTGGAAATGCAGCTGGATGTTTTTAATGCAGTTGCATTGTTCAGTTTGTCACCCACGTGGCAAATTTCATCGTTGCTATTGGCATTAAATTGTATAACAATGCAGAAATAAAAGTAAATAAATAAAGTATAATAAGTGTGTGGCAAAAACAGAAAACTGCCAAGCCAACTGAAGACAACTGAAAAATTTCAACAGTGAATGGTATTCACCACGGAAGTGAATGTCGTGTAATTGAATGCCATGTAGTTATTCTGTTGTCCTGTCTGAGTCGTTGGCGATCCCTTTGCTAACATACACATGTATATAAATGTATGGTTATACAAACCCAATAACCTTTTATTAAATGTTATTTAATCAACCGTATTTTATAATTGTATTTTCCGTGCAAAATTATTTGCTGTCATAACTCATAAAGTGACAATTGGTAAAGTCTACCAGTTAATTGTTTTAAAAATGATTTTCATAACTTAACAGTTTTTTTGTATTTTTTTAATCCATTTTTAAATTTTTTATTTTAATTTTATGGAAAAAAAGAAGAAAAAAGAGTATATTGGGTTTGTGAAATGTCCGTCTGTCCGTCCGTCTGTCTGTCCGTCTGTAGGAACGCAGTTTTTTCCACAGTTTTGAAGCTAGAGCAACCAAACTTGGTATACATGTTGATATATTCAATTCATTTCTATATTTAGAGCACACTTTAAGGATATAATAACTGCAAATTATATTCAAGTAATATTTTATTAAATTATTATTTGTTCGGAAAGCTTAAAACAAAACTCTATTCAATGTAAGACTGAAAATTAATATAAAGAATTTACAGATAGGTAAACAATTATTATTAATAAATAAATTATTATCCAGCCAATTAGTGAAATATTAATTGCACATTTAAAAAACTTTAAAAGTTGAAAAGTTAACTCTCAAGCTATTCTTGTTGTTTTATTTAATTTTTTTGTGTTTTCATTCCACTTAACAAAAAAGTCATTTAATCTGCACTTTAATCATGTTCAATTAACTGCTCTTTTAGATAATAAAATGTAGAAAAAAAGGGAGAAAAGTACATACGTGTGAATAATTGGCAGGCAAAAAACGTCAGTAAATAACTATATGCATTAAATATGTCCATATAGGATGCAAACAAAAACATACATTAAAAAACAAAAAAAAAAAAGGCGCTTAAATCTCAGTAAACAATAATTCCCTACTGATAATAATGCGAATGTGAATGTGAATGTGAATATGAATCCATTATGCGGAAAGCCGTGCCCCATTACTGGTGGCAAGTTGCGCGTAGCCAGTTGCAAGTAGCAAGTTGCCAGTTGCGAATTGCCAGTCGGCAGATGCAATGGCCGCTGATAATGATAAAACATAAAAGTGAAAATAATTTTCAATTACAGCAACATTAATAACCGATAATAATCCTAAACAAATATTGCAAAACGAGAATTGCCCTCTGTCCGTAAATGCAACTGCAAATGTACGTGTATGTGTGTGTATGAGTGTGCATATCAATGAAATGCAAATTAATTGCTCAGTATGTGGCAGCAATTGGAAACGTGAGTGGAGAAACCATAAATGATAAGCTATATATGTATATACATATGTATATGTATACGTGTATTACGTGTGTGCATTGTGACCACTGTACAGCAGAGACACACATTAAAGGACACGCTTTAAACAAATGGTGCATACAGTTACACGCAATGTGCATTAATAAATGTAAGCTAAACCGCAATGTAGCACAGAATGTTAGACTGACAAACTGACAAACTGAGAGGCAAACAGACAGACAGCACAAAAAAAAACCTTTGGCACTTTGAAAACTCAATGGATTTTGGTTTTGTCGTCCCTTGGGTGTCTTAGTTGATACGATGTTGATCATGACGACGACTATGGCTATGGCGGTTCTTTAGCTTTTAGAGCATGTGACCACAGGAGCCGCAACAGAGCTCAATCCTCCATACTCTATACCCCTTCCTCTATTCTGTGGCAACTGCAGCTGGCTGACCGCCACTTTTGCAACACATGTATAAATATATATGTATATACATACATATATGTACGAGTATACTATATAAAAAACTTTGGCTTTAAGGACGCGCAAATTCGTTACTAAGTACTTAACAAAGCGCAAACACACACATGCCCTCACTTACTTACTTATGCAACATATGTATGTATTACATAATGCACACAGAATAAAAATCAAGTAATACGTACTTAAATCGTTTCAATTTGGTGTGAGAAGAACGCTCATCCCAGGTTTTCTGGAGTCGAAAACAAAATACTTGATATTTATATGTTTTTTTTCAATCCCGCGAGTCTTAAGTTGATGCAGGTTTTAGCCCGAGTTTAGGCAAAAACAAGTAAGAACGTTGCAGTCGGATACACCCGACTCCGATATACTCTTTGTCTACCTAAGGTATATATCAACATGTGTACCAAGTTCGGTTGCTCTAGCTTAAAAACTGTGGAAAAAACTGCGTTCATACAGACGGACAGACAGACATTTCATAAACCCAATAAACTCTATTTTTTTTTAGAAAAATTTAAAAAAGAGTATAACAAGAAAGAAATGTTATCTTCGGCGTGCCGAAGATATGTACCCTTGCAGAAAAGTTTTGCATGGAAAATCAAATTTTTTAACAAATTTTCCAAAATTTAAAATTAACGTTGTAAATATTTTTGTACGTTTGGCTCGAAGCAAATCGTACGAATTCTAAACTTAGGCCCATACAATCTGGACCACCCATTTTCCACCTAGAGGTCTGAATTTTCGGAAAAATTGGTATGTAGTCATTGTTGAATTTTCATAAAGATAAAATAAATTTGAAGCAAATCGCACAAAAACTCAATTTGCGCCCTGTTTACCACCCACTTTCCACATAGGGGGTTAAATTTTCCTGAAAATTGGTCTGCAGAACTTTGAAAATTAATTTGAAGCAAATCGCTCGAAAACTCAACTTTCGCCCTGTTTACCACATGTCCACCCATTTGGTTGAACTTCCCGGAAAATTGGTATGTAGCTTAAAATGAATTTTCATTAATTTGAAGAAAATCGGAGAAAAACTCAACTTTCGCCCTATTCACCAGTCGTTATTGAATTTTTATATATTTCTAAACGTACCATGTAGTATGAAAAACTATTTTTGTGACAAATTCTAAGCCAGTTAGATTTTTGTAGCTGCAGTTAAATGCAGAGCGTAAATGCAAAAACAACCGGCACTTTTGATTTTTGTGTGAATATATGTATGCGAACAAATTAGGAGTGCAAAACAAAATCAGAGATCGTGCGCGGTCAGTTTGCAAGTGTATTCGTACAAACAAATACAAAAATATACGAATCATTTTTTGTGGCAGAGCGAGAAAACAATAACGAAAGCCATGTAAAGTAAGCCGCTTGATATTCCTTTCTCTGTCGCACTTACAAAATTAAAAGTTAATAGCCTGTTTTCCACACACATTCCGCCAAATTTTCCTAAAAATTGGTATGCAGTTATTATTGAATTTTTTGTAAAGATTTGTTAAAATGAGTTTGAAGCTGATCGGATGATAAACAAAAAAGGTTCATACAACGGTTTATCGCGAATTTTCGACATTTCCCGATTTTCCAAAATCCGATCTTAGTGCGAACTTTCAGCATAAAACGAAACTACTGTGAAAAATTCAGCCTTCTAGCTCTTATGGTGTGGGCAGTGCGAAAATTGTAAAACAGTCAGTCAATCAGTCAGGTTGAACACTTTTATATATAAATAGATAGTGGTCCGATTTTGATGAAATTTTATCAATTTATGTGAAAAGTTCTTAAACTTAAGTATAATGAGTTTGGCTGAGGAATCTTGAAAAACAAAAAAAGTTTTTCATACAAAAACTTATTTTCAACCGATCGTTCCTATGGCACCTATAAGATACAGTGTTCCGAACTTGATAAAAATGTAACCAACTTAAGTGGAAATTGCTTAAACTTAGGTATAGTGAGGTATGTTAGAGTGGTCCGATCTGGCCAATTCAACTATATGAACTACCTGCAATAAGAAGAAGCAGCTGTGCCAAGTTTCATTAAGATAGCTCTAGAACAAAGTCTTGAAAAACGCATTTAAACAGACGGACAGACGGACATGACTCGGCTGTTGATGCTGATCACGAATCTAGAAATTTTTTTTCCGAGACGTCTCCTTCAATGCGTTACACATTTCGTGAAAAATTATAATAATCTCTGCAACGGTATAAAAATCGACTTCCTGCACTGGGAAAAAGTAGCATACTCGTACTACTCGTTAAGGCTTAATGTAGTAGTAGTAGGAATAAGTACACTAAACAGGCAATATCTTCCGAAGACGAATTACGCCAGATATGTGTTATATACCATCAGCTCGATGGGTACAACATCTACGAGTTTTATTAAAATCGGTTAGGCCAATTTCTTTTAAATTGACAAAAGTTAATTCACTTTTTGTTTTTCACCTGAGTTTTTAAGAAAAAACTGCCAAGGTTTAGCTTTAAAGCTCTTAAAATTTGGTTTGTAAACTGTGGGCTTGTCAATTTTAGCGGTTTTAAGCGTTTTCTCGCTTAACTAGCGATTTTCCAGAAAAGTGATAGAACAAACGTTTCTTGGGTTATGATGGGGAACGAGTCTACAAAATTATAGACAGCTGCCTCAACGCGTTGGTACAAACAAACCGACAAACAAACAAACTGACAATCTTTTTATCTCAATTTGGAAAAGCCATTCCAATTTTAAAATGTTCATAACTTTTGATCGAATTGTCAGATTGGGATGAAGGAGGTGTCATTCGACGCGTATTCAGAATTAGAACATTTGTATGTTGAAAAAATACACAAGGGCCCAAAAGCTCTCATTTTTTACATTTTTCACTTCTCACCTGTTCGAAAAAATCTAGTTGAAAAAAAAACTTTTCAAATTTTATTCAAAAAAATGTGTAACTAAAAAAAAAAAATTATTTTTGAATTTAGGGACATCTAATGTAACATAATTTTCAATATGGGCCCAGATCCACGCCTCCAAGTGTTACATCAAAAATAATATAACTACAAAGAGAAGTAAATACGAACAATAACAGCTACTTTTTGAGCAACTGCCAAAAATTGATTTATTTATATGCTTTTTGGTTGCATAGTGTAATCTATTAAACTATTAAACTTGTTAACTGAAGCTGAATTTCATTTCGTCATGCTGATTTCAAAATTGATCATTTTGGTGGTAGGGGAATGATATGGAAACTTTGGCAATTAAAAGCAACTCTTCACTCATTTGCAATGCCTGTCCAGCTAAAAGAAAAAATAATACAAAACAATTAAAAATGCTCTAGTCCAGTGTGCCCGACTACGAGACTCCCTGCTCCCAACTTGCACTTCAAGCAGTTCAGCGGAAACGCAAGTAAGCAAAGCACTTAACTTGTCCAGTGCCTGAAACCGATCGTTAAGAAATTTACGCAGTTGATCAATGTTGTGAAAATATATATGTGTACTCAGAATCAAAGCTCTGTCTTTAAAATTGTAGATTGTCGAGTTTTTTTGTTCGATTTGCGGGAGTGCGGGGGGTGTATTTGAAACTTGAAATAAACTTGATCTGCGTATGGGATACATGGTGTCACTAGCTCTTATAGTCTCTGAGATATGTGTTCATACGGACAGACGGACAGACAGACAGACCGTCTTAGACCGGTTAGATCGACTCGGCTGTTGATGCTGATGCAAAATATATATAGTTTATACAGTCGGAAATGCTTCCTTCTGCGTGTTACATACATTTGCAGTAGTTTAATACTACCTTATTCTCATTTCTAATGGGAATATGGAGTAAAAAGGACTGCGAACCCGTTTCAAAGTGTGAAACAAAAACCAAGACACAATTAATTGCAAGACGTTTGTTAAAACCGAATAAAAAAAAAACCCAAAAAACAAATTAAATTGAATTGCAGTTTTTTTTACTGTTTTGTCCAGTTTTGCAGTTGTAGACGACGACTTGTAAAAATGCAAATTTCGCAGTCGTGGCTGACCATTAGGCGCACTTGCCAGTGCCACATGCCACTTGCCACCAAGCGCGGCATCTTGCAGTCATCATTTGTTATTTGCTATTTGCGCGTTAGTACGTTCGGTTTATCTTGGCTATTTGATTTTATATACATATGTTATAAACATACATACATTGCATACACAGAGAAAATAAGTATGAACGTTGCAGTCGGATTTTTATTCTATCTTTTTAATAGGGCAACAAAATTCAACCTGCAAAATTTGGTGATTCTAGTTAAAGGGGTGTGGGAGATACAGACTTTTCTCATATGTGGGGGCGGGGGTGGGCGTGCTCAATTTTTTTTGTTAAATGAATCAAAGAAGTGATAAGTAGCCCTTGTGTCAACTTTGGTTACTCTAGCTGTAAAACTTTGGAAGATATAGGATATATCAACATGAACATATACCAAGTTTGGTTGCTCTGGCTTCAAAGCTAAGAAAAAACAAGTTAGAACGTTGCAGTCGGATGGACCCGACTGCGATATACTCTTTTTTAGCCTCTTTGCGGAGTCAGAAGTAGGCGTGACAATTGTATTTTTGGTAAAATCTTTGTATAGTTTTGTTGGGCCCGTTCGACAGGTTTGGGTGAAACAAACATTGCTCGATTGCAAAATTATTTTCATCCAATCTATTTAATAGGGCAACAGAATTCAACCTGCGAAATTTGGTGATTCTATCTTAAGGGGTGTGGAAGATACAGACTGCTTATTTGTGGAGGCGGAGGTGGGCGTGACCAAATTTATTTTAGTCAGATCAATTAAGGATGTGATACGTAGCCCTCGTGCTAAATTTGGTTACTCCAGCTTTAAAACTGTGGAAGATATAGGTTTTTGCGGTTTGTGGGGGAAAGGGTGGGGGTGGGGGGAGATCTTGACACTTTGTCTATGACTATGGTAATTACCAACATGTATACCAAGTTTGGTTGCTCTAGCTTCAAAACTGTGGAAAAAAACTGCGTTCATACAGACGGACAGACGGACGGACAGACGGACAATTCACAAACCCAAGATACTCTTTTTTCTTTTTTTTCAAAAAAATTAAAAAAGAGTATAAAAATTACGTTCATACAGACAGACAGACGGACCAACAGACAGACGGACATTTCACAAACCCAATATACACTTAATTTTTTTCAAAAAAATTTTTAAAAAAGAGTTCAAAAACGGTGGTCTAAATTCAAGTTTAATCGTACTTAAATTGTGACCATAGTTATTTGAATTGGGATTTCAATCTTAAATTAAGAACACATCGATAACTAATTGAGAACTATCTCGATATAAGCCTACAATATTTATGGAAAAAGTACAAAATTCTAATGTCAATCTATTTTAGGCTTGAATAGGCGTGGAATTATAAAAGAGATAAACATTTTTGGATGCAGCTGGGAATTGAACTCGAAATCCACGCGCTACAGCCACAGTCATGGCTTGTTGGTCTGTTAGACATCTGAGCTATTGACCAAACCATGTGACAAAAATTATACATTTATTTGGACGATCGACAGGAATGTTTGTCATCTTATATTCAAACTGCCATACCATCACAGAACATACACACAAAAAGACCGCAATAAATAAGATCAAAGATTGTGTATATACTAGTATTTCCCGGCGTGCGGTGCTACGTCCCGTATAAAATCATATTCGAACGAAAATTTAACTTCGGCCATTTAACCGTAACCAACAGTTTTCTACCCAACAGGGTAAATTTTCCGGAAATGGGTATTCAGTTTTTATTTCATTTTTATATTGATCATTGAAAATTAATTTGAAGCAAATCGCACATAAACTCAACTTTGGGCTTTTTACCTACTATGCAGAGCGTAAACACAAAAACAAAAGGTACTTTTTGTGTTTGTGTGAATGTATATGTATGCGAACGAGTAAAGAGTGCAAAGCAAAAGCAAAGAACGGATAGTTCAGATTTCAGTGTATGCGTACACAGACATATTCCCGACAATTTTACGCAATTGAAATATATTTAAAAATGGGAAAATATATATGTTCTATCAATGTTGATCAGCTGTGTACATTTTTATTAATTATTCCCGTCTGAGCTGTTAGAAACAACAGTTTGACAGGCACTGAACAAGTGCGCTGCTTGCTTGTGTTGCCGCTGAACTGCTTGAAATGCAAGTTGGTAGCAGGGAGTCTCGAAGTGGGGCACACTCGACTAGAGCATTCTTACTTGTATTTTATTAAATATAAACTTATTTAAAAGACATAAAACTAGTATTAATTTTTTGTATTCTTACACGCATTTTGAAAACAAAATTAGTTTTGTGCAAACTGAAAATCAGTTTAATGTGTCTGTCATGACCGGGCCTAAAGCTGTAATTGCCATCACGGGCTTTCGACACATGAATTTTACACATTCATGTCATAGGGCCTCATGACCATCGCTTCTACCTTCGCTTACTGTGCATGCTTGAGCTCATGCATGAATGGTAAATAATTCATAGCTTCTCTCATGAGTGATTGAAAATTGACTCATGGGTGAATTCAGACCTGAAATCATAGCTTCTCTTATGAGTGAATGAATGTGGACTAATGGATGAATTGTAATTATAAAAGTGAAAGCAACAACTAACTTATTAAATTAACTAATAACGTATGCAAAACTGGTATAACTTACAAATCCCCATTATGCGGAATCCCAACGGCCTTTCCTTCTACTTCTGTTATAGGAAAATTTTCTAATATAGGCGTCGGTTCTATTTTAACTAACTTCATTAAAGTTTCTAAGGTTGCACAATTTCGTACCTATAATGAAGTCATCTTCAATTTCTTCTATTTTAACAAGAATGCTATTATTAAGGTAAAAATAATTGTCTGGGCCCTTTTTTCTTAATGTGACCTCTTTAAAAAGTACAGTATTTCCAAAAACTTGTGCATAATTTTTGACAATCGGAGCACTAATTCTTTCTTCTGATACTTTCCTGTGAGCTTGTTCCAGAATTTGTGTTGGCTTACGTACAAATTTCTAAGTGTTTTTAAATAATTTTCAAACGCGTAACAGGAGCCTCCAATCGGGTCGCCGATTTGTTTTTGGTATCTTCTATATGCAACAAGCCATGAACGTTGTAAGACAAACTGTTTTCCCAGAGACAAACTGTTTTTCAGAAAATTTTCCGAAAAGTTGGTAAGCAGTTATTAATGAATTTTTTGTATAGATTTTTTAAAATATGTTTGAAGCTGATCGGATGATAAGCAAAACAGTTTCATGCAACGCGAATTTTCGACATTTCCCGGTCGAATTTTCAAAAATCCGAACTTAGTACGCACTTTCAGCATATTAAGAAACTACTGTGAAAAATTCAGCCTTATAGCACTTATGGTGTTGACTGTGCGACAAGGCTGTAAATCAGTCAATCAGTCAGCATGAACATTTTTATATACATATATATGCATGTATTTGCGACCCAAAAAAATAATTTTTTTGTTGACGCAACTCTGGAAAATATTTCCCAAAAACTAGTCCTTTTCCTAAAAAAATGTTGAATACAAAATGTAATGGGCACGCGGCGTAGGCTAGTGAGCAGTCAGTTGATAATCGGGAAACCTGTGGGTTCAACTCGCAGCTTTGATAAAAATTATTATTTCTCCCTGATAACATCATAAATGGGATAAAGGAAATGGAAAAGGGGTGTATCCAAAATTTGAAATAAACTTGATCTGCGTATGGTATTCAAGAACCTGCATGCCAAGTTTGGTGTCTCTAGCTCTTACATACAGACGGACGGACGGACGGATAGACGGACATGGCTAGATCTACTCGGCTGTTGATGCTGATCAAGAAAATATATACTTTATAAAGTCGGAAATGATCCTTCTGCCTGCTACACACCTTTACATTACTTTAATACACCCTTTTTTCCCATTTTTAATAAGAACAGGAAGTAAAAATGTCCAGTATACAGAAAACACAATGCGCAAACTAAACACTCTTAAAAAATTATAAGAACTGTTTATTAATATTAACTGTTTGCTAAATTAAACAATATTGGCTGAGAACATCACTGTGGAAGCAGTGCGCTACGAAGCAGCGCGAAGTGTGCAAAAGCCGACTAGCATTATATACAGCAAGAATAAAAGATTTGCTGAGAGTGTCCGATAAGATCGAGCTATATATAGATCGAAAGACTTTACTTAAACTAAGAAAAGTGCATACTAAAATTGTTGGTAACTCAGTTAAAGGCGAGTTGGACAATTCGTTCAATAGTTATGAACATTTTTAAATTGGAATGGCTTTTCCAAATTGAGATAAAAGGATTGTTAGTTTGTTTTTTTGTACCAACGCGTTGGCGTAATTCGTCTTCGGAGGATATTGCCTGTTTATGCTACTTTTTGAAAAATTACCAGGGTTCAAATTTGTTTGGGCCTGTTCTACAGGTTTGGGAGAAACAAACATTGCTTGATTGCAAGGGCGGGGGTGGGCGTGGCAAAAATATTTTTATCCAATCTTATTTATATGGCAACAGAATTCAAACTGCAAAATTTGGTGATTCTAGCTAAAGGGTTGAGGCAGATACAGACTTTGCTTATTGGTGGGGGCGGAGGTGGGCGTGGCCAAATTTTTTTTTAGTCAGTTTGGTTATTGTAGCTATAAAACTGTGGAAGATATAGGTTCTTGCGGTTTGTGGGGGAAATGGGTGGTGGTGGGAGTAGATCTTGACACTTTGTCTGCCTATGGTATATACCAACATGTATACCAAGTTTGGTTGCTCTTGCTTCAAAATTGTGGAAAAAACCTGCGTTCATACAGACAGACGGACAGACGGACATTTCACAAACCCAATATACTCTTTCTTTTTTTCAACAAAATTAAAAAAAGAGTATAATTAGTTTTTGTATAAAAAACTTTTTTGTTTTTAAAGAAAACTCAACCAAACTCACTTAACCTAAGTTTAAAGCGTTTATAGTTTATACATGATGACAAATCCGTTGTAAAACAAGTTTTCTTAGTCAAATCTTTGCTGCAAGGGTATATATCTTCGGCAAGCCGAATGTTACATTTCTTTCTTGATTAATTTAAAATTATTTTTGCATTCGGCACACTGAAAAAGTTACTAAGGTACAATAAAAAGAAGCTGAATCTATTTGCGCAACGTGCGGAATGCAAACTTAATTTTATTATTCAAAATAGTTCTTATATTAATCAGAAATTACTTCGTCACAAAACTAGATATCAGAAGTTTTGTGGCTTGAAAGTGCAGTGTCCTTAGACTTTAACCTCGCGTAGAGGTGTTTTTATTTGATTAAACCTTCAGGTAATGTTTTACTAATTTTCAATGATGTTGCCTAAATTTAAATAGAAATTTATTTGAAGTCCTTGGATTCGAAGGCTAGTCCGGTTGTAATAAATTTTTCTTGTTGTACTGAAGAATCTTTTTGCTTCCGCCTCAGTAGACAGAAGTAGCAAGTTTACAGCTACGTAGATTGATTTGCTTGCTTTCACTGAACTGAACTGCAGGAGGTACAAGTAATGTACTGCTTGATACTTTTGCGTGGGTTTGAATGTGTAATTGAATGCAAGGATGTTGTTGGGACTTTCAAAGTTAGGTGCAGCTAGAGACTAGACTAGAGCATTCTAGCTTGTAAATAATCCTTATGTCATCTAGGATATCTTTTGATTGGCAGTTGTGCAAGGGTATAAGATCTTCAGTATGTAGATAGTTTATTTTGTTTTCTATGTATGTGAACTGCTGCAGCCGTTAAATGCTTTGTCAGCGCACTGGTTGTTTATTCAAGTTTGTCTTCTGGCTTCTGGCACAGGCCTCAGTGTCTTTCCTGCCCCCAGTCACACACCCCACTCCCCACACCCGTATCCCTCCAATTCGGCACAATTTCAGTACCCGTCTCAAATTTGCCATTATCACCTATCATTGGCGCTTTGGCGTCGGATTTGTGTGTGCGCACCATAAAAAAGGTGCCATGCAGATTGGCATCTTTGTATTTGTTGGTCTACCTCGGAGCATTGGGTAGGGAGGGGAGGGGGCAAGAAGATGCCATGCCATATATTTTGTTGCCTCATATACACACGCAGGCGAAGACACTTTATTAACACAGTCAGACACATACACATAGACACAGAAGCACACATACGAATACAAGCTTAACTTTTGCCAATGTCCTTAACCATAAATTTGCTTTGGTAAATCCTCATTGTCGTTGTGTGATTTAAACTTTTGGGGCGCCATCTCTTTCGCCATCGGCATCGCCATCGCACCTTACAAATACGTATGGTGGCCAAAGACTTGCCAAAGTGACAACCCTGCTACCAGAATAGACCAGGTCACAGCCCACCTTCCAAATGGATCCGCGACAGTACTGTAGTGAGTGAGGCTAAGAAAATTGAAATGAAGCTACCGGAATGGCCCCAGTTCCAGTTCAGTCCCAATGGAGACGCCAAAATTTATGATAACGTGCGAAAATGTGAAAAACATCGGCTGGCCGAGAAGAGGAAGGATCCTGGACTGAATGTATAGGGTTCGGGGGGCATGGGTTAATTGACTCTGCTTGCATACGCGACTTGGCGCAACTTCAATTCTTGTGACCGGCAAAATGAAAAGTGCTCAGAAGCAGGCAGCAGGATAGGTTTTGCTTACTAGCTAAGAGATAGAGAGATACGGAGATACAGAGACAGAGAGGGATAGGGAGAGGGAGAGGCAGGCCAGGGTTCAGTTCGAAACTAAGGACGACAAGTTCATTAGAATTGGCACAATGCTGAAGCCTCGTTGGCATCCAGTTGAACAGATTGACAAACAAGCCGCAGCCAGCCAAGCAGCAACTACATTTGAGTGCAGTTTGTTTGGTCACTGTCACTGTCATTGTCACTGTGTGTGTGTGTATCCTGGTGTCCTTATGTACGCCTGTAAGTCCTTGGTACATTTGTCCGCCTGTTTGTTCTCTGTATCTCTGACTTGCGTGTGCTTCTGTAATTTGCAGCAAAGATTTGTAGTTGTACTGAACTTTTGGCTCTTGTTGATTTTGATACGAAATCTCTGCTCCCTTCTCAGCAAATGTTAATGAAAAACTCAGTCGGTCAGTCAGTCCTTGGCTGGTTTCTCGCTCCAGCAGCTGCAACAAAACCTATGCAAATATTTTCAGCTGCAAGCAGCGCATCAACCACAGACTCACCCAGCAACAGCAGCAGCGGCAGCAGCAACATCAGCAGCATCAGCTTACACTTTTAAATTGTTTTTTGAAGAACTATAAAATAAACGAAAATATACAACTACATTTCAAGTATTAAGTGATGTCTGGTTAACCATTTATTTTCTAGATTGGCCATTGCACAGCGACTTAGCTATAATTTTAACTCGAAATTAGTTCATCAAGTCCATCAAGAGAAAGTGCTCATCAAGTATTCTTGTTTTATTTCAAAAATGTAATTGATATTCATTTGCATTTTTATTATTAATTTTTTTCAATTAAAGTTTGAATTGTTAATAGTATTGCAAATGAAAAAAAAATGATTTTTTCCCAGTTTTGTTGTGTTTGCTGTTTAGCTATCTAAAAACTGTCATGTTAACAATTGAACACAGTAAAAATTCTATATTGCCATTATAATGCCAGGATTGCATTTATAATATGTAACTTAACATTCACATTTCTGAATCAACATGATTTCGACGTGAGTTGATAGGATAATTTCAAAATTCGTATAAAAAACAACTGACTTGCATTTTAAATTATTTTTTAAAGGCCTTTATCCACCACTATGGAAAACTCCTGCCAGGAATTTGCTATTTATTTCTTGTGTGTTTGGAACATTACTAAAACAGTGTGACCATGGACCTATAACGTGCTGTTCTCACAATCCACACACGCCATCGCTAGGCCAACTATCAATATGAAATTGTGTATTTCGTTCAAGTTGCTGGATACACAATCCAGGAAAACGTAAAATAAAACTACCTGGCACAGGTTTTTACTTCCTGTTCCCATTAAAATTGGGGAAAAGGGAGTTATAAGTACTGCAAATGTATATAACAGGCAGACGGAAGCATTTCCAACAATATAAACTATATATATTCTTGATCAGCATCAACAGCCGAGTCGTTCTAGCCATGTCCGTCTATTCGTATGAAAACAGCGATTCCGCTGAACTACTTGAAATGCAAGTTGGGAGCAGGGAGTCTCGTAGTCGGGCACACTCGACTAGAACATTCTTATTTGTTTTATATGAAGTTTGCCAGGAATTTTGACTTTCCGCAGTGCTGGATACCCGGCTTAAAGCTTTTCTCATATTTTGAAAATGTTTTGACATAACATACTTCAATTTGTCAATCGAAATTTTATGGATTCGGAAATGGAAGCTTGCTTGAATAAATTAAATTTAAAAAAATAAGTACAATTTTTTGAAATCCGAAATTGTTTGTTACACTGTGCGACAATTTGTGTCCATTTTAAAATTACCATATGTAGGCTGTAGGTCTTCTTGAGTATAGTATTTCTGCATTTTTGGAATCTTCGATGGACCCACAAACTCTGGAGATAAAGTCAAAAAACCGTTTCACTCTAGTTTTTTCAGTTATCTTAAAATATCAATTAACGTGGCCAACACATTAGGTTCAGCTATGCATATTATGAAAGGGTAAAAGACAGCCTTTCACACGATATATATATGATAACTGCATTTTCAATAACAGTCAAGATATAGTTTGTCTAGCCTTTTTTTTAAAAACATTTCAATTTTTTTACTTTGATCTTAAACTATAACCAATTCTTAGTACAATGCCGCTTATTTGAATTGTTTTGGTTGAAGATTGAAAGATTTATATCAATTTATTGATAAATTCAAGTTTTTTTTTATAAGAATTAATAACTTTTATTTTTTCTATGCAAATGAATATGCATTTACATAGAATAAAAGTTTAAAAAATTAAAAAAAATGCGTAGAAGTTCGTTTACGCTTAAAGTGATCGGTGGATGTTTTTCGCTGAAAAAACCAACAATATGTACCTAAAATTTTAATGTTATTCTTGTTTGCGAAACGCTTCTCTATTGATCCTATTTCTTGGTGGAACCGTTCTGCCTGCTACTTGCTTAAATGGCCATTATCTTTTGGAAAGAGCTTCAACGGTGTTGGTTTGGCAAAAATAGCAGTCTTAATTAAAAAGGTGTGTGAATCCTTTGAAAATAGAGGAGTTTAGCCGGCTTGAGGTCACTGTTTAGTTAAAAAACAATAGTTTTTGTTTTTTCCACCAATATATTTCGGTTAATCGTCGATAACCGTCTTCAGGGCATCGATTTTTACACGTCCGCTCTATGTGGCGTGGAGTTGTCAACTGGAAATGTTATTTCGTTCTTATAGATAAGGCTCACGTTGTTAATAATAATAATAATAATAAACAAAGGGAGCGTGGTGTCTCACTACAGAGACAAGGCAGTGCGACCAGAGAGCGGTATTTTGTACCATGTGGTTCCCTATGGGGACGTGAGTTGCTCAACCTCCCTTATGAAGGAGAGCAGATCTCGTGTCGAAGACTTCCTAATCTGTGCTGGGGAAACAAATTCCTGTGGAGATAATTCCTCCTACTTCAAATAATGGGCACTCACATAAAATGTGTTTAGTGGTCTCGTCATCCTCCTTGCAGAGTCTGCACTCTGTGTCGGGGGATAGGCGCATCTTGTGAATGAGATATTTGACTGTGTGATGACCTGTGAGATAGGCCACCAGAAGCCCCAAATCCACCCTTGATAGCAACTCTGTTTTGCGTATATGTAGGTTCACTAACTCTTTAGCTTGGCGTAAGCCCGGTCTCGTAGACCAGTAAAATTCCCTTTCTTTTGCTGACCATTCCTCTCTCAGGCCCAACCTACAGTAAGGGGGGTTGCGGAGCCGGCCTTTGCCAGCTCGGCCGCAATTTCGTTGCCGGGGATACCGGAATGACCTGTGACCCAACATATAGTGACCCGATTTCGTTGGGAGAGTTGCTGAAGGCTGTTCCAGCAATCTACAACCAGGGCTGAGCTTATTTTCCATGAGGAAAGAGCTTTTATGGCTGCTTGGCTATCAGTGAAGATATTTATGTTATCCTCTTATCCCTTTATCAAGTATAAGTTTAGAACAGCGAAAAGCGAAGGGCCAGATGCCCATTGCAATCGAAATCCTGGTGTTGGTTCCTACGATCCCAGCACCAGCCCCTTGGTCAGTTTTTCATCCGTTATTGAACCACTGCAGGCTCACACGATCGCTACAAGGGTTGCTAAATCTCGCCCCGAAGAAAAGTTCTGTGGTCTTAAAATCCGTTCTGTTGCAGATCGTTAAGCCAGGAATTGTTTTAATGAGACTAGCATGACCAGAGTATACTGCTAGCAACCCAGTGCTACGCATACAAGCCTCTGAAGCTTACTGCGCTTTTGTATGGCAGTGGTCTGTTAGATCATTGGCCACCAAAACAAGGGCAGCGTAAGTGACAACAGGCCTGACCATCATGCAATATAGCCATCTAATGGCTCTGGAGTTTAAGCCCCACGTTTCACTAAAGAGCGACATGCCCACATGGCATGGGTTCCTTTAGTCAACGTTTTGTTTAGGTGGGAGTTCCAGTTTAAACCCTCATCCAGGTTCACACCTAGATATTTGACCTCGTTGGAAAGCTCCACGGGTGCTCCGCTGATGAATCCCTTGCCTAAATCAATGAAGTCCTGTTTTGTGAAGGAAACAATAATCGCCTTTTGCGGGCTTATGGTTAGACCCGCTTCTGTACACCATCCAAGGACCGTGCTGAGTGCTCTTTGCATCAGTTCGGTGATGGTAGGACCGAACTTCCCAGAGACCATAATAGCCAGGTCATCATCATACCCTATAGTATTTATGCCTATCCTTAATGGTTTCATCTATCACTAAGGAACATAAAAGGGGAGACAAAACCCCGCCTTGTAGACACCATTTGACCGCTCGAATGCAGGCAGTAGTGGCATTAAGTGAGGATTTAATGTTTTGGAGCATTAGCATTTTCTCTATCGAAGTGATAGAGGCATTTTTAATGCCCCTGGACTCTCAGGCCCTTGCTATGCATTGATAGTCAGTATTCTCAAAGTCACCTTCGATGTCAAGAAAGGAGCACAAAGCGTGGTTTGAAATCTTGCAGCCTGCACCGGATATGGAAGTCCAACTGCCGTTCTGCGGCTTTAAGCAGAAAGGATGTGAGGCTAATTGGCCTGTAAGACTAAGGCAAGTCAAGGGAACGGTTCCCTTGCTTGGCAATAAAAACACATTTACCTCCCTCCAAGTGAGGTGAAGTGACTTCACACTGTCACAGTAGATGCGCCAGGTATCGCGTTTGGAGCGTCTAATGCTTTTCTTGTATTAAGTGAGAGCGCATCTGTTTGCGTCCCATGAATTTCTATTTGACTTCTTTGACTGGCTAAGCCTGCCTTCCACCAGGGAACCTCAAGTTTCACCTGATGGGACCTGGGTGTCGCACTGTCATGATAGGAGGATAGAATCACATCTTGAAGTTGCCTTGCCGCTATTTCTATCTCTCCAGTAGAGTTGAAATCGACGGGGATTTGGTCAAATTTTTAAACCCCTAAGACTTTGAATAAGTCCCAATTAGTTTTCTTTGGGCTAAAGGAATTAGCAAGGAGTTCCACTTGGCCTGGTAAATCAAATCTGATGTGCTGGTGATTTGATAACGAGACTTCATCGGCGACTCTCCAATTTGAAATGAGTCAGAGATACGCTTATTAACTAGTGTGATGTCTAGTACCTCTTCCCTGATTGCGTTGATAAAAGTGGGCCTACACCCTCTATTTACTACATATTTATTTAATTTAATTTTATTTAATGTCGACTAATAAAAGTGACACAGAAAAAGTTAAAATTTACAAAAATGAATTAAAATTATTATCAAAATTATTATTAAAATTTAAAACTAAAAAAGCAAAACAGAAAAAAATATATATAGCTGGGTAATAAGCCTCAAAAAAATTAATCCAACATTTAGTTGCTGGATTGGGGAAAATCCAGAAAAAACCCAAGCGGATCAAGAAGTTAGTATGCTAGAAAATACACTAAGGATACAAACTAATAAATACAGGCAAAAAAATACAAAAATATGATATACAAAACCTACAAATTAGATAGGTGAGAAAGGAGTGAATTTCTAAGTGTAGGAATAGATGTAACATTACTTATAACATGAAAAAGATTGTTATAATCAGAACATAAACAAGTAAGAACGTTGCAGTCGGATGCACCCGACTGCGATATACTATTTTTTAACCCCTCTTTGCGGAGTCAGAAGTGGGCGTGGCAATTGTATTTTTGCTCAAATCCTTCAAGTTTTGCCATCAATTTAAGTTTGGTTGCGCCCGTTCAACAGGTTTGGGAGAAACAAACTTTGCTCGATTGCAAGGGCGGGGGTGGGCGTGGCAAAATTATTTTTATAGAATCTATTTAATAGGGCAATAGAAATCAACCTGCAAAATTTGGTGATTCTAGCTAAAGGGAGTTACAGACTTTGCTAATTTGTGGGTTCGGTGGTGGGCGTGGCCAAATTTTTTTTAGTCAGATCAATCAAGGAAGTGGTAAGTAGCCCTTGTGCCAAATTTAGATCTTGTAGATTTTAGATTGTAGATCTTGACACTTTGTCTGCCTATAGTATATACCAATATATATACCAAGTTTGGTTACTCTAGCTTCAAAGCTGTGGAAAAAAACTGCGTTCATACAGACGGACGGATGGACAGACGGACATTTCACAAACACAATATACTCTTTTTTCTTTTTTTTTCAAAAAAAAATAAATAAGAGTATAAATACGAAAAGGGTTATGGATAGCATAGTTAGTAATACAGGTTTGAAGAGAAAGAGGCAGAAAGCTGACTACACAATAGATAATCAAGAAGGCACTCACCCCTGCTACTGCTACCCCAGATAGTGTGATGGGCGTTGGCGTCACAGCCGATGACGAGCTGCTAACTTGTCCTTCGGCAGAAGTCGACGATCCGCTAAGCCTCCATCGGCGGAGCCACGTCAGTGTCGCCCGGAAAGTAAGCCGCCGTCACAACGATCTCCGCTGTGCCTTTCGCCGTTGCCACCTCGATGACTGACGAAACTAGGTCCCTGGAGATAAAGTTTGTTAGAGAGAAGTGCCTTACGCTACCATCAACAAGTAAGAATGCTGTAGTCGAGTGTGCCCGACTACGAGACTCCCTGCTCCCACTTTGCATTTCAAGCAGTTCAGCGGCAACTCAAGCAAGCAGTACACTTAACTCGTAAACTGCTTGTCAAACTGTTGTTGCTGCCTGCTGAGACGGGCGTAATAGATTCTTCTATAACTTTGGTGCTATTTATCCGATCGTGTTGAAACTTCCACAGCTGGTCAACATTGATACAACATATATGTGTACCAAAAATTAAAGCTGTGTCTTTAAAATTGTGGCTGTGGGAGTCTTTTGCGATTTGCTGTGGTGCGGGGGGGTGCATCCGAAATTTGAAATAAACTTGATCTGCGTATGGTATACAGGAACCTGCATGCCAAGTTTTGTGTTTCTAGCTCTTATAGTCTCTGAGATCGACGCGTTCATACAGACGGACAGACAGACAGACGGACATGGCTAGTTCGTCTCGGCTGTCGATCCTGATCAAGAATATATATAGTTTATATAGTCGGAAATGCCTCCTTCTGTCTGTTACACACATTTGCAGTACTTTATAACTCCCTTTTTCCCATTTTTAATGGGAACAGGGAGTAAAAAGGATAGCAGCGCGAGGTGCTCCAACCTCTTGGTCATAAAACTTACATGAGCCGCAATTTAATCCACGGACTTGGCCACCCACCAACCATGGCTCTTGGAGAAGAGCCAGGTTGATGTTGTCTTCGGCGAAAATCCTGCACACGGTGGCCGACGCTCCTCTAGCGTGGTGAAGTTTCGCCTGGAGCACCCTCATGGCGCTCATTACTCCATGGTGTTGGGACGTTGGACGAGGCTTCCTGTTTTGCCTCGTCGGGAGTCGTTTCCACGAACTTCCCTTCCTGCCAAAGAAGTACCAGATTTTGCAACCAGACTTTACCAGCGACTGCAGCGACACCTCATCGACCATGAAGACTAGGTGCAGCATGTTACCCGTTGTGGTCCTCTGCACAATCCTCCACTGGACGATGCTGAAATCGTTCTGAGCACCAATGTGCCCAAGGACGGTTTCGTTTGGAAGGTCCAAGCTGTTGGAGAAGTATCCTCTGATGAGGTGCGCTCGGGGGAAGTCACACTGTTCCAACAGGTCGGCGGCAAGTGAACTAGCTGCTATTACGCCATAGCAGACAAGCATCAGCCATTCCGTTCTCGGGACTACACTCTCGAACTTCGGTTTAACGCCTGGCGGCACACACGTCAGGGTGGCCTTCAGAATTGACCCCTTTCGCGTTTCCATTTGCTCCGCAGTCAAAGGTGACGATCTGTCAGTCGAAATGACACCTATCTTGACACCACTGATCTCTGGGAGATCACACTGGATGCATCGTCCTGGTCGATGACAGTAAGGTCAGTATCCGACTTAGAGTCCAAGAACTCTATCGAATCCTGCCTTGACAGACACTTTCCGGACGGAAGGGTCGTACCTTTTAACCCATGTTCCAAGGGGGTCGGAGGCCTGTCCGGGTCCTCCTTAACCTGGTGACCAACATCACCGTTAAGGAGGGTGGGACCGGCAGGTTGAAGCCTGGGGTGATGCTTTTGGAGCCGCATCAGTCTCTTCTTTTGAAAAGTTATTAGAGTTCATGTTTGATCCCACGATTGAACGGGAAAGAATAAAACTGGAGATTGACAGGTATCCAGAGTCCGCAAGCTAGAGACCGAGCACCCCCTCGGCATATGCTGTTCCTCCTTGGATTTGTCTTAGCCCGACTTCTATTATTCAGCACCTTTGGCAGAGATATGACCATGCCAAGGGGCTGCTTCCAGCCGCCCTCAAGGGGAGAGTATAGTCGCAGTTCTAACACTGTGTGCAGATACGGCGCGTATCATTGCAAAAAAATTATTACACGTGATTCCCCGTGTACCCCATGTACTTAGTTGACGGCTAGGCTCAAGTTGTTGGGTGTCAAACAAATTATCACCAACGGTACCTTAAGCTATTCGAACTTTGAAATAAACTGTATACCTATATCTCTAGATCTTATAGTGTCTGAGATCGACGCGTTCATACAGACGGACATGGCTAGATAGACTCGGCTGTTGATGATGAAGAATATATAGTTTATATAGTCTAAAATGACTCCTTCTGCTTGTTACATAAATTTGCAGTACTTTATAACTTCCTTCTTCCAATTTTTAATGGGAACAGGGATTAAAAAGGTTGCCTAAAATTCCGTTGTCGGTAAAATAATTACATATTAAATTACATTTACAACTGAGGGACTAGTTCGCATATAAACAGACAGACAGACGGACTTGACTCGGCTGTTATTGCTGATCACGAATATACAAATTCTTTTTCTGAGACGTCTTCTTCAGTGCGATCGATACACATTTCGTGACAAAATTATAATGCCCTCTGCAATGGTATAAAAACAGTATATACATGATGCCAAAATTTCATCGAAATCGCTCCTAGGGCAGCTATATGTTACAGTGGTCCGATCTGGCCAATTCAACATTGGTACTACCTGAAATAAGAAGAGTTATCTATCTTTCATCAAGATAGCTCTAGAACAAAGTCCTGAAAAATGCATGTAAACAGACGGACAGACAGACAGACTGACGGACCGATGGACAGACGGACAAGACGGAAATGTCTCGGCTGTTTATGCTGGTCACGAATATACAATTTTTCTTCGATGCGTTACACATATATCGTTAAAATTATAATTCCCTCTGCAAGGGTATAAAAATAGCTAGATTTGACTTTTTTTCGGCAATATATTGATATAAAACTATCAATCTTCAACCAAAATATTTCAAATAAGCGGCATTGTACTGAGAATTGTTTATAGTTTAAGATAAAAAGATAAAAAAAATTTGGTCCCAAGTAAATTTTGGGACTGACCGGCGATCAAAGTGAAAAAAATTGAAATGGTTTTTAAAAAAGGTTAGACAAACTAGCTTATATCTTGACTGTTATTGAAAATGCAGTTATCAGATATATATCATGTGAAAGGCTGTCTCTAACCGTTTCATAGCTGAACCTAATGTGTTGGCAACGTTAAGTGATATTTTAAGATAACTGAAATAACTAGAGTGAAACGGTTTTTTGACTTTATCGCCAGAATTTGGGGGTCCATCGAAGATTCAAAAAAATTAAAAAAGAGTATATTGGGTTTGTGAAATGTTTGTCTGTCCGTCTGTCCGTCGGTATGAACGCAGTTTTTTCCACAGTTTTGAAGCTAGAGCAACCAAACTTGGTATACATGTTGGTATATACCACAGGCAGACAAAGTGTCAAGATCTTTATTTTTTTCACACATTTAAAATATGTATAAAACTGATGTCAATTTCAGCAAGAATTCAATGTCCCATTTAATAAGAATATAATTTTAAGTATATTTATATATACATCAAAAATACTTAATAACATTTTTGAAGTGAGCTTCTGACATTTCTGCGCTGAGTGTATACGCACACACACATAGTTCATAGCTGCTCCACAAATTATATCCCTTTCAAAAAAAAAAGAAGAAAAAGAATATATTGAAAAGTATGAAATAAATCATGCCTTGAGCCAATTGCGTCAATTCAGCACATTCTTCTACTTACCAAGAGCGACGAAGTGACGAAGAGAACAAGGGACGACGAAACCGTTTCAGTTGAACACAATACAAGCGATGGCAGTTCAGTCGTTCAGTCGTTTGAGCCTTTTAGTGGTTCGGCGGTGGTTTGGTGACTCATTCGGTGGATGCGGATGCGACGATGGCCGACGCACTTGCCAGCACGCGCTGCCAGCGGCACTGTCTATAAATATTTAAATTTCAAGTTTGGTAAAAGTTTTTTGCATGCATTACCATAGCAAAAACTGAGGGAGAGGAAAGAGAATGGAGGGCACTTTGTTGCGGCAATCCCGGCAACGGCAGCAGCAACGGCTGCGGCGCTAGTCGTGCGCGGCTGTCTGGTACTCTACCAGCACCTTCCACATCCCACAGAAATCTAACCTTTACATACAATAATGTACACTTGGCGAAACAATCATAAGTTTGAAAATAAAATCAATTGCATAGGTTTAAGCCGAACTAAGTTTGATATTGTATGATATTTGTTGTTTGTTTTTTCTTTTCAAGTTTCTCACTTCCTTATTATTTAGGGTCACGGAAATATCTTCGAACAAAATTCCACACAAAACTTGTTGAGATGCTTTAAAATCTATAGATCTATTTTTATAAAAAACAAATAAGAATGCTCTAGTCCAGTGTGCGCGACTACGAGACTCCCTGCTCCTAACTTGCAATTCAAGCAGTTCAGCGGCAACGTAAGCAAGCAGTGCACTTATCCAGTGCTTGTCAAACGGTTGGTTCTTTCTGCTGAGACGGGTGTAATAGATTCGTCCATAACTTTGGTGTTCCTTATCCGATCGTAATGAAGTTTACGCAGCTGATCAACATTGATAAAATATATAATATAATATGTGTACCAAAAATCAAAGCTATGTCTTTAAAATTGTGCCTGTGGGAGTTTTTTTTAATTTGCGGGGGTGAGGAATGTGTACCAGAAATGTTAAATAAACTTGATCTGCGTATGGTATACAGGAACCTGCATGCCAAGTTTAGTGTCTCTAGCTATTATAGTCTCCCAGATCTGTGTGTTCATACAGACAGACAGACAGACAGACAAGCAGACATGGCAAGATCGACTCGGCTGTTGATGCTGATCAAGAATGTATATAGTTTATATAGTCGGAAATGCTTTCTTCTGCCTTTAACATACATTTGCAGTACTTTTTATAACACCCTTTTTCACATTATTAATAGGAACAGGGAGTACAAATCAGTGTTTAAAAAACTGCAATAAGTTTTATTTCCGTTGATTCTGCCAATTTTAAGTCGACGTCGAAACAACAGCAGAAAACGATTTCGGACGAAAAGCGAAGCAGTAGCAGCAGTTGTCGTTTTATGATCTTTGCTTTTGCTTTGATGCTGTTTTCGGCCAGCAACACAAGTCGAAGCAGCAGCAAGTCATCAGCTCTTGCAAGTCGACGGCAGTCGCAGACGATAGCAGTCGTCAGGGACTGTTTTCTGCTTTGGCTGTTTGCTTTTTTCCCGTTATAGCCTGCACAAATTGTTTGACAATTTAGAAGTGTGTAAGTGTACTTCATGTATTTTAATATTATTTTTTACACCTAGAAAATAAGGATTAAATATAAAAATTATAAAAAGTTTAAAAATAAAGTTGACAAAACATACTTTTATACCCTTGCAGATGGTTTTATAATTTTGTCACGAAATGTGAAACGCATTGAAGGAGACGTCTCAGAAAAAAATGATTTATATTCCTGATCAGCATCAACAGCCAAAGCATGTCCGTCACGTCCGTCTGTCCGTCTGTTTATATGCGTTTTTCAAGACTTTGTTCTAGAGCTATCTTGATGAAACTTGGCACAGATGCTTCTTCTTGTTGTAGGTATTACCTATAGTTGAATTGGCCAGATCGGACCACTATAACATATAGCTGCCATAGGAAAGATCGGTTGAAAATAAGTTAATGTATGAAAAAACTTTTGTGTTTTTAAAAAAAACTCACTATATCTAAATTAAAGCACGTTCTACACATGTTGACCAAATTTGATCAAAAACGGATCTCTATATAGCTGCCATAGGAACAATCAATTAAAAAATAAGTTTTCTTATGCAAATCTTATCTGCAAGAGTGTATATCTTCGGCACGCCGAAAATAACATTTTTTTTTTGTTTTTTTTTTTTATAATAGACTTAATTAATTTCAGAAACGAGGTTGGGTTTTTTTTAGTGTATATGTGTATGTGTATATGTATATATGGCCGGCTATAAAAGTTTTTTGCAAAACTTGCAAGTGAAATGTTTGATTTTCAATGGTTCAATAAATTATTTATATATTTGCATATGTCGCCGTTGTTAGACCTAACCCAAAAAAAAACCGCCCACACCCGCCACTCCTCCCGCTCTCCCCCAAAATCAGACAAACAGTTCAGGCCGTTTGCTCATGAGTGTTGATCTTCAATTAGCCCGCGTAGTGCATTAAAGGTTTAACTCTCGACTCTCAACTCTCTGCAACTCTTAACTGTCGACTGCAAGTTGGCTGATTGTAGCTGCTACTACTGCTTCTGTTGCCTGTTGGCTGTTGCTACTAGTTGTTGTTAGTTGGTTTGGTAGTCGGGTGGTGATGGTAGCTGGCTGTTGGCTGTCTGTTACTTGGCAAGTGGAGCGTTGGGCACATTTAAAAGCGATAAATCACCGAGTTTTTGGCAGGCGCAGCAGTTGCAGCCACTTGCGTTGGGATGTGGTGTGGTATGGTGTGATTATGGTGTCGCGCGGAGGTAGTTTCATTCCGTGCTTTGCTTGATATCATTAACTCGCACAACTAACCACGCTCAAACACTCACACACACACACCGCAGAGGAGCATTCTAATCTCATCTGCCATTGGTTATCACCTTTTTAACTTACCGTTGCTCATTTTCACATTTTCAGCGATTGGCGCCTTTCAACCGGAGTTTGTGGAAAGCATTTCTAATGTGTCTGTTGCTGTGGGTCGCGACGCAACTTTTACGTGTCACGTACGTCACTTGGGTGGCTATCGTGTAAGTAAACATACACACACATACACATACACGCACACAACTACTTAGTACACTCAACACGTTATAGTTGAAAGCTAAGCTTAATTAATGATTTCAATAGCGAAATTTCTACCCACATCAACAACAGAAACTCACAATGTACTTGTATTTACCACAATAACACTTTAGCAACCACATAATCTGAAAGCCACAATCACAACACACAACACTAACAGCAACAATAACAATTACAACTATTTTTGTGGCTTATTCGTTAACGACTTTCCTTGCCACAGGTGGGTTGGCTTAAGGCGGATACAAAAGCTATACAGGCAATACACGAGAACGTCATTACACACAATCCCCGTGTCACAGTTAGCCATTTGGATCAGAACACCTGGAATTTGCATATTAAGACCGTTTCCGAAGAGGACCGTGGTGGTTACATGTGCCAGCTAAATACGGATCCAATGAAAAGTCAAGTGAGTTTATATCATTATAACACTTTTGAATATTCTGTGTTGAGTTCCAGTTTCAAATAGTTCGAAATATATATATTTCTGCATAACTCAGTGTTTCGAAAGTGGAATATGGTAATTAACTGACAAAGTCTGAGATCTCTACTTGATAAACATGTACACGTGCATTACTAAAAAGTGTTCTAAAAAGAATACATATATATGTAATATATATATATATATATCTGTATAAACGAGACTTTACGGGGCTTTAAGAGACTGGTTCCTGAACAGGACTTGAAAATAACAACCATTGTTTTAAAGCTTTATGTTTAACTAGCATTTCCCGGCCTGAGGTGCTACGCCCCGCATAAAATCATATTCGCACGAAAATTAAACTTCGCCCCTACAACCTACCCAACAGAGTAAATTTTTCGGAAAATAGGTATGCAGTTTTTATTGAATTTTCATATTGATCTTTAAAAATGAGTTGGAAGCAAATCGCATAAGAACTCAACTTTGTCCTTTTACCCACCCGCTTTCTACCCGGGAATGTGAATTTTCCGGAAAATTGGTATGCAGCTTTAAATATATATATAGATGTTTGAAAATGAGTTTGAAGCAAATCGCATAAAAACTCAACTTTCGCCCATACATCTTGACCACCCTTTTTCCGCCAAGGCGGGTGAATTTTTCGGAAAATTGGTATGCAGTCATAAATTATTATACTCTTTTTTTAATTTTTTTGAAAAAAAAAAAATGAAAAAAAGAGTATATTGGGTTTGTGAAATGTCCGTCTGTCCGTCCGTCTGTTCGTCTGTCCATCCGTCTGTCCGTCTGTATGGACGCAGGTTTTTCCACAGTTTTGAAGCTAGAGCAACCAAACTTGGTATACATGTTGGTATATACCATAGGCAGACAAAGTGTCAAGATCTCAGAGCATTCCTAACTTTGAACTTATTCAAAGAATTCTTTAAATTGTTTGCTGATATTTAGTCGTCTCAATATTCTGAATTCTTTTGAATATGAACTACTTAGTGTGTGTGTGTGTCAAATATGAATTTTTGCTCTACTTAGCATAAGTAGCATAACAAAGGTTGTAGCAGCGAAAGGTTGAATAATGCACCTGCTAAGAAGACAATGAAAATGCTTATAAATATTTTTCATGTACGCTGCTCACTGAAAGCACAATTTTCCAAAGTGTCCAAGAAAATTTTATGCAGCATTTGAAAGAGGGCAATAGTAAAATTGAATGCATTGCAGTCGTCGCTCTGTTATTGTTCGGTTGTACTTACGACTTGCTTTGAAACACGTACTCTTCCCCCCACCTCTTTCCACACATACATTCTCTTCTGCCCCACTGACTTGTCGAGCAAGTGAAAGAAAGCACAGCAAATCGAAAGCGAAAACTATGACAAAAACACATACATTTGAGCTAACATACATATGTATGTGTACGGCTTGTTTGTATGCGTGTGGACGCACGTACACTCATGTGTCCAGCCAAGTGAAGTTTATGGCGCCAATAAAATGTATTTCATGCTTCCTTAATTTTTATTTTTACTTTAACGCTTCTCACCAAGGACAGCCAGCAGGAAAATCAGTTTATAGGGAAGGGCGATGGGGAAACAATATGATGGGGAGGGGCGATGCAACGAACAGAGCTGCACACACACACACAACACACAGCCAAAGCCCAATTGTCTAATGCTTTGTTTTTCTTTGGTTTGCTTTGTTTTGTTCTACCATTACCATTGGGTTAAGAGTTCTTGTCGTCCTTGCACGGTTTTCACTGTGTCCACGCAGCCCTAAGCTATTTAGCGTCATTTCATTTGCGCTGGCTACACATACTTATGTATACCGTGTGTATTCAAGCCCAGATAACTGGCCCCCTTTTGGCACATAAAAATGTTAGCCTCGTCCATCCAACTGCTGCTTTATGACTGAGTCTGCATAATCGGCAAATTTTCGCTGAGTGTATAGTAAATTCTGTTAACCGGCCGCCTTTCTTCCAATTTACTGATGACTTTCTTTTGTTGTTATTGTTGTCGTCTATGAGTCCAGTATTTTGGGTTTTATTTTAGTTTTCTTAACACTTAGTTAATTTGCTTTTAATCTGTATTTAGTATTAGAACACTTTTTAGATTTTATTTTTGATATTAATACTTCATTGCGTTGGTTTTCTTGTTTGTTTAGATTGGCTTTTTGGACGTCGTTATACCACCGGACTTTATCAGCGAGGATACTTCATCAGATGTAATTGTACCCGAGGGCAGCTCTGTGCGTTTGACATGTCGGTAAGTGATACTTTGAACAATCGTTTTATCCATAAGCATGCAACTTTATCAAATTTTTAACTGAAAATCCATTTTTGGTATATATTCCACCAGATGTCTTAAACAGACGAATATTTTGCTTTAAACAATGTTTTCTAAGAATCGCTTTGGTTTATTGTTTATCGTCATCGTTATATTAAGCACATTGTTTTATATTTAAGTGTCTATTAAAGTATTAAAAAGAAATAAATGTTGACAAAATTTGCATAAGAAAACTTATTTTTCAACTGATTATTCCTATGGCCGATATAAGTGATCCGCTTTTGATCAAATTTGGTCAACATGTGTAGAACGTGCTTTCATTTAGATATAGTGAGTTTGTACGTTTTTTTTTTAAAACATAAAAGTTTTTTCATACCGAAACTTGTTTTCAACCGATCTCTCCTATATGTTATAGTGGTCCGATCTGGCCAATTCAACTATAGGTACTACCTGTAATAAGAAGAAGCCATAGCGGCAACACAAGCCAGCAGCGCACTTAATTTGTCCAGTTCCTGTAAAACTGTTGTTTCTGCCTGCTGTGACGGGGTTAACTTTGGTGCTATTTATCCGATCGTAATGAAATGTACGCAACTGATCAATATTGATTAAACATATATTTTATTTTTCGATTTGCGGTGGTGCAGGGGGTGTATCCGAAATTTGAAATAAACTTGATCTGTGTCGGTATACGGGAAACTGCATGCCAAGTTTGGTGTCTCCAGCTCTTGCAGTCTCTGAGATCGACGCGTTCATACAGACGGACAGATGAACAGACAGACAGACGGTCATGGCTAAATCGACTCAGCTATTTATGCTGATCAAGAATATATGTAGTTTATAAGGTCGGAAATGACTCCTTCTGCCTGTAACATACATTTGCAGTACTTTATACCGCCCTTTTCCCCATTTTTAATGGGAACAGGGAGTAAAAAGAGTATATTTGGATTGTGAAATATCCGTCCGTCTGTCCGTCAGTTCGTCCTTCTGTCCGTCTCTCCGTTTGTGTGAACGCAGTTTTTTCCGCAGTTTTGAAGCTAGAGCAACCAAACTTGGTATACTTGATATATACCTAAGGCAGACAAAATGTCAAATGACTTGGCAAAGAGAGTAAAAAATGAGTAGATCGCAGTCGGGTGCGTTCGACTGCAAAGTTCTTTCTTGCTAACATTGTAAACTTCAAAAAGTTGTGTGAATAAAATTTAGTTAATTTCAATGTGTTGCGTTTAGCGAGGGCGTAGTTTGCTACTTGCATTATTTTAATATAGTCATGACAAAATTTCATTTCTATTTTCAAATAGTAGTAATTCTTATTCACCAAGCAAACTAAGTCACAAATAGAACCTGTTCAATTCCAAAGCCTTAAATTAATTTATAAGCTAATAGTTTATCAATTGGATTGCGTAGTCCTTTAAATGTATACAGCACATGGCTATAAACCAGCAAAATGGCTATAAACACACTACAAACATAGAACAACTACCCCCTGCATCATCGTCATCATCATCATCAACATCATTTAATAATGTCAGCAAATTAAGCGACACTTCATTTCTCTTGATTTGGGTCGCTGCTTTCCATATGCCCTTGTCAACACAAAGGAGTATTACAGTTTCAATAGAAAGTTTCGAAAGGCAGATTTGTACATATATAGTTATTAATACAGATATATTTATATGTAAAATATATACATATTTATAATCTCCTACTCTACTACTTTGTATGTCGTTTAAGCTCTTAAGCAGTGTGGGTGATGTTTGCAAATTTCATATTATCAATGAATTAGAAAGAGTTACAGATGTTAGGGTATCTTGTTGTTGATCACTCACAAAAGTTTATCAGTAGTATATTTGCTCCTATTATTTTCAGTGGCTTTTCCTTTTAGCTAACTGCCACAAGGACTTTTCTGGCGACGCATTTGGTCGCCGTTGATTTATGAACTTGACCACGTCCACGAAGTAATTTTAAAGATTTAACCGCAGAATGATGGAACCAGGGCGATAAACGTACTTCTCGCTAGTTTTAGTGTGTGTGCGTTTGCGTATGTGTGTGTTTGTGGGTGTGTGTGTAAGTGTGTGGGTGTGTGTGTGTATGTGGAAAGCTATTAAAGACATCGTCTGCATCATTTTCATTGTTTTTTCTTTCATTTTAATGCCACTTAGGGCAAGTCCTATAAAATGAATTTAACTTTAAGCATGCGGCACAACAAAATTAAAACAACTGCTGGTCAAAGTTCACCAGACCACCAGATTGTTAACAGTTTTTTGGTTTGTTTTGTTTGTGTTGTCTTCCAGCAGGCACTGCTGTGGGTGGCCAGTTGATAAAAAAATCTTTTATAATACTCTTTTTGGTAAATTTAACAAAATAGTATATTGAGTATAAAGCAACCAAGCTTGGTAAACCATACAGGTTGATATATGCCATAGACGGACAAAGTATTAAGATACCAATATAGTTAAGAATATTTTTTTTAAAACAAGCCAAAATATGCAGGCAAACGTAAAATTTATTGAATACAGGGTATCTGTTTGTCGATTCAAATTGTTGTACATACTCCTACTAGCTTACTTTACACAAATAGTATAATGATTACCCTAGCTTTGAGAGCTGCTCTAATTCTATTGTATGTGCATTTATTTTCTTGAATAAACATGCAAGTAGAAACACACACACACACCCAAACATACACGTACACGCATACACACATATATGTGTATACACGGATACCAAGTGTACCAAACAGCGAATGTTGAGCGAACGTTCGCCCAAACTATCGCAAACGGGCTCAAAAATACGAGTATCACGCTTAATGTTCGTAGTGCGCTCGCAAACGATAGTTTTGCGAGCATAAATACGAGTGTTGCTTTAACATCCGCTCAATTCTCGCAAACGTGCTCGCAAACGATAAAGTAGTGAGCATAAATTCGAAAAAGAAAACATAATAGGCAAGAGAGACGATAAACGGTTTTTTTGGCAAGCGAACACTCGCTCAATGCTCGCAAACGATAATTTGGCGAGGGTAATAATGACAAAGAAGGAATTGGAAAAACTGTTCATTTTTCTATACTCTAGTTAGTGTGCTTCTTCGTACTTTTGTTTTATTTGTCAATTGCAAGCATTTCAGTGCACATGTGGTTGCTTAGGGTTGAAAGTGTTTAATTTATAAGTGAATTTTGCAACAAACTTTTGTGAGTACTAATTTAAATTATTAATGTTCTTTGCTGTACAAAAAACCACATAATTAATAAAACTGTATATTTCACAGTTTCGCTGAAGCCAAAAGTCGCCCTTGGAAGATGCCGATTATATCAAGACAGACTGCCAAGAAATTATATTCTTATATTTTAATTTACTTAGTTTTATAATTATTTTAAATATGTATAATATAATAAATGTTAAAATTTTAAACATATGTTTGTTTGTAAATAATATCATTGTTTATTGAAGAACAAAGTAGGAAGAACTAAATGAAAGAGTAACGTTAACAATTCGTAAAAAGTATCTTTAACGATTCACAAAACGTATCGTTAAAGATTCGCAACTAATATTGAAAAATTATCTTTAACGTGTCGCAAGTAATATCTTCAGACGCTCGCAAACGATATTTAAAAATTATCCTTTGAAGACTCGCAAAACGCTCGCTAATGAAATCTTTTGCGACTATCGCAAACGAGAGTTTTGCTGCCACAAACTGAGAGACGGATGAATCGTTTTCGTATCGTTTTCGGAGCCGTTTGCGATAGCTTTGTCCGCATAAGTTTCGCCAAACTCTCGCAAGCGATATCGTTAGCGAGCGTTTGGTACACTGGGTAGACACCCCATACACACATACAAATAAACCGCTTGGCAGGCGTTTAGTCTTAGCTAACTTAGCAACTAAGCAACTGCTCGTGACTGGTGCCCAGGCGGTGGCCATTGTGTTTGCAATTGCACTCAGGACGAGTTTTGAATGTCTTAGCCTGATTCAGCGTTCGTGTGTATGTGTGTGTTTGTATGTGTGGGTGTAAGACTTTCTTTAGCTTGGCTATTTTGCATCTGTTTGCGGCATCATAAAAATTTACCACACCCGTGTCTGGTGCGCTGTTAAACTGCTGTCTCAACATGCATTCTCCAATGCCCCGAATGCCCCTGGTGCTAGCCTCCGACCAAAAGTCCACTCCATACACTATTCACAATCTCAGCGACAGAGACAGCGCATGTTGGCCAAAAGCGTTGTGTTTCGCATGTCTGCATCGTCTACATTACAAGAACTTTGCGTTTGTGTCTCAACACAATGGGCCACCAAAGCCGCATATTAAATTGAATACTTAGACAAAACTCAAGTTGCGCTCCAAATTCCATTGCTTACTTTTGTGAGCAGCAACAAAATGAATTTTTTTTTTTTATCAATATTAACTTATCCTATAGTCTATCAATGTATCAATGTTTCAAAAAAAAAATATCCATATGTATATATATTTAAACCTAGATAATAGGGTGAAATAATCTGTTTGGCAAGTCAGTTGGGTGAACCCTCCGGAGTCTTCTTCTCGCCCGCACTCCGTTAATACGTCTCGCTCTCAGACAAGACGACAGACGATTTAAAGCGCTCCATTTTTCGCTGATATGCAATTCAATTAAAAACTTATTGAATTTTTCTTGATTTGGGTCTGCTTTCAAATCAATTTCATAGAAAAGTATGTAGCATTCTTTTTGCACTGGAATATTATCTGAAACAAGGAAGAACGTTGCAGTCGGATGGACCCGACTGCGATGTACTCTTTTTTTTTCGCTTCTTTGTGGAGTCAGAAGTGAGAGCGGCAATTGTATTTTTGGTAAAAATCATATAAACTTTGAAATCAATTGAAATTTTGTAAGGCCCGTTCTACAGCTTTGGGAGAAACAAACTTTCCGTGTCAAAATTATTTTTATCCAATCTTTTTTATAGGGCAACAGAAGTCAACCTGCGAAATTTTGTGATTTAAGCTAAAGGCATGTGGAAGTTACAGACTTTGCTCATTGGCGGGGGAGGGCATGGCCATTTTTATACTCTTTTTTAATTTTTTTGAATAAAAAGAAAAGGGGGGTGGTGGTGTTGGGGGGGTGAGATCAACAATAACAACAATAACAACAGCATAACAAGTTTGGTTGCTCTAGCTTCAAAACTGTGGAAAAAAACTGCGTTCATACTGACTCTTTTTTCTTTTTACTCCCTGTTCCCATTTAAAATGGGAAAAACTGAGTTTTAAAGTACTGCAAATGTGTGTAACAGGCAGAAGGAGGCATTTCCGACCTTATAAACCATATATATTCTTGATCAGCATCAACAGCCTAGACAAACTAGCCATGTCCGTCTGTCTGTCTGTCTGTCCGTCCGTCCGTATGAACACACAGATCTCGGAGACCATAAGAGCTAGAGACACCAAACTTGGCATGTAGGTTCCTGTTTACCCACGCAGATTAAGTTTATTTCAAATTTCGGAAATTAAATGCGAAATCAAGTCTACATATCTTAGTAACCTACCTGTCCGG
The DNA here is from genome assembly GCA_949708635.1 of Hirtodrosophila cameraria. Lineage (NCBI taxonomy): Eukaryota > Metazoa > Arthropoda > Insecta > Diptera > Drosophilidae > Hirtodrosophila > Hirtodrosophila cameraria. The sequence continues at coordinate 17,150,466 of OX453090.1, forward strand.
TTTGATTGAAGGATTGTCGCGCATTTTAAAGTCATTTCAACTTGCTTTGAAATTTTTTATTCGAATACATTTCGCAGAAAATAATATAGTATCAAAATCAAGTTTATTTGTTCGTCTGTTTAATTCTTAATTGATCTCAACGCATGGTTATGGAGATGATTCAGAATTCAAATTCAAAACAGTTTTATTTCTATAATCATAACCATAATCTTTTACTCTCTGAACTTATGTGAGCATTTTTTTTTATTGATGTAAACCTAAGTATTGTTTATCTATATACATAATACAATTAAGCACAAATATTTACTTTTGCTGCAGAGCACGTGGTTATCCGGAACCCATTGTCACCTGGCGCCGCGAAGATGGTAGTGAAATAGTGGTCAAGGACAACGCTGGCACAAAGACACTGGGTAGCTATAAATACGAAGCTTAGTTGAAATTACACCTTATAATTAAACAATTTAGCCGCATTGACTAATTTTGCATTTACTTACTTGTTTTTCATTTGTTTGCAGTCTCGTCGTTTCGTGGCGAAGTGCTAAAGCTGACCAAAATCTCACGAAATGAGATGGGATCGTATTTGTGCATCGCCTCCAATGGGGTGCCCCCATCGGTTTCAAAGCGCATTTCGCTTAGCATACACTGTAAGTGAATCAAATTCCGCAACCCACTTGCACATAAGTTAAAGGGTTTGGCATAAAATGGGTATGGGGTGGCATTAATTAGAGAGCTGTGGTTGGGTAAACTTTTCTTTTTTTTTTCAACAGTTTGTTGGCCAGTACGGATGCCGGTTATAGCGTATGTACATATACATACATATCATTAGTCAGTTGTCGCCACAGCTCAGACTCAGCCTCAACCTCAGCTTCAGCCTCAGCATCGTTCTCACTCATCATCGTCCTCATCCTCATCCGTATCCACAGAGCTAAACTCTCAGTTTGAGACTGGCCATCGTCGCGATGTTTATCTAGTTTACTGTAGTGTACTGGAATCCTTATGCCCTCAGTTCTAGCCATAGTTATCAACTTTATGCACTCACATACACACACTCAGAGCGCCCACAGCTGTGCTGCGAAAAAAGGCAAACTTTAAGCCGAGAATAGAATAGCATTGTACACTGAGAAATTTAAATTGGACTCCTTGTTTTTTTTTAAAGAGATTGAACATGTTAACAAATAATTATTTTATCTATTACGGTGTATGTTTTTATGAACTGAATAACAATCGATTTCAAAATCGAAATAATTAGTTATCAATAATTGGAAAGTAATTAAACTTAAAGGAATCGTAAAGATTATAAGTGTACTCATTTTTTAATTTTTAGGAAAAAAAAAATGTAAAAAGAGTATATTGGGTTTGCGAAATTTTCGTCTGTCTGTCTGTCCGTCTGTCACAAATGAGCAACGTCTGTATCTCCCACACCTCTTTAGCTAGAATCACCAAATTTTGCAGGCTGAATTCAGTTGCCCTACAAAATAGATTGGATAAAAATATTTTTGCCACGCCCACGCCCGCCCTTGCAATCAAGCGATTTTTGTTTCTCCCAAACCTGTAGAATGGGCCCAACCAAACGTAAATTGATGGTAAAACTTGAAAGATTTGAGCAAAAATACAATTACCACGCCCACTTCTGACTCCGCAAAGAGGCTAAAAAAGAGTATATCGCAGTCGGGTGCATCCGACTGCCACGTTCTTATTTGTTTTTAATATACAAAATATAAAATAAGAATTATTTATTGATATTTTTTTAATTAGATTGGACAAATAACTATTATTTTTGAGCCTAAAATGTGTATTACGAAATAATAATTAGTTTTTAATTTTAAATTTTAATATTAAAATTTTGAAATACCTCTCATTTTCAATTTTTAATAATTATTTTAAGTATATCTAGATTTTTAGATTAAATACTCGAAATTTGAATTCTAATATTTTTGAATAAGCCGAAGAAAAAATAGTCCAGTCGATCTTAAAATACATTCCAAAAATCAGAAACCGATTGTACAACAAAGAAATAAGCTGAAGGGAATAGTAACGTAATCTTTCTTATAACGATGTGGCAATTTAAAAATAATTTTCTTGCCAGTGTAGAAAAATGGCAGGAGGGGAGTAGGAAGGAATGGGTTTGGTGCAAAACAGCTTGTGCTCTGTGCTGGCGCTAACTCGATTGTCGTTGTCGTTGTTGTAATCCGTTTAAATTCACTCACTGATACCGGGCATTACCTGGTGCCTTAGTCCTTGTGTTGTTATTGCTGTTGTTGTTGTTTGGGCCACAGATTTTTTTTTGTCAACCTGTCTGCAGCACGTGCGGCATTCTGTCCTAGTTGATGAGGACGCTTGTTGGCACACTTGCCAGCTACTAGCTGCTCTGCGCTGCTGCTGCTGCTCTGCTGATTCGCTGCTGCTGCTCTGCTGATGGTCTGCTGCCATGTGGCAGTTCACTCAATCATCACGACATCAGCAGCAGCTCCACTGCGCTTGTTTGCCAAACGTTGCCAAACGTGTGCAGCAGCTATTTCCATTTATATTTCTATTCCTCTCCTATCCTATGCTGGCCTGCTTATTTTGTTTGCTCTTTTGTCGCTGTCGTTGTAGCTGCAGTAGCAGCAGACTACACACTTGTCTCCGCTTCTCTGCCATGTCGTTAGTTAGGTGGCAAAATCACGCTTTTTAACATTTTGACATTTTGTTAATGTGGCCTTTATGTGTGTTGGCCGCCAGCAGCTTTCAGGTACAATAGTCGCTCGCTTTCACTGAAATATTTTTAATTTGCCACAACATTTTAACTGCTAAATTCATCTGCTCAAAATGGGTAAGATTGAGAAAAAGTGTACTGTGTATGTAACGGACATAAGGTAAAGTATATATATTCTTGATCACCATCAACATCAAGCCGAATCTATCTGGCCATGTAGATTTGTGTCTGAACAATAATGAATACTCGTCGAATGTCACCTCATTCCCAATTTGCCAATTAGTTCAAAAGTTGTGATCATTTTAAAATTAGAGTATCCTTCCAAGTTGAGATGAAAAGGTCGTCAGTTTGTTTGTTTGTATCAACGCGTTGAGGTAGCTGTCCAGAATCTGAGAAACCGATAGCTTAGCGAGAAAACGATAAAACCCGAAAAAATTGTCACGACGTTTCGAAACCGCAGAATTCAGAGGCACGTTCTACATTTCGGTAGAAAGTTATTTTTGGCATTTTTTTCCTAAAACGCTAAGGTATAAAGCTACAAGTGAAATAACGTTTCTTTGGTGCATTTTGGCAATTTAAAAGGATATAGGGCCGACGATTTTAAATCAATCAAAATTAATTTGCATTCGGCACACTGCAAACTTAGAAAAAAGGCAAAAACGATTAATCTTTTTGCGCAACGTGCGGAAGGCAAAATTAATTTAACTATTTAAAATTGTTCTTATATTAATCAGAAAATACTTCATCACAAAATTAGATATCAGAAGCTTTATGGCTTGAATGTGCATGATCACTAGACTTTAACCGTCCGTCCGTCTGTCTGAACGCAGTTTTTTTTCCACAGTTTTGAAGCTAGAGCAACCAAAGTTGGTATACGTGTTGGTATATACCATGGGCAGACAAAGTGTTAACATCGGCAGATCGGACCACTATATCCAATAGCTGCCATAGGAACGATCGGTTGTTAATATGTTTTTGTATGAAAAACTTTTTTATTTTTCAAGATAACTAAACCATAATCACTTTACCTAAGTTTAAGGACAGTTTATAATTATATAAGTATTCTTTACAAAAATTTTAGTTATTAAACGTACAGTAAACAGAGTTTACCCTTAAAATTGTGGCTGTGGGATTTTTTTGTGATTTGCGGGGGTGCGGGGTGGTGCATCCGAAATTTTAAATAAACTTGATCTGCGTATGGTATTCAGGAACCTTCATGCCAAATTTGGTCTTATAGTCTCCGAGATCTGTGTGTTCATACGGACAGACGGAAAGACAGACAGACGGACATGGCTAAATCGACTCGGCTGTTGATGCATGTTGATATATATCATAGTCAGACAAAGTGTCAAGATTTCCACCCCACCCCTTCCCATTATAACTGCAAAAACCTATATCTTCCACAGTTTTACAGCTAGAGTAACCAAATTTGACACAAGGGCTACTAATCACTTTCTCGATTGATCTGAACAAATAAAATTGGCCACGGGCACACCAACCGCCGCCCCCCAAAATGAGCAAAGACTGTATCTCCCTCACCCCTTTAGCTAGAATCACTTAATTTTGCAGGTTGACTTCTGTTGTCCTATCAAATAGATTGTGTTGTGAACCTATGTTAATTTAAGAAAGAATCGATAAATATCGCAATGTGTTTGCACAATTTGGCAACATTGAATTTGACATTTTTTTTAGTATTTACTACATTAATTTTAAGCCAGTGTAGCAACACTGAAACAATGGAATTCCTCTTCTATAACAAGCCGTCAAAGTGTGTGGACGTGCTCCACAGATTAAAAAAGTGACAAAATAAAGATTGTATTGAGATGTATTATATTATATATTAGTGCATGGTGTTCTTATTGTGACAAAATAACAAACAAATATAAAAAAGGTTCAACGACAGACAGCAGATAGACAATTGGTCGTTCGATCCGGATAATATATATTTCTATCGCCTCTACATTAGGTACGACAACAGATTGTATAAAAAAAATGGGAACAAGGGAGTTATAAAGTATGGCAAATGTGTGTAACAGACAGAAGGAGGCATTTCCGACTATGTGAACTATGTATATTCTTAATCAGCATTAACAGCCGACAGGTCCCTGTATGCACCTTCCCGCACACTCGCAAGCCACAATGTTAAAGCTAAAGCTTTGATTTTTGGTACACAAATTTATTTTATCAATGTTGATCAGTTGCGTTATATGCGATCGGATAAATAGCATAAAAAGTTATGGAAGAATCTATTACCCCCATCTCAGCAGGCAGAAAAAAACAGTTTGATATGCACTGCTTGCTTGTGTTGCCGCTAAAATGCAAGTTGGAAGCAGGGAGTCTCGTAGTCGGGCACACTCGACTAGAGCATTCTTACCTGTTTAAATTTTGATTCAAATCATTGATTTGAGGAAAACTTTCTTTTCTATTATTTTCAACTACTATTTTCTAATTGTTATGGTAATTTTTGTTGAAACTTGTAGAACATTTTCTCTTGCAGAGTTACAATATATTCTCCACTTTGTGGTAATGAAATCCATATGGCATAGACAAATTTCTATGGAACTATTTCTATCCTGTTTTTCCTCAAGTTGATGTCAGCTTTCCACAATTGGAAGTACACTTTTTTTTGAGTGTAGCTGTTTTATTTTTGTTAAAGTCATTTCCATAGAAAATCTTTCACTATCTTTTCCCAGTGCCTGTGGCAGGCGTTACCTTGTGAAAGTTTTTGATCAACTTGAGCATGCTGCCACAGAAATCTCAGTTCGGCAGAAAAACCAGAGTCCCAATCCCAGTCTCTGTTTCAGTTGCAGTTCAAGACTCTTGAACGCCTTTTGCAAAAATCCCGCTTCGTCATATATTGTGGTGTTCGCGTTTTCCTGTTGCTATTTTTGCAGAAGCTGGCTTACAATTTGTTTGGCAAATGTTGCGTCTGCTACCTCACTCAGTAGTAAGTGAAAACAAAGTTTTCCTTTAGCTGGCGAGCTATTTGCATAGTCTTCCTTTCATGCCATCTTCAGAGAACACTGCCGCTGCCAGATAAAGACAGGCTGCATTTACAGCTTGCCACATGCGGCACAGACACAGAAACAGACCCAGCCATCCACATCGACATCGTCATCGTCATCGACACCGACGCTGACAACAACAACAAATACAGCAACAACAACGACACCGACAGTGCATATCCCTTTACGTATTTCCGCGCCATTTGCTGAAGCTTCCTGCCTTGTTAGGCACCTTCCTGCACGGCTAATTAGGGACGATGAATTGATGCGTTTAGTAGGAAACAGAACCAAGACGCGCAGTTAACAATTAGGCCACAATTAGCTGCAGCCTCTACATTTAACATTGCACATCTCATCGAAAATCTCAAAATCACACATAAGAATTCAGATAATCTGCATTAATTGTACCCTATGATGATTGCTCAATAACTTTTATCATTGTTATTCAGATAAAGTGATAATCAGAATATTTCTGCTCTTCGCAATCCTTTTTACTTCTAATGAAACAAGGCTGCAAGCCGGTGAAGACCTCAAAGCCGATTCGGTTCGGATTCTTAGGGCCCAGACCATTTAATTTTTTTGTGACCCTGAACTTGAAACCGAATCGGAACCCTTTTTAACAAAATTGATTTTGATTAATTTTGACTTTTTTTACAAACAATGCATTCATTTTAGCTTTGAACATTGCTGAAGTGACGCAGAAACTAACTTAAAATTGTATTTACATCAAATGATTCAAAGTGTAATCTTTTTTTTCAAAAAAAATCAAAAAAGAGTATAAAAACTTATTTAAGAGACATAAAATTAGTATTTATTTCATGTATTTTTAAAAGCATTTTGAAAACAAAATTTTGTGCAAATTGAAAATCAGTTTGATTGATGCATCTGAAATTTGGAATCGTTACTGCGGCTAAACTATCAAGGATATCGATTAAAATTAAATGCAATAATCAGAGTGCAGGGCAAAATAAGAGAGAGCGCGCGCTTCTTTTGCAAGTGGAACACATACACTTTCGGCTACACACCCACGTGGTGCGGGGGGTGCATCCGAAATTTGAAATAAACTTGATCTGCGAATGGTATACAGGACCCTACATGCGAAGTTTGGTGTCTCAAGCTCTTGTAATCTCCGAGATCTATGTGTATCTATACAGACTCGGCTGTTGATGCTGATACCTCATACAAATAATTATTATGTGCATCACGTTTTTTTCAAATCCACAAAATACGGCAAATGTTACAAATATTTTTGGTACGCGGTTTTATGGTTAATGATAGTATAAAGTAGAAAGTAACTTAAACAATCGAATAATTTTTTTTTGGATTTAAATTAAGAATCATTGCTAGCCACTTAGAATTATATGCATTTCTTTCATTAAAGAATCTTTAAGTTATGTTTTCACTATGTTTTGATGCGTTATCTGCTGATAACTTAAGTTTTTGCAAAGCATCGTTGTAAAATTGAACTGCAAACTCTACCAATTCGATGTTCAATAGGCCAAAAGTCATTTTGGCTTTCATTCTGCTTGGTATTAAACGTATCGGCATCCCTTCTTTATAGCAAAACGCTGCACAGGTCCTGTCCCATATTTTAAAAATCCTTCTAAAAGTTATCAAGGCCATCTAAATAAAACTTTACTTGTCACCAAAAATTACATCACGCCATTTTCGACCCAAAAGTGGTATCTCCATGAGAGTCCTTACGTGGACAGGTTAACACTAAGGTTTAGGTATCGTGGAAGCCCGTTGAAGGAAGAGGATGCATGGAGTTCTGTCATATGCACTTTAAATTTTTAAAAATATTTGATATTATATTCCTATGAAAGTTGAACCCTTTTAATATTTCTCCAATTTTCGAACCGGTATCATACATACCAATAATAAAATCTGGGTCATGTTCCAAAATATATGTTTAACGGCATTGTTTACATCCTACATACAACAAATTTTGGATATTTCATCAATTACTAAAAGTTAATGTTTAGATTTTGTTTCTCAACAAAATGCTTTAAGTAAAACTTTTTCAACCGAACGAACGAGCAGGTTAAATCAGGTAATTGTAAAGTGCACATATAATTATTTACTTACTACTACTAAATGTTACCGGTATGCGCACATTTTTAAGTAACTGTAAATCAAGGGACTTGAAAATTAAATTTTTTTTTATTTGATTATGCATTCGGGGAGATCACTTAAACAAACTGCATCATCGAAAATAAAGTAGTGTTTTTTTTTAATGCGGCAAGTCTTCTTGGTCTTTGAATGTTCATCTTGTCTTGAATCAAACAATTCAATTTCAATTGGTGACATAAATTTTTTTTAAATTTCACACACTCGCAAAACTTGTCTTGAAAATTCTCAATTTCAATTTTTATTGCTCAAATTATACGTTTGAAATTATTTGCAAATCGAAAGCAAAACGCTAAATATCACGTTCGTCTAAAAAAATTGAAAAATGTTGGTTTTTTTGTACAGATGCCTTTATTATATGTGTAACTAAGGGTCCTAAGCCCCAACAAAAAATAGAACACTGTCTGCACGGACAGGCTCGTATATTTGCGGTGCCAATGAGCTGAAAAATACACGTCATTGGGTTTTTGTGTGCTGGACTTTTACCTTTAGCTCAAAGTTGCACAATGGCCCCAAAATGGCGTTGAGGTGCGTCTGTATGTGTGTTTGTGCTGTGGCATGTGTGTGTGTGTGTGTGTGTGTGTGCTTGCGTGTGTTTGTGTGTACTTTGTTATTGTAGTTGCAACTCGCTGCTGTTGCTCCTGCTCCTGCTGCGACGACGTCATTAGTGCATATTTGTGGCTTTGTTTGCCACAACTGAGCCAGCAGAGAGGAGGACTGAGAATTGAGAATTTAGGGACTGAGGACTGAGAATTGGGGACTGCGGGCGTGGCTCTAGTCAAGGCACATGCTCGGAATAATCATGGCAAAATTGTAAATCGCAAGCGAAAGTGTTTGCCACCTGCATCCCAGACTTTTGCCGACCTGCTTGCTTCATTTAGCTCTTCCCCAATGCACTATACAAAAGTTGCAGTATGTCTGTGTGCGTGTGTGTGTGGAGTTGCCTGTATGCAGATTGAAAATAGATGCAGTCAACCAGCACTCTCATGCATTGGTCAAAATGGCAGGCAGGCGCTCATCTAAAGCCTCTGAGTGCCAGTGACAGGATGATTTTTATACTTGATGGGGAAGGTCCTGCTGGTGCTGCTGCGTGACTTACATGTCAATTTGGTGTGCTGATGGCTGCTCGGTGATACTTGGTGATACTTAAATAGTGAATTAATCTTGCAAATGAGAAGCACCAAGAATTTGTCAACATTTGTCTTAATATAGAAAACCCAATTTTCAAGCCTTTAAGTTAAAGGCAGCCAAGTGAGAATAATATGCTAAAGTCAATTAAATGAACCAAACTTAAAGCTTCTAGGTTAGACTTGTTCAAATTTTATTAAACTATTACTATAACACTTTCAACTGGTGTCATTAGGTGGTAATTGTATTTAAAGTTGTATTAATGATCAAAGCTATGCACTTTGATCGCACACGCACACACTTAAAGTCTATATGGTTACAGTTTGTGAGCAAACAGACAGATGATAGATAAGACATATGCACTCGGCCATGAAAATCAATTAAAATATTTCGAACTTACAAACCAAACGCATGCTATGTATTCTTTACAGGCACACACACTTACACATAAGCGCACAAGCAAACACTCACACACACCTGCAACCTGCTGTTGCCCAGTAGAACTTGGAAGCAGGACAAAATCCATTCTGTCATCAGGTTTTCGGCAGACGGAAGTAGTTCCAAAATATGACATCTTTTATTCGCTTTTATACAGGGACTAAACAATGAATTCATGTGGTTTCGAGAAAACTTAAATTAAACTTAACAACAAATAAGAACAATACTCAAGCAACAACAAAAAAAAAGACGCAAGTGTCTGCGTATCAAGGCATATTGTGTTGATCGAATGTACAGAACTTTTTCGCTCAATGTACTTCGAAAATATTGCGCTTAAAACGAGCGTGACCCTTTTTCAATGCAAGCATAATTGACAATGATCGTTGGCAGCAGCAGTAGCTCGCTACTTCGGCAAGCCTTCGGCTCGCGTCTGTGTGATTTGCCGAATGTGTTCGGGCGCCGGGGCATTTTCTAGAATATGTAAATTGTCTGTACCTCACACGAATGATCGTTGCGCTCTCGTTTCATGAAGCCATGGCGTTATGATATGAAACATTTTGCCTTCTCAAAGGAAGATAATTCATGTGATTCCTTTTTCCTGCAATTATTTCCCATTCTGTCACCATCAAATTGCCGTATTTTCCCAAAGTGCATGAAAAGTATACCACACAGAAGCATGCTCCTTAGAACCATACTCCATAAAAGACTGCAGGGGTGCCCAAAGCTGTCCTTTGTATGTGTACGCACCAATACAAATAAAAGAAATCGCACGGACACATGTACTGAAATAATTATACTCTTTTTTTAATTAAAAAAAAAATATAAAAGAGTATATTGGTTTGTGAAATGTCCGTCCGTCCGTCTGTCCGTCTGGATGCACGCAGGTTTTTTCCACAGTTTTGAAGCTAGAGCAACCAAACTTGGTATACATGCTGATATATACCATAGTAAGACAAAGTGTCCAGATCTCCACCCCACCCCCATTCCCCTAAAACCGCAAAAGCCTATATCTTCCACAGTTTAAGAGCTAGAGTAACCAAATTTTGCACAAGGGCTACTTATCACTTCCTTGATTGATCTGAACCAAAAAAAATTGGCCACGCCCACCCCCACAAATGAGTAAAGTCTGTATCTCCCGCACCCCTTTAGCTAGAATCACCAAATTTTGCAGGTTGAATTCGGTTCCCCTATTAAATGGATTGGATAAAAATAATTTGGACACGCCCACCCCCGCCCTTGCAATCGAGCAATGTTTGTTTCTCCTAAACTTGTAGAGCAGGCCCAACCAAATTTAAATTGATGGAAAAACTTGAAAGATTTGAACAAAAATGCAATTGCCACGCCCACTTCTGACTCCACAAAGAGGCGAAAAAAAGAGTAGATCGCAGTCGGGTGCATCAGACTGCAACGTTCTTACTTGTTTTTTGTTTTCCATGTGTACACAGAAAAAATTAGGAACCTTCAAAATTAAATGACAAATCAAAAAATGAGAGTAGAACACAAGAAGATTTACAAGCTAGTGCACATTCTCGTTTTTTCAGTGTACACAAAACGATAATACAACAACAAAATCCATTCGAGTGTCTAACGCAGAGTTGCCCAGAGCCGATACACACGACCCACATTTCTCTCTGTATTGCAGATAGCATGTAGAATGTGTGTGATCTTGTACACGCCATATAGTGGCAGTGCACATTGCAAATTACACAAATAATTTTTCGCTTTCCGGAAGGAAAAAATTTGATCTATTGGGGCCTTTGGGTCCATTTGGTCTTTTTTTTAAACGCAAAAATGTTCTAATTCGAAGCGTCGAATGACACCTCGTTCATCCCAATGTGATAATTCGTTCAAAATCTATGAACATTTTAAAAATAGAGTGGCCTTCCCAAATTGCGATGAAAAAATAGTCAGTTTGTTTGTCTATTTGCCTGTTTGTTTGTATCAACGCGTTGAGGTAGCTGTCTAAAATTTTGTGGACTTGTTTCCTATCATAACCCAAGAAACGTTTGTTCCAACACTTTTCTGAAAAACCTCTAGTTTAGCGTGAAAACGCGAAAAACCACTAGAATTGACACGCCCACAGTTTCCAAACCAAAGAAGCTAGAGACACGTTGTACGTTTAATTTGAAAGATATTTTTAAGAGCTTGGCAGTTTTTTCTCAAAGCACTCAGGTGAGAAACTGCACCTTATTCTGTTTTTACACGGTAGATACGTTCCAGGCGAAAAAAAAACCATGTTAAAAATACCGTGTAAAAAAAGACAAAACATACATGGAAAAAAAGGATTAGTTCCATATCCTTGCAAATCCTGCTTTGCAAACAAATTACAAAGGGGAATTCCCTAACGAATTTTTTTAAATTTCTTAAAGATTACAGTTCAATATAATTTTCTATAAAATTTCAATCACATAGCTTTTTTTTAATCGTGCTAAATCGAATGAAACCGTGTAAAAACGGGAAAAAAAATTGGCCTAACCGATTTTAATAAAATTTTTAAATGTTTTAGGCATTGAAATTGCGAAACTTTTGATATATAACACATATCTGGCATAATTCGTCTTCGCAAGGTTTTGGCTGTTTAGTGTACCTACTACTTCTACAATAGGCCTTAACGAGTAGTGCAATTTTTTGCAAAATAACCTCGGTTCAATTCCCCGAAAGGTGCGGATTGCAAAACCAATTTAATTATTAAAAATAGTTCGGACCACTATAACATATAGCTGCCATAGGAACGATTAGTTGAAAAATAAGTTCTTATATGAAAAACTTTTTTGTGTTTCAAAATATTTCGACCAAACTTAGTATGTCTTAGTTTCAGCACTTTTGACACATGTTGACAAAATTTCATCGAAATTAGATTTCTATATCTTATAGCTGAGATAGGAACGATCGGTTGAAAAATAAGTTTTCTTTTGCAAATCTTCTCTGCAAGGGTATATGTATATCTTTGGCACGCCGAAGATAACATTTCTCTGTTGCTTTCGTTAGTTTTGGTGACATTCAAAAGGCTCAAACTTTCGAAAAATGATATTTGCGTATCAAGTTTTTATGTGTTGTTTTTTCTTTACGTTGGTAGATCTTTGGTGTTGACATTGCTAGCAATGTGAATAAAAATAAATCCAAAAAACGTTTTTCAAAAAACTAGACCCAAAAATTATGCTTAATCTTAATGTAATTATTATACTCTTTTTTTAATTTTTTTTTTTTTAAAAAAGGAAAAAAGAGTATATTGGGTTTGTGAAATGTCCGTCTGTCCGTCCGTCTGTCCGTATGAACGCAGGTTTTTTCCACAGTTTTGAAGCTAGAGCAACCAAACTTGGTATACATGTTGGTATATACCACAGGCAGACAAAGTGTCAAGATCTCCCCCCACCCCCACCCCTTCCCCCACAAACCGCAAAAAACCTATATCTTCCACAGTTTTATAGCTAGAGTAACCAAATTTGGCACAAGGGCTACTTATCACATCTTTCATTGATCTGACCAAAAAAAAAAAATCGGCCACGCCCACCCCCGCCCCCACAAATAGGCAAAGTCTGTATCTCCCCCACCCCTTTAGCTAGAATCACCAAATTTTGCAGGTTGAATTCTGTTGCCCTATTTAATAGATTGGATAAAAATATTTTTGCCACGCCCACCCCCGCCCTTGCAATCAAGCAATGTTTGTTTCTCCCAAACCTGTAGAACAGGCCCAACCAAATTTTAATTGATGGCAAAACTTGAAAGATTTGAGCAGAAATTCAATTGCCACGCCCACTGACTCCGCAAAGAGGCGAAAAAAAGAGTAGATCGCAGTCGGGTGCATCCGATTGCAACGTTCTTACTTGTTTTATATCAGAAAAAGTGTCCATGTAACCCATAGTGCATTGCCAGAATTGTTTCCTTGCACTAGCAGATGAACACACACATACAAACACACAGAGGCACACACATACACACGTACGCAGACGCTTGTATGGATTATCACGCAGCTGGTTGTGGGGTTAACAACGTTTCATGCAACGGCCTGTGGCGGCTTTAGCAGTTTTACAAAACCACCAATTTTGGTTATAGTTCGGTGGACGTCTGGTAGACAGAGTGTGCCTGTAGAGAGAGGGAAAGGCGAAGACGGGCGGATGAGCCACCTATACCTCTCACTCTCTCTCTTTCTTTCTATCTCTATCTCTATTGCTAAGTGACAATAAACGTGCAAAAGAGTTGCCATTCAGGTCCACAGAGAAACGTGCACAGCATCTGTATTGCATTTTGAAGACCACTTCGAGTTATGCTACACCCAATTGGCCTTCTGTACTTATAGATGTATGTATGCATGTATTTATCATGTGTGTAGGTACCCTTTAGTCACTTTCCGCAGTTGAGAAGAAGGCTCCACTAGGGTGGAGAATGTACTATTTTTCCCATTCCAGCCCAATGTTAAAATTGCCTGATTTTTTTACATGCATGTCGTAGGACCTCAGGTTTCCGTCCTGCTGTCTTACCTGGGTGGCATGCAAAGGGCCTTCTGATTCAGGCATGCAAAAGCCCTTCTGCGTCAGGCATTTAAATGTACGATATTCCAAATAATTATTTTTCACTCATTTTATTAATTCTTTTTATTATTAATATATTTATGTTTAAATGTGTATGTGTTGTGGATTACAACTAAAGTTTCTCCAGAAATTTGAGTTTCCTGTGTCAATTTCGTATTGGGCTAAAAATATTGTGACGTTTACTTTGCAAAATATAAAATGTATATAGAAGTAACTATGTAATAGTAAATATTTTTATTCTTACCTGTTATTTTCTCCAATTGTTTGACGATGCGCAATTTCTGAAAATAAGATAATTTTAGTATATACGAATAAATAAAATATATTCTTAATGTGTACAACTTACAACGGGAGTCAAACTCAAGGCGCAGAATTTGTTTTTTAGTAGTGCCACAATCACTTGCCTTGTTAGCGACGCAAAACGAACTACAAATTTGAAAAAAAAAAACGAGGCAAGAAAAAAGAATACATGTTTTGCTTTGCACGCTCCCTCATTTAAAATATCAGAGAGCGTAACCCACCACCTCTCTCTCATTTTCGCTTTCAATGCTGTCTACAAAGTCCTGACTCTCTGCCTTACCAGTCAGTACATTAGCATCACTTACCGATCAGTAATGCAGATGTACTTCCACTCTACAACTGCTGACGCGGAGAATAGCTGGGTAGGTTTATTTGCATGCGTATATGAATACACTACTACTTTATAATGCAGGGGTGCCCAGAGCCTATACACACGATGTACATTTCTTTTTGTATTGCACATAGCATTGAGAATGTGAGTGATCTTGCACCAGCCATATGCTTGTGGTGCACATTGCAAATTACACAAACAATTTTTCGCTTTTCGATCACTTTGGTTGCCTGCAAAACAAAAACAATTGTGCGTCGGGGGCATTGGCTCGTTGTACCGTTACACACTCGAAAATATTTTGTTCTTGTATTATCGTTTTGTTTATAATGAAAAAACTAAAAAAATTAGGAACATGGAAAATTAAATGAAAAATGAAAAAATGCGAATAGAATACACGCCTCAAAGATTTACAAACTAGTGCAGATTTTCGTTTTTTCAGTGTACGTTACAACCCCCCGTACTCCCGCAAATCGAAAATAAACTACCACAGCCACAATTTTAATGAATTCGCTTTGATTTTTGGTGCCCATGAATATTTTATCAATGTCAATCAGTTGCGTAGATTTTGTTACGATCGGGTTACAATCACCAAAGTTATTGACGAATCTATTTCCCCCCGTCTCAGCAGGCAGACGCAACAGTTTGACAGGCAAACTGTGACGTGGGGAATTAGATTCGTCAATAACTTTGATGTTAATTACCCGATCGCAACGAGATACGCCACTGATAAACATTGATTAAAGAAATATGTGTATCAAAAATCAAAGCTGTATCTTGAAAATTGTGGCTGTGGGAGTTTTTTTTTCATGGCTAAATCGATGCTGTTGATGCTGATCAAGTCAGGAATGTCTCCTTCTGCCTGCTACATACATTTGCAGTACTTTATAGCTCCCTTTTTCCCATTTTTAATGGGAACAGGGAGTAATAAAAAATATTTATTAGAAAATTAAATCGAGTCTTCTAGATTTGTGGCCCAATTTGTCTACGAATTCCACCTCCTTGCTTCCAAAGTAAGAGTGTTATCGGTAAAGCACTGGCCAATTGTACCTCCACCACTCTAATAGGTAACATAGGTTGATAGACATCATATCAGAGCCATTAGTTTGTGCTTAATTAAAGCGGAGGAAGAACTATTCAAAATGATTTTTTAATTTGCTGCACTGGTGCTACAACATACGAGTATACATTGACTTTCACTCTTCTCCTTTCCTCTTTTCTACCTTTTTCCAGTTCATCCTGTCATACAAGTGCCGAATCAATTAGTCGGAGCACCGCTTGGCACTGATGTTCAAATCGAGTGTCACGTTGAAGCTTCTCCCAAATCAATTAACTACTGGATTAAGGATACCGGTGAGTGAGTCTGGATGCGTGTGAGTGTGTGTATATCTATAGTCTGTGTGTGTGTGTTCACATGTGCAGTCGATGGCCGCTTTGGTCAAGCGTAAAGCATCACAACTTTTACAATTTATAGACATATTCGGTGACATATGTATACCAAATATGCGTGTGTGTATATATATATGCATAGGCTCTGGCATTGTCATTAGCCCGTTGTCAGATCATCACGTCCAAGCCCGAATAGTGCACTATAGGTTAAATGGACACTTTTGTTTACATAAACTCAATTTTAAAAAGTCTGTATGAACGTGTTGATATCAGACACTATAAGATCTACAGACAGACAAACGGACATGGCTAGTTCGTCTCGGCTGTTGATGCGGATCAAGAATATATAGTTTATATAGTCGGAAATGCCTCCTTATGCCTGTTACACACATTTGCAGTACTTTATAACTCCCTTTTTCCCATTTATAATGGGAAAACACCAACATAACATGTTGGTTTTCATCAAAAAAAATCTTGAACACATTTTAAAAGCTGACAACTTTTAAAATTTTGAAATATTGTCAACAAAATGTTTGAATTATGGCTCAGCAATGAAGTATGATATGTATACAAAATGCTTAAACACATAATTTTTAGTCGGGTTTTCTTGAAATCATAGATTTTTGCACTCAACCGTTTTTGAGCTTAATTTTTGAACATTGATTTCTTTTTGTCAAGACTGGTCTCCATTGTCAATTTTTTCCTTAACATTTTGTCAAACAGAAGCGGAAGAGTAATATACAAATCTTTAGAGCCTCCGCAAACCATTTAAATTCTAAAATTAAATTTTTATTTTAATTTTATATATTTTTGTTCACTTAAACGCAACGGATGAAAATATGGGAGTATGATCTTAAAAACTTCATACTAACTTGGTACGGTATACTGTACATCCATTTATATATACAATATATATATGCATACACAGAATAGCTGCTGACAAATGTGTGCATGTTGTTTTCTCCATCATTAAGCATCAAATGTATTGCAGGAGCATAAGTTGCGACAGGAGTCACCAATGAGCAAGTGCATGGGTCACAATGTCATAGTAGAAAGCTCGCTTTCCAGCTCCATTACATTCAATCCATTCTATGTTACGATATGTAAACTATATATAATTCTGGTCTACTGTTCGAGCAAGTGGTTGCGTGTTTCCTCTTTGAAATAAATGAAATCAACGTAGTATGGTATGTCTTAGTGTTAATGTTGTGGCTATCTTGGCTACTCTATGGCAACTATCCGTTTGTCAGTGGCTTTATCGCCTGCATTATGCATATTGACGCTTAATCTGTGCCCTGTACATTGGCACTATGCCTTGCTCTCTCGAATCATAAATCAAATGCAATCCATTGACTTCTGTTAGAGGGCTGTAATATCTGTAGCGAACTAATTTATAATTGACTTTGCAATTTACCGAAGCGGTATATAATTGAACTCTGACCTAACTAAAATGTATTAAAGATTAAATTTCATCGTCAATATAAATATTCATTTATTTATGATTTCTATGTGTATTAAAACAAGAATGAAATGTAATGTGCCGAAGATATATACCCTTGCAGAATAGATTTGCATGAGAAAACTTATTTTTCAATTGATTGTTCCTACGGCAGCTATAAGTTATAGTGATCCGATTATATTAAACATGTGTAAAACGTGCTTTAATTTAGATATAGTCGAAATATTTTAAAAATAAAATTGTTTTGCATTGAAAAGCTTATTTTTCAACCGATTGTTCCTATAGCTATATGTAAATAGGATCGATTCAAAAAAAGTTCTTGCAAGGACGAAAATTCGGGCTTAAAGACAATAGGACCTTTTGTTTCATGGAATTCTAAAAGACCTGATCCTAACAAGTGCATTGATACCAATCCCGTCAGGATTGGACCAAAACCGTCAAAGATATGTTGATAACAGAAAATGTAAGCAAACAAATTTTTGCAGCTCAAAAAGAAGGGGCAAGGAATTAATTTAAGAGCTATGGTTGCTTGGTGAAAATATCTTAGAATTGATAACAGATTACGAATTTGGGGTACCATTAAAATAGGTGCCCATAAAAGTAGGTAATACCTAACGTTGATAACAGAAAATGAAAGCAAAATAAATTTTTCAACTCAAAAAGCGGGGACCAGGAATTAATTTTAGAGCTATTGTTCCTTGGTGAAAATATCTTAGAATTGAAGGTAGATTCCGATTTTGGGGTACCATTTTCAATTTTTTGGGCCAACACAAATGTTGATAACTGAAATTCTTCATTTTTTGAGAGCCCATACATTCGATTCTACCTAATGTACATACATATACATATATTGTATGTACATATGTTTATTATTTACTTTTATTACGTTTTTTTTTTAAAGAACTTAATAAACGTAAATAAATGTGATGAAATTATAAGTAAACAAAACTAATTGAAACAACGTTGCACACAGACAGATAGTTTTGACTGATTTATATACAGTCTATCTGTATATACATATGTTTGTCCGCCTATCTATCTGTCCGCTTATATGAACGCAATTTTTTTCTCCACTGTTTCAAAGCTAGTATAAAAGTTGATATATAGCAAAGGCTGACAAAGTGGCTAGATCTCCAAAACAATTGCTTTCGAACGGACAGACGGCCGGACCGACTGTCATACGGACAGACGGCCCGACAGACAGACGGAAATTTCACAAGCCCGAAATACTAATTTTTCAATTCTAATGTTTCTTGTATAAAATCTTACAAATATCTATAAATAAGCTAAAGACAATAAAATCTCGTATTATACCACAAATTAAAATTTTATTGTTGGTGAATAGTTCCACAAAATAGTTTGTCCATGTAACTCAATATATTGAGTATTGGAGCTGTCAAACCATTTTTTGAAAGTTGTTATAAAACTTTTCATATTTAAACAAAAACTGGACCATAAGTAGCAGTAAAAAAACAAGCAAGAATGCTCTAGTCGAGTGTGCCCGACTACGAGACTCCCTGCTCCAAACTTGCACTTCAAGCAGTTCAGCGGCAACGCAAGCAAGCATCGCACTTAATATGCCTGGAAAATAGATTCTTCAATACATTTGGTGTTTCTTATCCGATTGGATGAAATTTACGCAGTTGATTAAAATTGATAAAAGAAACTTGTGTGCCAAAAGTAAAGGCTGCACCTTTAAAATTGTACCTGCGGGAATGTAGGGGAGAGTATCCGAAATTTTAAATATGTATGTATGGATACAGGAATACAGGTATACAGGAACCTACATGCCAAGTTCGGTATCTCTAGCTCTTATAGACTTTAAGATCGACGCGTACATACAGACAGACAGGCGCAGAGACAGACCGACTTAATTATTTTGAATCGGCTATTGATGCTGGTCAAGAATATACTATTTGTTTAGTGGCTGTAAAACTGTTGTTTCTGCCTGCTATAGTAAATAGATTCGCCAATAACTTTGATGTTTATAACTCGATTACAACGAAATTTACGCAACTGGTTCACATTAATAAAATAAATATGTGTACCAAAAATCAAAGCTAAGTCTTTTAAATTGTGACTGTGGGAGTTTTTTTCGATTTGCGGGGGTATAGGGTGTGCATCCGAAATTTGAAATGAACTTGATCTGCGTGTGGTATACAGGAAACTGCATGCCGAGTTTGGTGTCTCTAGATCTGATAGTGTCTGAGATCGGTGCGTTCCTACAGACGGACATGGCTAGATAGACTCGGCTGTTGATGATGATCAAGAATATATAGTTTATATGGTGGAAAATGCCTGCTTCTGCTTGTTACATAAATTTGCAGTATTTGATAACTTCGTTTTTCCCATTTTTAATGGGAACAGGGAGTAAAATGGTTGCCCAAAATTCCATTGTCGGTAAAATAATTACACATTAAATTACATTTACATAAGTATAATGTTTTGTTATGCCCTTATGTGGCAGCTTAGAATTAAATTTAATAGAAATTCTGTAAACGTTTCTTAATCAACAGGTGATATGATTGTCTCCTCAAGTAAATACCATGTGCAGGAGAATTCACAGTCGATGTACGAGACGAAAATGTCAATGATTGTGCGAAAATTTCAAAAAGATGATGTCGGCTCTTACCGCTGCATAGCAAAGAACTCCCTGGGTGAAGTCGACAGCAGCATCCGGCTGTACGGTAAGTTGGACTAATAAAGGCAGCTTGGGAAATGGCTTTGCCTGTGTTTTCCCTGCAAACATTTTTTATCGCAGCCTACAAAGATGCGATTCTTCCAGTCGTATCTTCTATCGCCGAAGAAATCGGTATTTCATCGCATTTGGAGCACCTGTCGGGAAGGAATGGCTCCCAAATGTGATACTTTTGGACGAAAAGAAAGCGATTCACCATTATGATAAAAATGCTGCTCGGATTAAGATAACAATGCGTTTCTCCTTTAAGATAGGAGTGCGATTCACCTTTACGATATGAATGCGTTTCGCTCTTAAGATAGAAATGCGATTCACCTTGATAATAATGCGTTAAGTAATATTTTGAAATAACTGAAAAACCTAGATTTTGGGAGTCCATCCAAGATTCCAAAAATCCAGAAATATTATACTCAACCTACATATGGTCATTTCAAAATGGACAAAACTTTTTGCAATTTTATCATAGAGTGTAATTAATCAACTTAAATAGCACAACATTTCATTCAATATGATGATTTTTCTTCACTTACGCACAACCACTCCATAACAAGGTTTAAGTAAGATTGGCGAAACACATATATTTTGATTTTGTAAATACCGCTGCACTTAAATAGGGATATCGCCAATTTATCTCATTTTAAGTAAAATAGGCGATGATAATATATTTTGTTTTTATTTATCTTATCGAGTAAGTGAAGAAGTATCGCCAATTTTACGCTAAAGTAGCAAAATTTGCGTTATCGCCAATTTTTCACATTTAAAGAAAAATAGGGGATTTCGCCAAATTTTCTAGATAAATGTTATAAAAGCGATATCGTCAATTTTCCACACTATAAGTAAAATTGGCGATATAAATGTATTTTATTTATTATTTTTGTATGTCGCCAATTTATCTAAAAGCTCTCTTCCTAAGTATCGCCAATCTTTCACCTTGTTGATAGCGATAAATATTACTCCAAATTGTTTGCAGGGTTATGAGCAACAAACGCGACACATTCATACATATTAAGCGGATATGTGTATGTGTGTGCGTGTGAGGTTCCGGATTGCGGGCTGTGGGTTGTTTGTGTGCGGAGTAAAATGATTTTGCACCTTTGTTTCAATTATTGTTACCGTTAGCGTTACCGTTACATTTCCGCCTTTTCGCCCACGACAGAAATCCCCGGACCAAATCGTAAAAATCCTTCAAATAGTAAAGGAAGTGGCAACTCTGGCAATGCCGGCGGCAGCACCACCGACACGGATGCCAATGACATTTTAAAGCTGAAACAACAAGTCAAAGTAACCTACCAGCCAGACGATGAAGAGCTCTATGGCTCCGCGGAGGACTTAGAGGATGGTGAATTTGGCGGCCTACCACCGTTATCGCCCCACCATTACTATACCAGCGGCAATAAGCCGCCAACACATAAGCCCAACGGCGGTGGACATCACAACCAGCATCAGCAGAACCACCATCACCCACAGCAGACGCACTCGGGCGCTAACGGAATAACTGGAGCGGGTGCCAATGGCATTGAGTTGGCATTTGGCAATGAGATTGTCAGCGCTGGTGGCAATACCCGTAAGCCAACCTATTATGGGGGCGGTGGTGGTGTTGGCGGGGCAACTGGCAATGGCAATACGGAAGTATTGGACAACAACAACAACGAGCTGAGCTCCGGCGGTGCACCACTACGCGCCACCTGGCTGGTCCACTATCAGCGACAGTGGCAGCGGCATCACCAACACTATCATCAATGGCTGTGGCAATCTCTGTGGCTGCCCCACTGTCGACAGCCGCTCTTAATAGGTTTAT
Organism: Hirtodrosophila cameraria; assembly: GCA_949708635.1. Lineage (NCBI taxonomy): Eukaryota > Metazoa > Arthropoda > Insecta > Diptera > Drosophilidae > Hirtodrosophila > Hirtodrosophila cameraria. The sequence continues at coordinate 17,172,363 of OX453090.1, forward strand.
CCGGGTTAGTTGCGGTGCTGAGTCTGTTATAGTAATACATAATGACGTTAGTGCACTAACATACACAAACAGAAACAATTACACTGTAGGTGCGACTGCTGAAATTTAATTATTTTTTTTTTTTTTTTTTTTTTTTTTTTACTAACAAACTATACTGACAGCAACATGAAACGTATAGCGTCTATCTTGACATTGCTCAGATTTGACAATGTTAAACAACGATTAATTAAAAGTAAGTGCATGTTAATGGGTCTTTTTCAGTTTTCACAGTTATGTCCCAATAATACTAGCCGAAAGTGGAACCTTTCGTTTTGATTATTCCTTGTTATTCGAATTTCAGTTTGATGAATCTCTGCCTTTTTTTTTTTTTTTCCTTTTTTTTCTGCTGCATGACACACTGACCTTAAGTTCAAGTCTTAAATCCTTAGATTATGAGTCACTTAAAGGTGCTGTCATTCGATCTTGGGTGTAATATCTTAAACTAAACTGTCTTCTATGAACTTATCACAAGGTATGCAATTTTGAATTTATTTTGAATTTCATTTTTATTTTATTAAACATGTCAAACCAAACTTTATAAAAGTGTGCTATCTGCACACATACATATTCGAATTAAAGTAATGTTTTGTATTGGTTTTAGCAATGGTATCCGAAGATTGTGTTAAACCGATAGAGGCATCAGAAAATATAAGATAAATACATACTAGTTACAAATTGTATTCATGTTAATATTCGTTTAGAGCAATTACAATATCTAAATCTTTGGAGGCTTAACATTCGCACAAAGCAAAAAATAAACTGATAACACAATGCAAAAAATTTTGAAAAATATTTGTACCAAGAACAGCCACTATAATTTACTTATGTTAAACCAGTCTCTGAATCCGAAAAAAAATAAAATAAAATCAAGTAAGAACGCCCTAGTCGAGTGTGCCCGGCTACAAGAATCCCTGCTCCCAACTTGCACTTCAAGCAGTTCAGCGGAAACACAAGCAAGCAGCGCACTTAACTTGTCCAGTGCCTGTAAAACTGTTGCTTCTGCCTGCTGAGACGGGGGTAATAGATTCTTTCATTACATTGGTGTTATTTATCCGATCGTAATAAAATTGACGCAGCTGATCAGCATTTATTAAACATATATGTGTACCAAAAATCAAAGCTAAATCATTAAAATTGTGACTATGAGATTTGCGGGTGTGTGGAGGGGTGTATCCGTAATTTCAAATAAACTTGATCTGCGTATGGTATACAGGAACCTACATGCCAAGTTTGGTGTCTCTAGCTTTCATAGTCACCAAGAGCTGTCTGTTCATACGGATGGACGGACGGACGAGCATGGCCATAGCGACTCGGCTGTTGATGCTGATCAAGAATATATAAAGTTTATATAGTCGGAAATGCTTCCTTTTGCCTATACTTTAATGCTTCCTCTTTCCCATTTTTAAAGGGAACAGGGAATAAATATATTTGCGAGGCCGTTTTCGAGCTAAACGAAAAAGCTAGATTTTCGATTTTCCAAAAAGGTGCACTCAGAGAATTGTCAATATCTTCGAAATCAGATTTTGGATTAGACCTAAACTGCTAATTTTTTCATATAAATTTGACGATTTAAAAAAAAAAGCTAGATTTTAAATGGGATTTTCTCCTAAAACAAAACATTTCAAACAAAACAAGGGATATTTTATCAAAATCGATGAACAAATCATGAAGTTATTAGCACTTGCGAAAAAATGAGAACATTTATATTTACGATGACACGCCCTGTTTAGGGGCGGATATGAGCTTATCAGTACGGAACAATTAGATGTAGCTGTATTCGGTTAAATACTTGAAACTAACCAAATTGTTAGCTATAGCTGTATACGATTAGGTACTGAAAAATATTGGAAACAAATATTTCATTGAAGTACGGGTAAACGACCCCTTCGCCTAAGCAACTGCTTTTCTCAAGCTAAGGGTTAAATGCAGCGCATACTTCGCACCACCATGCAAATTTCAAACGTTGCTACGCGTTAGATGGATACAAATCATTGTTAATGACATAGTTTCTTAAGAAAGAAATTAAAGTCACTTATGAAGCTTTTGAAAACAAGAAAGAAATGTTATCTTCGGCGTGCCGAAGAAATATACCCTTGCAGAAAAGATTTACATCAGAAAACTTATTTTTCAACCGATCGTTCCTAAAGCAGCTATATGTTATAGTGGTCCGATTTCGACGAAACCTTGTTAACATATGTGATATGGCTTAAACTTAGACATAGTGAGTTTGGCTGAGTTATTTTGGAAAACCAAAAAGTTTTTCATGCAGAAACTTATTTTCAACCGATCGTTCCTATGGCAGCTATAAGATAAAGTGGTCCGATTTCTATGAAATTTTGTCAACATGTGTGAAAAGTGCTAAAACTTTGACAAAGTGAGTTTGGTTGAGTTATTTAAAAAAAAAACAAAAAGTTTTTCATGCAAAAAATTATTTTTCAACCGATCGTTTCTATGGCAGCTATATGTTATAGTGTTCCGATATGGCCGATTCTGACATATGTACTGCTTGCAGAAAGAAGAAGTATCTGTGCCAAGTTTCATAAACATAGCTCTAAAACTGAGAGTCTAGTTCGCATATAAACAGACGGACAGACAGACGGACATGACTCGGCTGTTGATGCTGATCACGAATATACAAAATTATAACACTCTCTGCAAGGGTATAAAAATTGTAGATTGTACACAGAACTTTCGTAGTTATGCTCCACGAAATGATTCGCAGTGAGACAAATTTTTTTTTCCTAAATATAACGAAAGTCTAAAAACGAAAAAAACAAGCTTACGAAACTTTCTTAATTTTTTAGTGGATTTTATTGTATGTTTAATACCATTTTTACGATTAATTTCGTTTAACAGTCAGCCCTCTTTGACAGTGCTTGTACCTGCTAGTGCTTTCACCTTTTTATTGTTAAACTAATAGAATTTGTGGTTGGGAATTATACTGCATGATGATTTCACGAATACGTGATGTGCCCGAAATTTTAAGTTACAAAATTCTTTCTTTTTACTTACTTTTTCACAAAATTAATTTTTCTGTGAAGTAGCTGTTCTTGGTACATTTTGCTGTTGCATAATGTAATTGAATTTAAAAAGCGCTTTAAAGAAAAGATTATGATATTGAAAATGTCTGTTATTTTTTTTTAATAAATAAACAATTTCAAGCTGGTATTTTTATACCCTTGCAGAGAGTATTATAATTTTGTATATTCGTGATCAGCATCAACAGCTATCTTGATGAACCTTGGCACAGATGCTAATTCTTTCTGCAAGCAGTACATATGTCGGAATCGGCCAGATCAGACCACTATAACATATACATAGCTTCCATAGGAACGATCGGTTGAAAACTACGTTTTTGTACGAAAAACTTTTGTGTTTTTCAAAATAACTCGACCAAACTCACTATGTCTAAGTTTAAACACATATGTTGCCAAATTTTCATTAAAATCGGACTTCTATATATTATAGCTGAGATAGGAACAATCTGTTGAAATTTAAGTTTTCCTTGCAAAACTTTTCTGCAAGGGAGATAACATTTCTTTCTTGTTGAATTTATACTTGCACTCAATTTGCAAGATTTTACATTGCACATACTCATGCTACTTGTTTAAATAATCAGTACAATCATACAAATTTTGTCGTATTACAAATTTTGCAGTTGGTTTTAATACATTTTTTGTAGTTAACTTACTTAAATATTGTGGCAAAGAATGTGTGGACAAACAAACGTAAAACATTTGTATTTTTTTAATGGTAGACTTCGAGAACTTTTCTACTTTTGATCCTAGCTCAAGATAGTCAAAGTCAATCAAAAAAAGTTCATCATCCTTAATTAAAAGAAGAAAGAACAGCATGAAGTTAATTTCCAAATTCGATTTATATTTAAACCCCAAAGTGCTCAAGGACACGGCTAAGAAAAAAAGTCAATTAATTCGGAAGTGTCAAAACTTTGTATTTACATTTCTTACATTTTATTTTCACTTTGATTGACATCAATTAATAGCTGGACTTAAGGTTAATGATGAATGTCAACAAACAGATTTGAGTAGGACTTGTTTAGAAAAAATTGGAAAATGGTAAATTCAACTTTTAGCTGCTTTAGAGCATGTTGCTAGAAGAGGAATAAAGGGAAAGAGAAAGGGGAAAAGGATTAAAATTAGGGCTGGCATTGGAGTCACACATAATTTATGCAAATGCCATGTCATATTTCTACAGCACAGATACACGCACACTTTCTCAGCTTGAATTATGTTCGTCTCTTTCTACATTTCTCTTTTTCTACTTCTCCATCTGGCTACACCTTATCTTTTAGCCAAGCGGACAGCTCAAGCAAATAGTGTTGTCGTGCATGTGTGAGTTTAAGCTCAAGTAGCTTTCATTATGCTTCTGAGCAGGCAGCAGACGTCGAGCACAAGCCAAAAGCATACTTCAACAACTTGAACCATTTACTCGCTTGTTCGTCCTGTTTACTCGTTCGCTCTGCCGCTTTCTCGTTGGCCCGTCAGCTCGTCCTTTTGCCCGCAGTTAGCGCATGCATATGCAAAAGGTTAAAAACTTTGCCAAAATGCAGTTGGCAGCGGGTAGCGCGGCAGCGAGTGATGGAGTACAGTGAAGAGGAGTTCTCTCTGCTCTGTTTGGCGCAACATCTTTTGGCAGTTTTTGTTGCGGCTAGAACTTGCAGCATGATAAAGCCAAAGGCAATACAAGCACTGGCGACTGCTGCTTGCTTTCATAGAGCTGTCAGTCCATTAGTTTTGGCTGTGTGCGTGCATGTGCGTATGTGTTTGTGAGTGTGTGTGTGTATGCGTGTCTGGTGACTGAATTTGGTTTGATGAATTGCTTGCCTGCCAGTAAACGACACACTGGCACACACATGCAAACACACACGAATACCATACACACAAGCAGACACTTTTTAATGAAATAAAAACTTTTTGGCAAAGTGAATTTTACTGTTTCGTCGACAAGACGCCCGATGACAACACACAACTTGCAACTAAACCACTCCCCAGCTCTCCACTGCTATCTGCTGCCACAGCTGTGTGTGTTATGTTAGTCAGCATGCGGCGTCGGCAATGGTAGCTACAACAGCAACAACAGAAGCTGCTTGAGTACTCGTATTTATATATGTATGTACGCATACAAAACCGCCGAAAGCTGCCACTGATGATGATAATAAGACTGCTGACAACCGCAGCAACAACATCATGTTTATGGGTGGGGAGTGATGGTACTTTGACACAAGTGTTTCAAATTACAAGCCGGTTCAGCAACACTAACACCAATGCGTCCATCAACAACTACTATATGCTATAAGGTATGCCAAAAAACGGTTTCACACTCCTCACAGAGCGCCTAAAAGTAAGCAACACTTTTTTTTGTTGCTACTACAGCTTGTCTGGTGCCACTTTGCTGCTTGTAAACGCGCTTCTTTTGTTATCTTTGTTGTGTGTTGGGGTGCAAATACAACAACCCAGTAGTCTTTTGTGGAATATGGTTCTCAAAAGAAAGCTTCTGTCCTGTATACTTCTCATGCACTTGGGGAAAATACGGCATTTTAATAGTGACAGAATGAGAAACAATTGCAAGAAAAAGGAATCACATGAATTGATCTTCTTTTGAGAAGGCAAAATGAAAAACCAGCAATTTAAAAACGTTTGTATATCATGCAACCTTCGCTGCACTTTTTACTAATTTTTCATGTCTTTACCGAAAGTTTATTTTATTTTTAAAGTGAACGATTACTCGAGATATAGCAGTGTAAGTATTAATTTATGTGTAATTGTGTATTATCCCTATGAAATTTCGGAAAATATTAACAGCTTATCTCTTTTTATATTAACAGCACAACTTAAAGGCAGCGTCAGAAGAGAACCCGACTGCGATATACGCGATATATTTTTTTTTTTTTTTTTTTGGAAAAAAATTCGAAGTAGAGTTTAAAAAGGAAACATGTGCGAGAAGAGCGATACGAACAGCATCAGGAAAATTTAAAAAACAAACATATTTATAAATATTTATATAAGTAACAATAAAATAAAAATATTTAAATAAACACATTATGATATTACTGAATAAGGAAACTAAGTAATCAAAATATATTTTGAATGAATTTTTTTGCAGGGAATTTATCCTTCACTATAAATGCTTTTATCATGTGGAAATGGGAAGCTTAAACTAGAAAGGAAGCACGATCGTGTCACGAAGCTAATGCAAACACCTTTTGGTAGCGAACGCTACATGTAATGCAAAAATGCCTTCGCTAATCCTGCCTATTTTCTAATGATTTCGGAAATGGTTTCTAGAATCGAAACCCGAGCGTTTCACGAAGTTGACTACCACATGCCAAAAGGCCTTCTCGGAACCACATGTTTTCATTGTGAAGTCCCTGTATAAAAGTGAATTAAAGACGTCACATTTTGGAACTTCTTCCGTCTGCCGAAAACCTGCTGACAGAATGCATTCTGTCCTGCTTCCAAGTTCTACTGAGAAGTGCGCGTCTATGCATGTGCACAAATATACACATGTCGGCTGGCACTCGTACTTATGATTGTGCCTAGGCTCTTGCTTAAGTTGTTCCGGTTTGTAATGAAGTTTGCATGTGCTGAGTACTTTCTATATGTGTATGAGTCTGTATGTATGATGTAAGAAAAGACCGCTTAATTGCTCTATTTGGTACTTTTAAATTGTATTTTAATTTCGAATTTCCTTACAGCAAGAAACAAGCAAACATTTATGCCATGCCTGTTGTCTTGTTTTCAACTTCGTGTCGTTTTTTGTTTTTTGTATTTACTGTTCCCATTAAAAATGGGAAAAGGGAGTATTAAAGTTCTGCAAATGTATGTAACAGGCTGAAGGAGACATTTCCGAATATATAAACTATATATATTCTTGATCAGCATCAACAGCTGAGTCGATATAGCCATGTCCGACTGTCTGTCCGTCTGTCTGTCTGTCTGCCTGTATGAACGCGTCGATCTCAGACTCTATAAGAGCTAGAAACACCAACCTTGGCATGCACGTTCCTGTATATCATACGCAGATCAAGTTTATTTCAAATTTCGCACACAGCCCCCCGCACCCCCGCAAATCGAAAAAATTTCCCACAGGCACAATTTTAAAGAATTAGCTTTGATAAATAAATATGTGTACCAAAAATCAATGTTAATCTGTTGCGTACATTTCGTTGCGATCGGATTACAAACACCGAAGGTATTGCCGAATCTCGTTCCCCCCGTCTCAGAAGGCAGAAAGTACAGTTTGACAGGCACTGCACAAGTTCACTTTTAGGAACAGGGAGTCTCGCAGTCGGACATACTTGACTAGAGCATTCTTACTTGTTTTTTTGCGTTGCTGCTGTTTATTTTTTGTTGAATTACTGCGGTTTATTGTTTTATGCGCTCACAAACTTGTATCTATTTGAATTTTGTTTGTGGCAACATGTTTATTTTATAACCTTAAGGCAACAGTATCAACAGCAGGCGCTTGAGAGTGCGTGCTGAGGTGTGTGGTGGAGGGGGGGGGGTGACAGCAGCAAATGAGAAAGTGGGCAACAAGCGGCATGCGATGTTTGGCGGAAGTTTAATTGAATGCGTCGCTTGTTTCCTCAATGTTTTGAGCACTGTGTGTGTGCGTGGGTGTGTTTGCCCGCTTGTTATGTGCACTCAGTTAGCCGCATAACATTTCTCGCACACTTACAAAGCAAAAGCACAGCTCGCTAAAAACAAATGGCAATCAAGTTGAATTGTACTTACACACACCAAACATGCACACACACAAACAAACATAAATATATACACACATATATACTACAACGCCGGCTGGCATTTTACATTTGTGTTCTCGAAATTTACTTAAGTTTTTAGATTTTAATATTTTAATGTAATGCATACATACAAAAAAACATATGTGTGTGTGTCTGGTGTGTCTGTTGCCTGGAAAGTTTTCTCGTTTGGTTGCCTCTCAAAGGGGCAAAAGAGAGAGAAAGGACGAGAGCTGCCACTTGCAGCTGTAATCTTAATGTCAGCTTCTGATCCCCACAAGATGCATATAAAAATGAAATAAGAACATACAAGATTACAAAAAACCGACTTGCACACAACAAACTCAAATTCAATTACAGACCAGTATGCTTTCTTGTGTTCTTGCATAGCCTCAGAGTGTTGCACATACACACGCACACACACGAGCAGACACGTTTTAATTGACCAGCTTGTATGTGCGTGTGTTGCCACTTGACATCTACGACAAAAATGTCAGTTATGTTAAATGTGCGACATGACACACGGCTGCAGGTAAATTTCTGAACACATTTTCTGCGACTTTCTGTCTATGCATCAATTAATTTTAATTTCATTTTAATTTCATTTGTATTCTTGATTTAGATGAAATATTTTGCGTTTGGCTGTTTGTATTGCAATTGCAACTGAAATTGAAAATTCTTTGATGTGTCCTCAATTTCAATTTGCTACTCTGCCACTTTGCTACTTTGTCACTTCCTCTCGCTCCTTTCCGTTTTCACTTTGGATATAGTAAACAATACACAACATACATATATGATTGTATTGTTTGCTAGCATAGCATCTATACATTTATTTACTTGCTTACATCTTGCTGCGTTTTAATTAAGAACTTCATTGTTTTTGGCTATAATAATAAACATGAAAATACTCGTATTCTTGAATGCAGACATATGTATGTACATAATATATGTATGCAAACTGTAATCGTAATTTAGATATCAAAAATAAAATCATAGAATAGCATTTAACATTTTTACATGTTTAGCATGCTTTAGGAATTCAAAACAATCTTAAAATTAATTGAATGATCGTTGCTATTAATTTGTAATAATTATAACAAATTACAAGCGATAACAGAAATTAAAAGTAACAAAAAGTAAATATATACATAAATACTTAATAAGTATAAACAAATATTTATAGTACCTACTTATAAATATATAAATATAAATATGACTTTAAGAAATTGTCAAACAATAATATTATGTGCCATTATTAGCAGACATACAAAGTAAAGAAAAAATACATAACCTCAATTATGTAGAAGTATGTATATTGTATGTATGTACATCTCGTATTAAATCCAAAAATTCCCTTAAATTAAGTTCGCTGAAATTTGTAGTTCTGCATTTTAATAAACTTATTAATACAAAAGATATTAAAGTGTTCAAAACGTTATATTGCAAGAACCAATCAGTTGTTTAATTAAAATAGCATATTATAATTTATTTGTAAATATAAACCCTTAATATTGTTTCTTTTATATAGTTATGTTATATATAATTTCTTAATTCTGGTTTTTGTCTCATTTTTTTGATTGCTAGAGTATCGTTAAGGTTATACATAGTAAGTATTCTAAAGAAATTGAAATAAATAATAAAGAAAATATAGTGTTAGTCTTAAAAAGGAAACATGTTACTTATACCTACATATTGATGTATGTATGTATATATGTATTCAGATTTGTGCAAATCAATCGATTTAAATTTGCATACATATTAAACAGGCAAATTAATGTTATGTATGTTATGTAACTAAATATAAGAAATTCATACTTATTACAAAATGTTATATAATAAAAACTACAAAATGAGAATGCTAAAGAGATGTGCTTCAAGTACTATAAAATATACAAAACTCAAAACACAAACTTACTTTAAAGTCACCCAATGTTTTTCACCGATTTTGAAGTGGTTTTGGTAATTCATCTTAATCAAAACATAATTTGTATATAGGCAATCAACTTAATGTTTATAAAATATAATGAAATAAATAAACACTGATTTATATAAAGTTGTGTGAATGTATGAATGTACAGAAAGGGGCGTATTAAATAAATAATTATTACTGTATGTTTACAAATTATTAAATGAGAAAATGTATGTAGCAATTACACCTTAATTACTGAATACATTTCGAGCATTTAAATCGAGCAAAACAATACAAAAATGGAGTTGAATTATAAACAAACGATATTATACGATACGATTAAAATAGAAAAATACATACGAAAATACGAGGACATACATAATTACATATACATACTTACATGCAAACAAAATAATGAAAACCAATAAAATAAATTATATAAATGTATTAAATCAAATATATCTTATATGCATATATTTATGAAATATTAATATTAAATATATGTACATATATATACAATCTATATATGTTCACATACTTACATAGTTATATACGAGCATACATACACAGATATATATATATATATAGATATATATACAATTAAAATATTATGACAACAAGCGTATAAGAAAATTCTACAAATAAAGGACAAATATATTTATTACAATTAATGGGTTTTTGTTTATTTTAAAGAAAATCTTGCTAACTTAAAAGTTAAACGAACTATCTCTATTAAATAAGTATATATATTTATATACAACTAGCATTTCACGGCGTGCGGTGCTACGCCCCGTATAAATTATATTCGCGCGGAAATTTAACTTTGCCCCTACAACCTTAAACAACAGAGTAAATTTTCCGAAAAATAGGTATGCAGTTTTTAATGAATTTTCATATTGATCTTTGAAAAGTAATTTGAAGCAAATCGCACATAAACTCAACTTTGGTCTTGTTACCACCCACTTTCCACCCGGGAATATAAATTTTCCAGAAAATTGGCTTGCAGTTTTTTATTGAATTTTCATATTGATCTTAGAAAAATGATTTGAAGAAAATCGCACAAAAACTCAACTTGGCATTTCTGCCACCCACTTTTCACCTGGGAATGTGAATTTTCCGGAAAATTGGAATGCAGTTCTTAATTAATTTTTATATAGATCTTTGAAAATTAGTTTGAAGCAAATCGCAAAAAAACTCAATTGACCCCTTTTCCCAACCCAGGCGGTGAATTTTCCGGAAAATTGGTATGCAGTTATTAACTAATTTTCATAATGATCTTTGAAAATGAGTTTGAAGCAATTTTGCCCCTTTTCCACACCCACTTTCCACCCCGGGAGTGAATTTTCCGGAAAATTGGTTTGCAGTTTTTAATTAATTTTCGTAAAGGTCTTTGGAAATGAGTTTGAAGCAAATCGCATAAAAAATCAACTTTCTCCCATACAACGACTACCCATTTTCGTCCGTTGGGCCAATTTTCATTTTTGTATGCAGTCACAAATTATTATACTCTTTTTTCAACTTTTTTGAAAAAAAAGGAAAAAAGAGTATATTGGGTTTGTGAAATGTCCGTCCGTCCGTCTGTCCGTCTGTCTGTCCGTCTGTATGAACGCAGGTTTTTTCCACAGTTTTGAAGCTAGAGCAACCAAACTTGGTATACATGTTGGTATATACCATAGGCAGACAAAGTGTCAAGAAAAAAAGAGTATATCGCAGTCGGGTCCATCCGACTGCAACGTTCTTACTTGTTTTTTATATAGATCTTTGAAAATAAGTTTGAAACTCATCGGATGATAAAAAAAAAAAGTTGCATAGGTCTAAACTACTGTGAAAATTTCAGCCATCTAGCTCTTATTGTTTGGGCCCTACGTTGATTGCCAATCGCCATCGCCAATCGCCAGTGAGGACATGGTTTCAGAATGATTCTAATAAGGCTGAAGTCCGCTTCAATTCTGCCGATTTAGAAAAGGGACTTAAAATCAGTTTAATGAGGTCCCCGATTACTGCTCGAAATTTTTGTTATCACATGCCCTATACGGAGAAAAAGAATAGAGAACATTTGACTTCAAGCAAGTAGTTCCGTAATTGAACGCCATCCAACAACAGACTTTTTTGATCCAAGTTGTTAGTTCCCATATCAAGTAATGTTTCTTTAGAACGCAAAAACTTATATCAAATGGATTTCAAGAAGTTTTTAGCTTATTCCGAAACTATTTTTAGTAAAACAATCTGTACTTATTTTAAAACATTAATAAAAATTAAGAATTCTACACATAAACTTAGTAAATAAAACCACGACGGTGTGAAGAACTTCGTTTAGTTTTGGATTAGCACACACTCAAAAAAAAGTGTACATCCAATTTTGGATAGCTGACGTCAACTTGGGGAAGAACAGGATAGAAATAGCTCCATAGAAAATTTTCTATGACATGTGGACTTCATTACCACAATGTGGATACAATTTTTTAATTTTGGCAGAGAACATTTTCAACAAGTTTAAACAAAAACTACCATAACAATAAGAAAGTAGTCTAAGTTTCAGTTTCAGTTTTCAGTTTTTTATCTATAGCTTCAGTTTTGAAGCGTATACTATGTTGATATATACCATAGCCAGACAAAGTGTCAGCATAGCTCATATTGAGATTTTATACGTGATTCAAGTCATTAATTTTTTATTTTCAGATAATTTGTAATCTCTTTAAGAATATTTTTACAAAAATTCATTTGTAATTTGTAATTTTAGTGCGACTTTCTGTCATTTTAAGAGTCTCAATCAAATTTTGAATAAAGCCTGGTCAAGATTGTAGTCAAATATGATCCATAAAAGGTTACAACAAACAGTCAACAAAAAATATAAAAATTGCTGCACAGACTGTCAAAAAGCAAATGTAATTTCGTGTGGCATGTGGATAGTACGCAGTGAGTGGGTCGGTGAATGGATGGCGGTTAGCCGAAGTGACGCTTCTGTGTTGTTGTAAATTGTAACTCAGAGACAAGACCCGTTAGTCCGTTAGACTCTTAGACTGTTAGTGGAAGCAGCTGCGAAAATTTAACTCTCAAACACAGCCGGATGTCCGTTTCTAAGCAAAGCGGAAACTGTTGTGAAAATAACACAGCAAATAACTTCTGCAACCGCATTCAGCACACTTGTCTGCACACACGCACACAGTACACTTTAAACTCAAGCACATTGAAACAGACACACATATACACCGTTATCAGCACTGTTGGCGCGAAAAAGAGATTGGGGTTATCCTTAGCTATAGTAAGTACAATTTTAATATACAAAATACTTCTTAATACTTTAACATTTTATAATTTAAATAATAGTCCATTTTTGTTTATATATATTTAGTTATATATCAAATAAAAACACCTCTACGGGAGGTTGAAGTCTAGGGACGATGTATATTCACGCCACAAAACTTCTGATATCTAATTTTGTGACGAAGTATTTTTTTAGTCAGATCAATCACAGTAGTGATTAGTAGCCCTTGTGCAAAATTTGGTTACTCTAGCTATTTGTTTGGAAAGGGTTGCTCTAGTTTTAAAACTGTGGAAAAAAAACTGCGTTCATACGGACGGACAGACGGACGGACAGACGGACGGACAGACACACATTTCACAAACCCAATAATATTGGGCCAATATACTCTTTTTTAAAAAAAAAATAAAAAAAGAGTATAAAAATCCGACTTCCTGCACTACGATTTGTTATTTTTCAAAAATTAGCATGCTCGGACTACTCGATAAGGCCTATTGTAGCAGAAGTAGTAGTAGTAGGTACACTAATTTTTATTTTTTTTTCTAACATTCGTGCAAAATTTGGAGTTTATGACGAAAAAAAGTTGATTCAGACCAGTGTTGATCGTGCTGAAATTTACACAGTTGATCAACATTGATGTAACATATATGTGTAACAAAAATCAAAACTTTGTTTTCAAAATGGTGGCTTTGGGAGTGCGTATTATAGTATTGTATTCAATTTGCGTGGGTAAGGCGGGGTGTACCCAAAATATGAAATAGGCTTCATCTGTGTATGGTATACAGGAACCTTCATAACAAATTTGATGTGTCTAACTAAAGGGGTGTGGGAGATACAGACTTTGCTTATTTGTGGGGGCGGGGGTGGGCCTGGCCCAAATTTTTTTAGTCAGATCAATCAAGGAAGTGAAAATCAAGTGAGTAAAAACTGCGTTCATACAGACGGACTTACGGACAGACGGACATCTCACAAGGCTAATATACTCTTTTTACTCCCTGTTCCCATTAAAAATGGGAAAAAGGGAGTTATAAAGTACTGCAAATGTGTGTAACAGGCAGAAGGAAGCATTTCCGACTATATAAACCATATATATTCTTGATCAGCATCAACAGCCGTGACGATCTAGCCATGTCCGTCTGTCTGTCTGTCCGTCTGTCTGTCTGTCTGTCTGTCTGTCTGTCTGTCTGTCCGTCTGTCCGTATGAACACACAGATCTCGGAGACTACAAAAGCTAGAGACACCAAACTTGGCATGTAGGTTCCTGTATACCATACGCAGATCAAGTTTATTTCAAATTTCGGATGCACCCCCCCCGCACCCCCGCAAATCTCAAAAGACTCCCACAGACAGAATTTTAAAGATAAAGCTTTAATTTTTGGTACACATGTATGTTTAAGCAATGTCTTTCGGATGTGTAAATTTCAACACGATCGGATAAATAGCACCAAAGTGTTGGAAAAACTTATTTCCCCTGTCTCAGCAGGCAGAATCAACAGTTTGACGTGCACTGTGCAAGTTGAGTACACTGCTTGCTTGTGTTGCCGCTGAACTGCTTGAAATGCAAGTTGGGAGCAGGGAGTCTCGTAGTCGGGCAAACTCGACTAGAGTATTCTTACTTGTTTTTTAAAAAAAAGAAAGAAATCTTATCTTCGCTGTGCCGAAAATGTATACCCTTGCAGAAAAGACTTGCTTAAAAAAACTTGATTGTCAACAGATTGTCCCTATGGCAGCTATAATATAAAGTCGTCCGATTTTGAGGAAATTTTTCATCATGTGTGAAAAGTGCTTAAACATAGATATAGCGAGTTTGATTGAGATATTTTGAGAAACACAAAAGTTATTCATACAAAAACGTATTTTCAAACCACCGTTTCCATGGCATCTAGAAGATATAGTGGTCCGATTTTGATACAATTTTGTCAACATGTCAAACCTGCGTTCACACAGACGTACATTTCACAAACCCAATATACTCTTTTTTCTTTTTTTTTTTTTTCAAAAAAATTAAAAAAAGAGTATAATTAGAGTGGCTTTTCCAAATTGAGCTGAAAAGGTCGTCAGTTTGTGTGTCTGTTTGTCTGTGGGTCTGTTTGCTTGTATCATCGCGTTGATGTAGCTGTCTAGAATTTTGTGGACTTATTCCCCATCATAACCCAAAACGTTTGTTCCACCACTTTTCTGAAAACCCGCTAGCTTAGCGGGAAAACGAAAAAAACCGCTAACATTGACATAACGACTGTTTCCAAAGCGAAGAAGCTGCAGACACTTTTTACATTTCATTGCAGAGGTATTTTTAAGAGCTTTTAAGCTTAAAGTGTTTTTTTTTTTTAAACGCTTAGGTGGAAAACTAAAGGTGATATAAGGTTTTCTTTTAACATTGTGACTATTTAAAAGTGATTAGTCTTAACGATTTTAATAAAATGTATAATTCCGCAAGTTTTGTTATATAATAATTTTGGTTTATATTAATTTTGCATTCGGCACGCTGCAAAAGTTATCTAGTTAAAAAAAAGTTGAATCTTTTTGCGCAATCTGCGGGATGCAAAATTAGTTTTATTATTTAAAATATTTTTTATATTAATCACAAAATACTTGGTCACAAAATTAGATATCAAAAGTCTTGTGGCTTGAATATGTATCGTCCCTCGACTTTAACCTCGCTTAGAGGTGTTTTTATTTGATATGTATGTACAGTGTACATAAGTTTCACTTTCAATCAGCGCCATTAAGCCGCGTGACCCTTCGCAGCCGTTACCGTTACCAATGGGCCATGGCCAACAGCATCTGCCAATACAAAACAAGTAAGAACGTTGCAGTCGGATGCACCCGACTGCGATATACTCTTTTTTTAGTCTCTTTGCGGAGTCAGAAATGGGCGTGACAATTGCATTTTTTCTCAAATCTTTCAAGTTTTGCCATCAATTTAAGTTTGGTTGGGCCATTTCTGAAGGTTTGGAAGAAGCAAACTTTGCTCGATTAGGGACAGACAGATGGACAGACATACGGACGGACGGACATATCACAAACCCAATATACTCTTTTTTCTTTTTTTTTTTCAAAAAATTAAAAAAAGAGTATAATTATGCGGCATCGTCATTGCCTCCGTTCCCCCAACCAACTATCCAACGGCCGTTGGGCATTAAGCAGTAAGGGTTGAAGTTGCCATCGTCTTCTAAAAATTGACTTTTAATGAAAACAATTGAAAATTCTGAGGCAGCCTGCTAGCTAACTAGAGAGTCCTGTCTCCTGATAAAAACAGTTCAAGTCGACCGCTTGACTGCTCAACTGCTCAACTGACTGCGGTTATTAATTTCAATTAAAGCATTTAACTGGCAAGCCAGAAAGCAGCCAGCAAAATGTTTTTATTTGGGGCTTTTGTTTACACAGCCGACAAGAAAGCAGCGCATAATTTTCAACAGCGCGTACTCCCCCCAACCTACCTGCCTCCTGCCATTAACTTCCACTAACTTGCCCCTTTGCCGCAATATGCCACAACATGACGCAACACGCTCAATTGCTTGGCCCAGTGCACTGCAGTGCCACATGAATTAAGGCGTGAAATATTCGAGCCGAAGTCTAGTTTTGTGAACTTCTAAAAGAGGACGCTGCTGTTTCGTTTCTTAACAAACAACACTCCATAATAGGTGGAATTCATTTGCTGCCATAGCATCAGTGTCAGTGTCAGATTATCTAATTGAAGAATTTTGCTTAAGCAATTTGATTATCTTCGGATAAGTAGCTTGAATGCTGCCTAATTAAGGTAGCCGCCTGATATAATTAATTAAAACAGTTTCAGCTTTGTGGGCCAAAAAATAATGAAAAAACAACCAACAAACAGTATATATGTATACTTGCAGAAAATTGTTCATTTTTCTGCAAGATTATAAGGGACGAAGCAGCACGAAGTGTGCAGCTGTATACCGATCGAAAGGTATTACTTTAACTCAGGAAACTGCATACTAAAACTTTTAGTAACTCACCTGTCTCATGAGATATAGACGAGCAGGTGAGAACGGAAAAATGTACAAAATTGGATCTGTTGGTGCCGTTGGGGCTTTTTGGTTTTTTTTTTTAAACGCAGAAGTGTTCTAATTCTGAATACGCGTGGAATGACACCTCGTTCATCCAATTCTGGATCCAATTCATCATAACCCAAGAAACGTTTGTTGTCCCACTTTTCTGAAAAAACCGGTAGGTTAGCGTGAAAACGCTAAAACCCGCTAGTATTAACACGCCCACAGTTTCCAAACCAAAGAAGCTACAGACACGTTCTACATTACATTGGAAAGGTATACCTTGGCAGTTTTTTCTTAAAACACTTAGGTGAAAAACTACAGGTTACTGTTAAGTCTACCTACTCCTACTACTACAACTACAATAGGCCTTAACGAGTAGTGCTTCTTTTTGCAAAATAAACTGGGTTCAACTCCCAATGCAGGAAGTCGATTTTATAAAGTACTGCAAATGTGTGTAACAGGCAGAAGGAAGCATTTCCGACTATATAAACTATATATATTCACTATCAGGATCAACAGCCGAGTCGTCTGTCTGTCCGTCTGTCTGTTCGTCCGTCCGTATGAACACACAGATCTCGGAGACCATAAGAGCTAGAGATACCAAACTTGGTTCCTGTATACCATACGCAGATCAAGTTTATTTCAAATTGTTTTTATATTTGTTTTTGTTTTTTTTTTTTCTGCAAATTCTGACCACCACCACTAAATTTGACATTGTGACTACTGAGTTGCTCCTTCCTGAAAAAGTATTAACTCACTTGCATACCAACAACACTCAGCTCTCTCTTTCTCCCTCTCTCTCTCTCTTTATCTTGCTCTCCAGAAATGTCTGATATCATATAAAAACACCTCTTTCTTACTTGTTTTTTTTTTTTGTATAAGTAATTTTTAAGATATTTACAGAATTTTTTCCAAAGTTTTGACTTTAATGCAAATGCATTTAAATTGTCTGACATTGCCATTAAGCTAGCCGGCTGCCGAATGCCGGGAGCAGAGGGCAAATGACAACAAATTTCAAGTCCTAACTGCAAAGCCAGGACTAGGAATATTTATGCTACTCTACCCGGTTGCTGCTAGTTTCATCGGCCAGCCGTTAAATTCTTAAACGAGTTTTTCAATTTTGTTGCTATGTACGTTAATGTCCTTTTTCGTATATCCTGTTTAAGACGCCAGAGAGAAGGTATACGCATGATTTTGTTATGGCATAGGGTTTCTCGTAGTCGTTGTGTGTTGATGATATTTTAGGAATGTAAACTTCACATTCAAACAGAATGTCATATAATTTTAGTCGTTTTTAACAAATTCATAAATTCACACTTACACGCAGATTGGAAAAATATATAAATATAATTGTAGATTTAATTTTAGTTGCTTAGCATTTGTTTTCTGACACCGGCAACCACTGGCAACCATTAACATCCATTGGCAACCATAAGCGTTGTCATTGAAGGTGCAGCAACAATAATAATATTAACAAGTATACAAACTGCTGGGTTTGTACAAATTATTACCAAAATTCAAAGAGCTTGCAGTAGTTTGTAAAAGAATAAAAAATTAAAATGGTAAGTTTCAAAGATACTATAACTAATAAGCGATCCTTAAAATTGAACTGTTAAATAAGTAGCGTAAGCAGCAACAGCAACAGCAGCAGCAGCTGTTGTCGCAAAATCAAAATAGCAACAGCACTTGGGATGCTGGCGAACAACATCTTTCACATTGTCGTTTTGACGCATCTGTTCAATGATAAGAGCATCGAGTCGAGCTAACTGGATAGCCCAGCATTGCCCCTTGCCTTGGCTAGCCTTTGCCCTTTGACTCTTTTGCATTGGCAGTGGCATATTCAATTTTTCATGCCAAGCCAGGCTGTTGTGTTGCAACAACATGCTGTGCATGCATAAGTATATATAGTTTATACATATATTTATACATTTATAGCTATATATATACTTATGTACGTAATATGTAGTGGAACACAGACTCAGTTTCTGTTGGAGTGTCCAACTCCAGATCCTTGTGCCTACTCTTGTAAAATTGCAGAAGAATTGTGCAGCGCGTAAAATCTCAACACCACCAACATCAGCAGCAGCAGCAACACCCCATGTTGCTGTTGTCGTTGTCCGTTTTCGACAATTTGTATATTCAGCCATACCTACATGCATAGCCACGTATACACACACGTTTACATACATATACATATACGTTTACGTCTCTATATACATATACTATTATTATTTATGAAAATTTTACGCCTTTTGCCAACAACACATTTGGCGACGCAACGCGGTCGCAGCGCGAAGAGGTTTCGAAAATTTTTGAATAATTTGCAGTCATAAAATATGCAATAAGCCAACAGCTGTTGTGAAATTGTTTTGAAAGCCGCGCCATCACATTATTTAAAACGGCGACGTCGTTGACTCTGCCCCTACCTCTGCTTCCGCCCACCTCCCCCCTCCGCCAGTGCCTCTGACTCCGACTTCGACTCTCACTCAGGCTCAAGCTCCAACTCTGCTGCCCATGCAGCAGCCGATGCCACTGCCGTTTGTCCTGTTGGCTTCTGTCTCGCGTACATTTAGGATGCGATAGGATGCGGCGCGAAAAACTTCTTCAGGTTGCTGCCCCTACTTTTTTCAAAGGGCGTGAATACGCGAAATCGAATTAAACGTTAAGCATTCCAAGGATATTCAAGCACAAGTACTTTGCTCAGTGTGCCCAGCTTCAGAGTATCAAAATTATCCTTCTTGTAAAAAGTGCATCAACTATCTTTAAGGTCCTGAATCTGACTGCTGACATTTTTAATACCCTTGCAGAGAACATTACCATATAATTTTGAAACGAAATGTGTAACGCGTAAACATACATATATCCACTTACAAAAAGTACACATAACATATATCTATATAGCTATATATCATATATCTTATAGCTGTCATAGGGCCGATCGGTCGAAAATTGACTATTTGCATGCAGGCAAGAAAAGTTAACTCAGAATTGGTAAGCTTGGTCGAGCTATATTGAAAAACAAAAATTTCGACCGATTGTTCCTATGCCCGCTATATGTTACATTGTCCGATAAGCATCTGTGTCAAGTTTCATAAAGATAGTAAAAACTTCGAAGCATTTGTAGATTATATTAAAGCACTTTAATTTTAAAATTTCTCATTAACCTTTACAGCCGCCAAAGGGAAAAAAGGGAAAGAAGGGCAAAAAGCTTCCAGGTGAGTGCTCCTGTAAAACTATTTAAATTTATAAAATTATGTATTACACAAATTGTGAATAGCACATATATCGTCCAGATAACACTGAAACTTTCTTGATTTTGAAACTGAAAACTATCAAAACTTATAGTTAAGTAAATACAAGATAAGATTGCACAAAGAAAATGTTTTCTTGTTTCATTAATATAGTCGTTAGCTAGGTTTTTTTTGAGGTTTCTTTCAAATTTGTATGATAATTTCTGAGTCTAAAACATATTTACTCCATATATCGATTTTTTTTAAACCTATTCGAGGAAAGCTCAGCTGTATATAATTAAATAGTTATCAAAAATGAACTTCGAATATGTTGTTAAATTTTTTGAGAACATGTTAAATTTTTGAAGTCTTTTTTTTTTTTAATTTGTTTGAAAAAACAAGTAAGAATACTCTAGTCGAGTGTGCCCGACTACGAGACTCCCTGCTCACAACTTGTACTTCAAGCAGTTCAGCGCCAAGGCAAACAAACAGTGCATTTAACTTGTCCAGGTCCAGTAAAACTGTTGCTTCTGCCTGCTGAGGAGGAAATAGATTCTTCAACAACTTTGGTGTTTGCTATCCGATCGTACTGAAATTCACACAGCTGATCAACATTGATATAACCTATATGTGTACCAGACATCAAAGCTGTATCTTCAAAATGGTGGCTTTGGAAGTGCTTATTGTAGTACTGTATTCATTTTGTGGGGGCTGTGGGGGGCTTACCCAAAATTTGAAATTAACTTGATCTGCGTATACAGGAACCTACTTACAAAGTTTGGTGTCTCCAGCTCTTATAGTCTCTGAGATCGACGCGTTCATACGGACAGATGGACAGACAGACAGACGGTCATGGCTATATCGACTCGGCAGCTTAGTATGGTCCAACTTATATAGATACTTTTATATGTACATATGTAAGTGTTTATATTAGATAGTAGGTACTTATGAAGTTAAAAGTAATTAATTTGAGTGCTGAGGAAGAACATGCGAGTATTTCTTGATAGGAGGACTATCAATGAAGGCTAGCAAAACAGTTTGTCAAATAATGATAATCTAAGGGCTTGGTCAGCTGGAAAACCGAGTATGACAAATGGCGTCCATGTTGCCCACATGCTCAACACAAACACAACACAACCCAATACAATATAATTGTGGTAGGCAACTCAGAGCCGAGGCGCCACAGACAAACCACCACCGAGGCAGCCGGGCAGCTAGGCAGCCAAATTCAACGTAAAGGCATAGCTGGACACCATCGAGAGTGCAAAAAAATGTGCACTTAATTTCCACGAGTGAACAAACCAGCACGGCCTCTAACGCACATAATTGTTTCTATGGCCAAACAGCCAGAGAGGATGCTTGGTGCAGAAGGCTTGGTTGCAGAAATAGTAACGGTAACAGTGCAGGAGCAGGGAGCTGAGCTAGGTGGCAGGTCTTGGTAGCAGCCGGCCAACGATGCCAATTACACAAACCAATTACAGCAGGGGCTGAACACATGCGGGCACGGGTGCAGTCCCTAAATACACACACACACACTTATTTTAATGGCCGAAAGGACACTCTTATTAAATTTTTATAATAGTCCTGCAAAGTTAAAGACATGCTCTGAATATCTCATCTTGAAGTGCTCATCGATGGCGTGGACACATCCTCCATGACACGCGATCAGCTGGAGGCGTTTGCGTTGCGCCTCAAAGCTGAAATGGATCGGGAGCGGGAGGAGCGCAACTACTTTCAGTTGGAGCGCGACAAGATACGCACCTTTTGGGAAATAACGCGTCAGCAGCTGGGTAAGTAAAAAGAAAACACAATCAGTAGGCATACATTTCATATATGTATTCTTTATTACGTACACAGAGGAGTCTAAATATGAGCTGCAGCAAAAGGATAAGGAGATCGAGGCTACACAAGACCTGGCCGACATCGATACGAAACATATTATGCAGCAAATGAAGCATCTACAGTTTGAGAACCACAGCAAACTGGGCGAGGTACGCGCTGAGGCAATGACCCAATTAAAGGTGGCCCAGGAGCATCATGTCCTGCAGGAATTAGAGCTGCAGAACGACAAGCGCCAGCTACGTCGCATTGTCCGTGAACGCATCGAGATGAGCGATATGCAACATCGGCAGTTGGAGGCGCACTTCAACCAGCAGCTGTTGTGAGTATCAAACTCAAATTTAAATTCAAATTCAAATTTCAATAAAACTAAATTTTTTTTAATAAAAATCAAAAAATCTATTACAGAGAGCAACGTCTATTATTTGAAGGTGAACGCAAGGATAACGATCGCCTCCACGAGGAGAAGATGAAGGAGCAAAGAACAAAGCTTGAGTTGTTCTATAATTCACAAATGTTTGAAGTGGAGGAGCGCAAGAATCAGCAAATTAAGGACCTCCAAGACCACCACGATCTGGCCTTTAACGACATGAAGAACTATTATAACGATATCACATTGAACAATTTGGCCCTTATCGGCAGCATGAAGGAGCAAATTGAGCAACTGCGCCGTCAAGCGGATCGCAGTGATCGCATCGCTGCTGAGGCGAGTGCTGAGACACGGCGTCTGAAGGAGCCCCTCGAACAGGCCAAGACGCATATGAAGGAGCTACAGCGCAAGCTGGAGTTCTATGATCGCGACAAGCTGCAGCTGAGTCGCCTCAAGAAGAGCAATACCATTTCAGAAAAGAAGGTGAAGAGTCTGATGTGGGAATCTGAGACTCTTTTGCTCCGCAACGATGCCCTCGTTGGGGAGCGTGCCACTCTCAGGGCACGCTTCAACGAGGTTATCGTTGAGTTGCAACAAAAGACTGGCCTCAAGAATGTTCTACTTGAGCGCAAAATAGCGGCATTGATGCGCGAGGACGAAAAACGTAATATAATTTTGCGCAAAACAATTGCCACCTGTGCCCCCGATTTTGCCGACAAGCTGGAAAATGTGGAAAAAACGGTCAGCGATGTAGTTGATACTAAGAACCAAACCATTATCGATCTGCGCTTTGAGCTGGCCAAGGCCTGGAAGGCACATGATGATCTACTCGAGACATACGAGTGTAAGCTAAAACAGTATGGCATACCCACCGATGAGCTCGGCTTTGATCCTTTCCGTGAGCGCGATCACCAAAAGCTCTATATATGTGGACCCGCTGGCATTGTAACGGAAAACAAATAATACGCTGCACAACTGTATCAACTTGCCAACTGATTCGATGATGCCATGCAATGAGCACACGAATTAAATAATGATAATGACAAGATTGAACTTCGAACTTAAAGACAAAATGTCAAGCAAAACAAACACTTTCATTGAAGTTCGTTTTAGTTTATTCAACTTTATGTCGTGTATAAGAAGTATGTATACATACCTATAAATGCATATATGTATATACATATGTATGTATAATACATACATCAAAAGAAAACGTATAAAAAAAGTAAAGAGTTAAAGTTCTTCAAAGTATGCAGTACGGGTACAATCATGTATGTAGCTCAAATTAAATTTCAATTATATGTATTTTTATATGCATGTAGTATTTGTAAGTATGTTAGGTTGACATTGTGTAATAAGTATTTGTTTTCTTACACTTGAAACATGATTACTTTAAAAAGCTATTTGTTTAAAACACAAATAAATATGTGGCTCTTGGTATAGTACTATGAATATTGCTTCAGTTAATGAATTAGTAACCATATTGGTTACCACATATGTTGACTTATGTAATATTTAATTAGAACTAACTGAAACATTGTAACATCAGGCATCTTACATATGCTAAGTACTTGTATACTTAAAACTTACATAAAGGAAACGTACAACAAAGTATGTAAACCAAATATAAATACTTCATTGAAATGATACACATGTTTAGCATAACTAAAATATTAGTGAAAATAATTAATTTTTTGATAAGTGCAATTAGTTTATTTTGTTTCGATTGTTTTTACTCCCTGTTCCTATTAAAAATTGGAAAAGGGATTTATAAATTACTGTTTTGTATGTAACAGGCAGAAGGAGACATTTCCGACTATATAAAGTATATATATTCATGATCAGCATCAACAGCCGAGATGAACTAGTCATGTCCGTCCGTCCGTCTGTATGAACGCGTCGATCTCAGAGACTATAAGAGCTAGAGACACCAACTTGGCATGAAGGTTCCTGTATACCATACGCAGATCAAGTTTATTTAAAATTTCGGATCCACCCCTCCGCACCCCCGCAAATCGAAAACATCTACAGCCACAATATTAAAGATAAAGCTTTGATTTTTGGTACACATATTTATTTTATCAATGTTAATCAGTTGCGTAAATTTCATAGCGATCGGATAAATAGCACCAAAGTTATGGAAGTCGGGCACACCTGACTAGAGCATTCTTACTTGTCCTTTTTTTTGTGGGACTATGCCTTCAGTTTTAAAATTTGTTTTTGAATTAGTTCTTCAGTTTTCGGTTCATTAATGTTTTTGTTTCATTTTTGTTACTTCACGCATTATACCCTTGCAGAGTGTATTATAATTTTGTCATGAAATGTGGAACGCATTAAAAGAGACGTGTAAAAAAAATTTTATACTAACAGCCAAGTCATGTCCGTCTGTCTTTCTGTTTATATGCGTTTTGCAACACTTTGTTCTAGAGATATCTTGATTAAACTTGACACAAATGCTTTTTCTTTCTGCACGTAGTACCTATAGTTGAATAGTAGTAATACAGTTGAATAACATATAGCTGCCATAGGAACAATCGGTTGAAAAATAAGTTTTTGTATTAAAAACTTGTCTGATTTTCAAAATATCTCGACCAAACTATATCTAAACTAAAACAGTTGAAAAGTAAGTTTTCTTATACAAATTTTTTCTGCAAGGGTATATATGTATCTTCGGCACGCCGAAGATTACATTTCTTTCTTGTTTTTCAAATAGATATCACATTAAGGTTTGCTTCGGATTTAGAGATTTTTGTTGATACTTTGAGCCTATTTTTACACCCTTGCAGAGGGTATTATAATTTTGCCACAAAATGTGTAACGAATTCAAGACGTCTCAGAAAAAAAAATTTGTAGATTCGTAATCAGCATCAACCGCCGAGTCGTCTCCGTCATTCTCGGTCTGGTTATATGCGAACTAGTCCCTCAATTTTTGGAGCTATCTTGATGAAAGTTGGCACAGATGCTTCTTCTTATTGCAGGTGGTACCTATAGTTGAACTGGACAGTTTGGACCACTATAACATATACATAGCTGCCATAGGAATGATTGGTTGAAAAATTAATTTTTGTATGAAAAACTTTTTTGTTTTTCAAAATATCTCGACCAAACTCACAATATCTAAATTAAAGCGTGTTCTACACGTGTTGCCAAATTTTTTTCAAAACCGGATCACTAAATCTTATAGCTGCCATAGGAACAATCCGTTAAAAAATGAGTTTTCTTATGCTAATCTTTTCTGCAAGGGTATATATCTTCGGCACGCCGAAGATTACATTTCTCTCTTGTTTTTTCTTAAATTTTCATTTATAACATACAGTTTATTGGTTTATTTTTAGTTTGAGAATGTTTCATATGAGAATGCGTGCGTTTGACGTAGTTCTTAACGACTGAATTACTATTTTAAAGATTCCATCTATTTAAGTATTTACAGTTCGGTATACAACATTAAACATACATATATAGTTAGTTAATACTACTTAAATGTATCTACAAATGTGTGTGTGTATCTATGTTTGCATGTTTATTGTTGCTAGTTTAACTGTTGAGCTTGTTGTGCCTTGTGAGAGTCTATCGTGTCTTCAGTGTAGTATTTAAAGGTCTGGTACTTTTTGGTTACGCTCTTGGTTTACATTGTATATTATTAATTTAATTAGATTTGTGCTACTTCAAAACGATTTGAATTATAGTCAAAAAAAAATATATATACATTGAATATTTATTTTTGCTCTTGAATTTTTTATCTTTTTGTTATGAGTTTTCATTGAAATAAACGAATTCAAAGCGATCACAACAGTTTTACTTCACATATGCGTCTGTTATATCAAAAATGCCGATATAGTTAAAATGTTTTTGTTTTTTTAAATTATTTGTAAGTTTAAGTATATTTTTTCATTTTTTCCTTATAATTTTAATAATTTTTGTCATTTTCTTTGTCTTGCTTTCAAATTGTATTTACCTTGTATATGAATTTAATGAATTCTCTTAATCAATGTTGATTTTTTTGTGTTCTTGTTATGATTATTCGGGTATGTTCAGCCGCTTCAAAACATTATTAGAATTTGTATATGTGTGTTTTGGTGTGTATGGCACATTAGGAGTTGTTTTAGGCTGTATTAATTGGTGTCTAGTTTTCTTTCCAAGTTTTCACAGCACAGGCAATTTTTGTATGCGTTTGTTTTTCTTGTTTATTTTTAACAAAATGTCACAAAAGTTTAGTGCAGTTTACTTTCAAATTTGTTAAGCACAAAACCTCTTTAAACTACAACGAATGCAAATGTTTAGCTTGTTCGTTTGTTTTTTTACAAGATATTGTTGGTTTGGACTATTTTCAATATTGTTTTTTATCTAAATGCGTTTTTCTTTGTTTCTAATTTAGTTCAAGTTTTCTTTCAGTACGTTTTTTTTTGTTGACAAAATTCATTCATGTTTATATGTATGTGTGTTTGTTAAGGTTAAAATCAAAGATTGACTAAAATTTTTTTTGTAAGGCAATTTCGCTTTGCTCAAAATTCACTTTGTATTGTTTTTAATCCAAATTTTATTTAGATTCAGTTCATTTGTTTACGATTGGAAAATGAAAATGCAATTAAATTCTTTGACTACACCTAGTAATTATTAAATTCAAAGATCGTACAATTAGTTAAATTAATGATTGTGTTCAACGAGCGTTGAATGAATTAAGGAGAAAATACTTGTTTGGTTTCTTTTTGTATAGGTGTGAGTGAGTTTGTGCTCGTTTGTTGATGTGTGGGTGTGTTTGTGTGTCTGTTTGAGCAGAATATTTGCTTAGGTTTAAAGCTACATGTAAGGTATGCATTTACATTTATATGTAAATATCTTGTATATTTGTTTTAAATAAGCATCAGTTGTACTGTTTTTTTGTGTGTGCAATATTGCAACTGAATGTGTACATGTGTGTATGTGTTAGATAGAGTTAAAGAAAGAGAGTGAGATTCAAAAAGAAAAAGATAGAAATATATAGAGCGCTTGCGCTGAAAAAGACGCTCGTTTTTATCTTTCAAATAACAGGATAGTAACAGATCCGGCCTGTTTATTACCTGACACATTGTCTTAAATCAGCAGCAGTTTGCTATTTCTTTGGTTGCCCGGTCTTTCACTAGATAGGTTAATAAGCTGAAGTTGAACTCGACACATGCTTGATTGCTTAGAAGAAGTGACCACGAGCAAAGGCGTTTATTAAACGTGGCATCTGCTCGGAAATGCTGCATAGCTCCAATATGTTTTCGTTACGAATCTTTGAGTAGCTCATTGAGCCATGATGCTGACGTAAGCTCATTATGATAAATCTGGAATTCAAAGGATAAACATTAGAAATGTATGAAGAAACTAAATTAATGTATAGTTTACTTGGCATTCTTATTTCGTTTTTGGCGATACTCATCTAGCCGCTGGCAAAGTTGATCGGAATGTTGTTTGTTATTTCCACGCATAGCATTTGGAACGATTACTAAAAACACATCATACGTGTCCTTTGTATCATTCAATGCATTTTCAATAACGTCTGTCAGAGATTGTTTGATTTTGTCGACCTGAAAGTCAAGTGTTTGCAAAGTTTGTTGACAATGTTTAAAATACGTGTAGAGCAAACCTTTTGGTTTTGACAGCAGGCTCTTGCCTCATCTACCGACATCCGAGGGGTCCAGGGCAAAGTCTTCAGTTGACCGCTCTTGTCATGCCAAAATTGTACAACGACCTCAGGATCGCATTGGTAGTACCCAAAAGCTAGCGCAACGACAGCGTCTAGATATTTGATCGGGCGCCAACGTCCAGTAAGCGATTCTGGTATGTATATCAACTTTTAGCCACAAGAAATGTAAATTTGATGTCTAAATTTAATCTACATACTGCTTATATAGCACGACTCCAGATTGAGTACAATTTGCAGACGCAAGCCGAGTGGCTTGTTGCAGCCAAACGATCTCTTGTAAAGGTCGTGCACAAAACTTGGTTGTAACGTTGTGACAACGCCTTTCGTAACCTGTTAATAAAAAAGAGTGGTAGGCATAAAAGTTAATAAAAGCAAGAGTAATGTATTTTAGAACTTACGACTTTTTTCTTGTCTTTTGCCACGCGTTGTTCCTGCAAAAGAATCCGTATGGGCTCCACATTAGCGGCACGCAATTTGGCCACATCAAAGAACACCTCAGTGTAGTCACGTTGAGCGCTACGATCTCTCTGGTAGAGTTTGTTGAATCTTGGCCAGCTTTGCAGTAGCTGCTCGTAGCTCATTGTAGGTAGCAGATGATTGATCAATTCCAAGTCAGTCATCACAACATTCGGCACATGATCATAGCTAAGCGAAAGTTGCTTAATAATAGGCAGAGCCAATGAAGCATTCTGCACAAGACGCAATTTGGCGATGCCCAAAATAATATCCTTGCATTTTACAAGCGGTTCCAGATACTTGGGCCACTTAACCAGCTCCTTTATGGGTGATGTCAGCAGACGCAAAGCGGCTGCAATTTCCTTATCCTCCATTTCAATTTTGTTAGCGCTGTAGTGGCAACGATTCAACAGTTCCCGGTGCATATTCCACTGGCACTCGTTCACCGACCACATGTGTAGCAGCCTCTCCACCGGTTGCTTCGTATACCACTCCAAAATAGATTTGCGCACAGTACGACTGAATGGTGTATTGCGTTCACTAAGCTTATGAACGTCCTTCACAAACTTAACAAACATAAATAAGTCCTTGACACTGCACACCACCTCTCCGAAGCATTTGCGCACTAGCGTCCCCTTAATAAACCCTGTCTTGTTATTGTCATCAATGTGCGTCGACATATAAAAGGCAAGGACAAGGAGCGCCTCATCGCGGCGTGGTAAATTCTTTGCGTTGTTTGCCTCTAGAAGACTGCTCAAACACTCTACCAATTGGGGCTCGGTGAGCTGGTTGCACACCTCACGCAAGGCTTTAATATGGGATTGCACTATCAGGTCAAAGGTTGTTGGCGCATAGACGGGTGCCTCAAATGTTCCCAGGTAGCAGAAGCGTCGTAGTTTGTCAGTGGCTGAAGGAGAAACTGTTTGTTGTTGTTGTCGGTGTTGTTGTGTTGTGTAAATGGGAAAATGTACATAATTATAATCTAGCTTACATTCATCCATTTTGTTCCTCGCTTCCAATTCCAGCCTAACATTCAAATTTGTGTCTTCGGGTCGATTTAAAGTAACTTTTGCTGTTGACAATCGTTGCTTCAGTTTGCTATAGCCAAAGCCAGGGCCAATACCAGGGCTGGTGCTACAAGATGCCCTGGTTGTGGTGAATATCGAAATTTGCGATAAGCTGTAGCGGTTGATTTGAATTTGTTGATAAAGGCGTCTGCACATTTCAAATGGAATGCTCGCGAAATGAAAAAATCGGTAATGCTAACCCACATAAACAGCGATCCAAAAAATCTGGTTTTGGTCTGGAAAAAAATGCGGAAAAATTCTACGATAATAAAACCGGGACTGACGTTATGACGGAAAATATAATAAAAATTCAATTTTAGTTGTGCCAATGTTGGGGCTAACAGTTCTTTAAACGTTAAAAGCGTCTACACACTTTAAATGAGATGGAATGAGCTGGGTAATTCTTCGTTAGAAGGCCCGTAGTTAAAGAGCGGTCTGAAACACCGGATTTTGGGTTCAAAAAATTCGAAAAAATTTGAGAATGCGATTTCCTGGCGCGGAGGTTGACTTTTTTGCATAAATCATTAAGAAAACTTGCAAAAACGCATGAAAACTGAGTCATGTTATCGTTAACAGTGGTTCATTATTTAACAAAGTAATTTCAGTTGTTGATTTTGGCGCAGCTGGTGAAAATTTTTAACAACAAATCGGTCAAGCTATTTAAACAAAAAATAGCGCGATTTTTGAGCTAGGTGTGGGAGATGCACGCATCTTGGGAAGATGCAAGTGCATTTGACGTTAGCCGTAGATTTTGTTATCGATATGTAATGTAAAGTGCACTTATCGAGAAAGTGACACCACTAACTAAATCAAATTCGAAGGCGCAAAGATGGCAAATTTTACAAATGTTTAATAACTAGTTTTTTAAGTTATATTATAAAGAACAAGGCGTTAATATTTTATAACATTAAGTTATGGTAATGTTTCGATATACTACCCCTGCGAAACAGCGATCAAAAAATCTGGTTTTAGGCTCAAAAAATGCAGAAAAATTCTAGAATTTCAAAAAATATATATTAAAACACCGTTTAAAGATTCGACAAAGCGCACGCCAAACGAGTACTGTAATGATTTTGTATCGAAACAGCATCGAAATCAGCTGCGTTATCAGTGTTGTGCTGGTCAGCGTGTCTGTGCTTACTGAGTAGTGTTGGTAAACAATTGGGGCTGCCATACTACTCGATAGTTGAAGAAAACAATTTACGCGCGAATATATTATATTTTTGAAATATATGAAAAATGAAAATTAAATTGATTATACTTTTATTTACTTCTATTCAGAAATATATTTACATATTTACATATGTTACATACAAACTGAAATTGCCAAAAACATATGCATCTATATACATTTATGTTTATTTACAGACATTTCGATGCCTTTTCGATACTTCAGCGACGCTTGGGTATCGGTTAAACTTAAAATAGATGTTTAACACATTTTACCGCAAAAAAAAATATTCTGAGCCTAGTTTTGAAATCCTAGAAATATTCCGAATTTTCAGAGCTCAAAACCATATGTTTTGGTGCTTTCTTTCGATTTCACTTGGGGTAGCTGTAACGAAACATTACCGTTCATTGTATCATGAACATTGCTTACTTACTCCTCACTTAACAGAATTCGAATAATCGACAGAACCTATTAGCAGCTGCAAAAATATCGCTCATCTCTAATACGGCCTTTGTTTTTTATTTACATTTGAAGTTACTTCTAAACAAAGTGCCAAATTAAAAAGTTTTGCAATTGATTTTCTTGATAATGACGGCTGTACCGGGACGTGCTCTGCACTATGTATTCAAGATTGGTAACCGCGAAAGGAATGCATTTTTCTTTCGCAACATTTTAGGGATGAAGGTGAGATGTAAATCGAGCAACAGTGAGTAAAAAAAATTCGCACAGCTCTAATTTTAAAGTAAAAATAGGCATTTAATTTTTTAAAGCACAGAACAATATGTGATACATATTTTGTCTCAGTGCAGATAAAAAAATGGAATGGTTAAAAATAAATATCTAAAAATTGTCTAGATAAATTTAATTATTATTGATATTAAATAAAAGCAAAATTGACATAAAACAAAACCCTTAATCTCATTATCATTCAAACCAATTAATTAATGGAGCTTTTATTTGTTAACACGTCATATATCTAATTTGTATCTTATATTGTAAGTTAATAAAAAGAAAGTTATCATTAAATAATCTATAAAAACACAGCTGTGCCTGAACTTTTTTGACTCACTTTGTATATATATATCTAGATATAATTATTCGATCCCGTGACTAAATTGAAAACTGAGTTAATACACACGACCAAGTGCATGTGTAGAATGTACATATAATTATAATAAATTAAGAGTAACCCATTAAAAATGTTTTTGTTATCTGAAAAAACATGACTGATTATTTCACAATTTTAACCAGATGCTATTAAAATGAATAGAATGTACATAGATAAGCAGCTTCCGGTCTATTGTTTATCATTGTTTCTCTTTTTAAATGTGTAGGTTTTGCGACATGAAGAGTTCAAGGAAGGCTGCGATGCTGAATGCAACGGGCAAGTTTGAATATTTAAAATACCAATCATTAACTAAGTATTTCCTTATACTCATGTTTAGGCCTTATGACAATCGTTGGAGTAAAACTATGGTGGGCTATGGCCCTGAGAGCACTAACTTTGTCATTGAGCTGACCTACAACTATGGGGTTAAGGGCTACGAGATGGGTAACTGATTCTGTTTCAATAATAACAATCTTTTCAACGTAATTGAACACTTGCACAGGCAACGACTTTGGCGGTGTCACCATACATTCGAAGGACGTACTACCGCGTGCTGCTCAGCACTCGTATCCTATTACAAAGCAAGGCGAACACAACGTGTTAACATCACCGGATGGCTATAAGTTCTATGTGGTCGAAGCGACGCCCACTGTCAACTCAGATCCAGTGCAACAGGTGGAGCTGCATGTAAGCGATTTGGCTACCTCTCGCAAATATTGGCATGAGCTGCTCAAGCTCCAGTTGCTTGAGGAGAGCGAGAAATCGCTACTGCTCACATATGGCAACAATCAGGTATCGGTACGTCTCACGCATTTGGCGTCGACATTGGACAAAGCTAAGGCATATGGACGTATCGCATTTGCAGTGCCCGCGTCTACTCAGACGCCATTGTTTGAGGCAGTCAAGGCTACTAATGGCACTGTTCTAAAACCTTTAATCACGCTGGATACGCCCGGCAAGGCAACTGTTTCGGTGATCATTCTGGCCGATCCCGATGGTCATGAGATATGCTTTGTGGATGAGGAGGGCTTTTCGGAATTGTCACAGGTAGAGCCAGATGGCAGTGATCAGCTTGACAAGTTTATACGCAAGGATCCATTCCAAGATAAAGAGCAGTCGTAAGACATGCTGTAGCAGTGTTTGCTGCATTGTTTTTTTTTTATATAATTGGAATTACATACACTTTATAGAATCTTTTTATACTCTTTTTTTAATTTAAGAAAAAAAAAAAGTATATTGGGTATGTGAAATGTCCGTCTGTCTGTCCGTCCGTCCGTCTGTATGAACGCAGCTTTTTTCCACAGTTTTGAAGCTAGAGAACCAAACTTGGTATACATGTTGATATATACCATAGGCAAACAAAGTGTTAAGCCCACCCTTGCAATCATGCAATGTTTGTTTCTCCCAAACCTGTACAACGGGCCCAACAAAATTTAAATTGATGGCAAAACTTGAAAGATTTGAGCAAAAATACAATTGCCGCGCTCACTTCTGACTCCGCAAAGAGGCGATAAACAGAGTATATCGCAGTCTGATGTATCCGACTGTAAAGTTCTTACTTGTTGTTATTGAAGTTTTAAATATACAACAGTATTTTTGTATGGTTGTTACGGAATTTGTCTTTGATTTTGACTGCACTAAGTAAACAATGCTGAAAATAATGGGTTAATGGCAGATACGTCATCATCGTGTGCGCACCGCACCGCACCGAACATGTGTACCTTTTTCATTGGAACATCTTCGTTCATACGGGTGGCGTGACCCAGTCAGCATAGCCTAGCCTTGACTATGTCTGTATTCCCGTAAAGCGCAAACAGTTCGGATGAGGAAATCATCACCAACCTTTAATGGCTCAACAAAATTTCCAAGAATTTTCAGCTCAAAACCATCGGTTCTAGCTTGTTTCACAGTTTACGTTTTGTTTTATTCCAAATTTGTACAAGATCAAGCAATCTGGAAAATGGTTGTCATTGGTTGTTTTTTTTTTACCTCACATTTATTCAAAACTCGATTTTAGGTTCATTTAAAACATTTTCCTTTTTTAGTGGTATTTTTTAGGTTTGAGTTTTTCTTCCTTTAAGCCCATTGACAATTTGTACTAAAATCAATTTAAATCAAATATGGACAGCGTAAAGTCGGAGACATTCGTGACAGCGCCAGCGGGCGTTTTGGTGCCCAAAATGCATCCTTGGGAACAGGTGGCCTGGCCATCGCAACAGCGGCGCTCCATTTATCGCAGTTGGGCTCAATCCTTTGCAGCGGCACGGCATAATACATCAGCACTGAAATATTTTAACAAGTGCATTGAGGAACACGAGACGGAGGACTTTTTGGCACTGTGTATGCGAAGTAAATTTAATCGAACGGTGGCGCAGGCGGATGCGGCACTGGAGGACAGCAAAAGGGCTGCAAAGATCGCGAGTCCTTGGAATGCGCCCGTTAATTTGCAAATAGCCGATGCATTGTATGACCTAAATAAATTTGAAGAGAATAAAATACAGCTGCATAACAATTCGCGTGTTCATGTCGGCACCACAAAGTTGCCGTTCGAGCATCGCCTCACAATAGTCAATAGTAACTTTAAGGATAGTGTAGGCGATAGCCTGGGTCCGTTTATGCTCAAGAATTCGGGAAAATTTCGTTTGGTACACGAGCAAATGTTGAAATCTCAAGAGATAATAAATCCACTTACACGCTGGAAGATCCTTCGGGCGCTTAAGGAATGCGATGTTCAAAGCGTGGCTGATAAGAAAGAGGTTAGGATATCGCCATTGGAGGCGGCTCGACGTAAACGAAAGACAAAAATCTATTATCAGAACTATATGAATGAAACTTGGACTGATATCGCATTTTTAAAAACTCTTCGACACAATCCAATTGTTCTGCTTGAAAGTTGCTATGGTTCCAAAAATGAGAGAGGTAAACATTTAAGTGTATCCTATGAGCGCGTGAAGAAGTTTACCCAAATGCTTCACAATCGTAGTCCCATATATAACGAATCATACCGGCCCAGGGCTAATCCACAGCTCTCTGAACTCTTTCATGAGGCCAATATGTTTCGAATACAGTATCAGACACGTCGAAATATGATCTCCATTCTACGCACAGTTCGAGCTCTTCGTCAGCAGAAGGATGTAGTGGTGAGTAAAGAGGCGCTTAGTTACTCCTTTTTTGTTCATCTCAGGCAAAGGCTTCTTTGTTGATCGATTTAAAACATTGGATCAAAGAAAATTTGCCACGCCCATCCCCGAAAATGATCAAAATCTCTATTTTCCACACCCGTATAGCTGGATCAACGAAGATTAAATGGATGGTCATTAAAAATGCGTTGCTCCGCGTGAATTGCAACCAATAAGCTCTACTTACCAACTGACTTCATATTTATAAACATAGGCCGGGGTAGAATAAATCAAATAAAACACCTCTACGTGAGGTTATTTTCTATAAGAAATATTTTAAATAATAAAATTAATTTTGCATTCCGCACGTTGCGCAAAAAGATTCAGCTTCGGTTTATTGTACCTAAGCAACTTTTGCAGTGTGCCGAATGCAAAATAATTTATTTATTTAAAGTATTACTTATATTTATCAGAAAATACTTCGTCACAAAATTAGATATCAGAAGTTTTGTGGCTTTAATATACACCGTCCCTAGACTTTAACCTCGCGATATCAGAAGTTTTGTGGCTATAAGGTGTATCGTCCCTAGACCTTAACCTCGGGTAGAGGTGTTTTTATTTGATATAAGTAATCTTTAGAGAGCTAAATAAAGAAATAGAGGGAGAAAGAGAAAGCAACAATTTGCTGAGTGTTGTTGGTATGCAAGTGAAGTTGATACGTTTTCAGCGGCGGAGGTGGGCGTGGCAACACTGCTGTTCAATGTAATCAAAAGTTTAACATAAGTCATTCTCCAAATTGTATGACTCTAGCTATGTGGGTGTGAGACATACATATCTTGCTCATTTGCTGCTATGGCAGTTATAAGATGGTCCGATTTCGATGAAATTTTGTCAATATGTGTGAAACTATGGCTATAAATCAATCGATTTCTCTATCGATAGTTTCGATTGTTTTTATATTTTCCGTCAATTTCGATTGTTTTCACCAGGAAACAAAGACAAGGTAAAGCTTATATTTTCAAAAGCAAATTGCTTGAAAAAGTTATTGAAATTTCAGTGGGAATTGGGTTTGGCTTAACATCAACTGATCTTAATTATCTTCCTGCTTTTAATAAAACATACACGTAGTGAAAAAGAAATAGGAATGTATATAACATTCAGCATATGCAATAATAATTATAATCTGCAGCGCCTGCAAAAGTTTGTGTCGAAAGTTATGGGCCAGTATAATGTGCTAAAGACACAACGGGTTATGCCCTGGAAAACAGAGTTCATGAATGAGGTATACAATCATCTGGCACTGAGTCTGTGCGAAAGCTATCGTCTGCCGTCATTCAAGGTTTCGCCATATGATAATGATTCCATGTGTCATCTACTTGGCGTGTCCCCATTAAAACCCAGCGAGCAACATGAAGTTGTGTTTGGTAAGCGATCAACGTACTCTTATGAGGATAGCGGCAGTGTATTCGAACAGGGCAAGGCGTACAAGTAAGTTTAATAGCTGGTGATTTCTATAATAGTCTAATTGTTAAATGTGCACAGGAGGGCAAGAATTGCGTTGGAGAAGCGTTTGTATTTCGCCAAGTTGCCCATTGAGCGCAGTTATCTGCTGTATGAGTTAGCGGACTGTCATTTGTCTCAGAATCATCTGGTGCACTGCTTGTTGAATGCCAAAAGGTCCATTGATGAGGCCAGAAGATGTAATAGCAAAATCTGGGAGTTCTTGGCAACCATGCTGCAGGCAAAATCGCATGCGATACTCTGCAAATACGAACGCCAGGCGGAAGTGCTCAATGATGCTTATCATCTGGCCAAGGATCTCAAGTCACCCAGACTGTGTACGTTCATTGAGCTGTGTCGCATGGTCAATAGGGATTACATGACGCTGCGGAAAATGTCACAGCTGGTGGCTACCAAGCGACTGCGCAGCAAATTATCAAATCGATCGAGTTGTATAAGTCCACAATTGCCTGATTTTGATGCCACATCTACGGTGAGCTAATGGAACAAGTTCTGTACTGGGTACTGCGGGACTTGCCCGCCTTCCTCATAATTGCAGCACTTGCTCCACTAGCTCACCTATAGTTCATCTCGTAGTCATGGTGGATATGCGCATCAAATTTTTATCAACAAATTATGAAATAACAAAGAACTAAATTTTTATTAATACCAAACCAAACATCTAAAAAATCATATAATGTAACAACGTAAATCCAAAAAAAAATTCATTAAATTTAACAAATTTTTCACCTGCAATTGGATCTTTTATTCAAATTTCAATGTTAAATGTCAGAATTGGTACTCTAGCTTCAAAACTGTGAAATAAACTGCGTTCATACGGACGGACAGACAGACATTTCACAAACCCAATATTATATTTTTGTCACGAAATGTGTAAGGCATTGAAGGAGACGTTTCAGAAAAATGTAAAAAAAAATAAGTATAAAACCAAAATTTTCTTCAATTTGTATAGAGCATTATGAAAGTTATTGTAGATGAGGTTGGGCGAGATATGCATCACTATTGACGACAGTCCAAGCTCGTAACGAATCATACCCAAGGGTGGGAAATGCGACTAGCAATTCTAACAAAAACGAAATTTTTTGAGTCCAATCTCTTTTTTAGGTCAACAGAAGTCAACCTGCAAAATTTGGAGACTGTAGGTAAAGGAGCAAGGGAGATACAGATTTTGCGAATTAGGGGGAGGCGGGGCTGGATGTATGTGTTTTACTTTAAAAATCAAAATAGAGTAGTACATTTTTAAATCAAAAAAATAAAAATCATGACAGGATTTTCCGATTTTATTTCATAAGCGTTATTTACGGTCCCTAAAAAAACACAATTTACGTCCAAATATTTTTATGGCAGCTATAAGAATTAGTCCCACGATTTTTATCAAACTTTGTTAACACGTGTAGAACGTAATACCATTTTTGTTTAAAATTTTTTAATCATGCTTAGATAGCTCTAAAATGTAGAATTGGCAAATTTGGTAGAGTTTTCTTTAAAACCAGACCATTCGACAGATCGTTCCTATGGAAAAAAATTTAAAAAATAAAAACTGAGAAACACATTCTGCTGTTGATGCTGATCAGAAATATATGTATGTATGTATAAGTAAATATATGTATATATTTTATGGACACGGAGATGTTTCCTTTATTGTGAAATACATTTCGTGATAAAATTATAAAACCCTCTTCAAGTGTATACAAATATTTAAATTTTTTCAATAGCCATTATTTCCAACGTGATTATGCAGCTAACAGAATATTATCGATACTATTAATAACTTCAACTATCACTATTGTCGAAACTTTTAATGGCTTCCAGCTCTATTTATAAATTGATGAACAGTTATAGGAAATCCGTCTATTTGTAGTTGTATTTTTCTCATTGTTTATGGTGTAAATTTTCTGTAGCAATGAGCACGTAAAACATAGTGCAATATTAAATACTATTTTATATTTTATGTCAACTTTTGGCACTTTTGAATATTTATTAGTATGCCAAATGCAATGCACTTGACTCCATTCAATTTGGTAGCAGCAACATTCGCCCATTCCACCACTATCAATTCTCCCTCCATTTGCCCAAACCAGCCCAAATGGGTACTTGTTTTTCACCTATGAATTGTTGCATGTTTGCTGGCCCAAACGACCCAAAAATGGTCAAAACGACAACCAAACTGACGAACGCTTCATTTGTCGCATGCTACGCGGCCGCAAATATGCAAAAGAGCAAAATGCATCAATAAATGCTGAATGCTACACTTGCAACACACAAGCTGCACGGAATGAAAAATGTGCTGAAAAAGTTTTATTGTGTCAATGCTGGCCGAGAGACTGGCAGAGCAATACAGAGATACAGACAGGGAGAGAGAACGAAGGAAATAGAAAGAATGAGAGTAGAGCTGAGTTGGCAAGTCCCAACGGGCCAAAACAAATGTGTTTCACTCTCTGTACTCCTCTATATAAGTGTGCGCCTGTTTGTATGTGTGTTGTATGTGTTCTGTGGCACAAACATACCTATGAGCCCAGTGTACCAAACAGCGAATGTTCAGCAAACGTTCGCCCAAATTATCGCAAACGGGCTTATAAACAAGCTTTTTGCGGACCAAAATACGAGCATAAATACGAGTGTTGCTTTAACATTCGCTAAATGTTCGTAAACGTGTTCGCAAGCGATACTTTTGCGAGCGTAAATACGAAAAAAGATAAAAAGAATAGGCAAGAGTTTTTTCGTAAAATGTTCGTAATACGCTCACAAACGATAATAATACGAGCTTGAAAAAGAGCGTCGCTAGAACATTCGCTCAATGCTCGCAAACGATAATTTGGCGAGGATAAATATGACAAAAAAGGAATTGGAAAAACCCGGCAATATTTCTGTACTCTAGTAAGTCTGTTTTTTCTTCCTTTTGTTTTATGTATATGTCACTTGCAAGCATTCAGTGCACATGTGGTTGCTGAGGGTTGAAAGTTTTTAATTTTCGTTGCTGGCAAAACAAAAACAATTGTGCGTCGTGGGCATAGGCACTTTTGTACCGTTACACACTCGAATGTATTTGGTTCTTGTATTATCGTTTTGTGTACACTGAAAAAACGAAAATTTGAACTAGCTTGTAAATCTTTGACGCGTGTGTTCTACTCTAATTTTTTCATTTGTCATTTAATTAAGCATGTTCCTAATTTTTTTCTGTGTACACAAGGAAAACAAAAAAAAATTTCTGTGTACACAAGGAAAACAAAAAAAAATTGGTACATGTGTGCGTGCGATTTCTTCTATTTGTATTGGTGCGTACACATCCATAAGACAGCTTTGGGCACCCCTGATAAAAAGTATATAGGGCATTCTCTGATAAAAAAAGCGCTTTAAAAAAAAAATTGTTTTAATATGTATGGCAATGAAAT
The DNA here is from genome assembly GCA_949708635.1 of Hirtodrosophila cameraria. NCBI lineage: Eukaryota > Metazoa > Arthropoda > Insecta > Diptera > Drosophilidae > Hirtodrosophila > Hirtodrosophila cameraria. The sequence continues at coordinate 17,212,292 of OX453090.1, forward strand.
ATGTTGAAGTGTACATAAAAAGAAGTATTTGGAGCAACTTTTTTTTTCAGTGTATTTCGTCGTTGCCATGTTATGAGGGGCTAAATGTTGTTGTGGCTGTAAAATTTTCATATGTCAATAATGGGAATTTTTGAATATTTTTGAATAAAAAAGAAACAAGTAAGAATGCTTTAGTCGAGTGTGCCCGACTACGAGACTCCCTGCTCCCAACTTGCATTTCAAGCAGTTCAGCGGCACCACAAGCAAGCAGCGCACTTAACTTGTCCAGTGAATGTCAAACTGTTGTTTCTGCCTGCTGAGACGGGGGTTATAGATTCTTCCATAACTTTGGTGTTTGTAACTCGATTGCAACGAAATTTACGCAACTGATTAACATTGATAAAAGAAATATGTTGGTATATACCATAGGTAGACAAAGTGCGAAGATCTCCCCACCACCGCTTCCCTACAAACCGCAAAAAACTATATCTTCGAAAGTTTTGCAGCTAGAGTAACTAAATTTTGCACAAGGGATACTAATCACATCCTTGAATGATCTGACAAAAAAAAAAATTGACCCGGCCCCCACAAATAAGCAAAGTCTGTATCTCCCACACCCCTTCAGCTAGAATCACCAAATTTTGCAGGTTAAATTTTGTTGCCCTATAAAATAGATTGGATAAAAATAATTTTGCCACGCCCACCCCCACCCTTGCAATCGAGCAAAGTTTGCCTCTCCCAAACCTTTAGAACTGGCCCAACCAAATTTAAATTGATGTCAAAAATGAAAAGATTTGAGCAAAAATACAATTGCCACTCCTACTTCTGACTCCGCAAAGAGGCTAAAAAAAAGAGTATATCGCAGTCGGGTGCTTCCGACTGCAACGTTCTTACTTGTTAATATTTATTTTTTAGCTTATACAATAACAGTTATCAAATAACTGTAAAAGTAAAAGATATTTCATAGCTGTTATTTCAAAAGGTTGAAAATGAAAGCCTATTTCAAATATCTTCTAAGCCAATAATCCATTTGACACCAAATTTGGCAAGTATTTTTGTGGCTATAATGTGCAGATAATGTCATTCACAATTTATTAATACTGCCCACCGCACCACCGTAATTTGATAAAAAATCTAATCTACTCACTCGATTCAATCGTTTTACTATTTATTTAATATTTTTTGTTGCGTGTCAAACTAAAAATTAATTATCTAATTTTTTACTAAAGAGCTAATAATTTAATTATTTGTTAATCGTTGATTTTGATGAAATATCCTTTATTTTGTTTTAAATGAGCTATGGACTCAAAGAAAGAACATTTCAAATGTTTTGTTGAAATCTAGTTTTTTTTTTAAAAAAGTTCAATCTTAATGCAAAATTTTCAGTATTAGTCTAAATAGTGCCAAAGCCACCAACAATTGTGAAAAGTGATGAGCTGGTGGACTTTAGGATATTATATAACGCATTGAAAAAGGAAGCTTCATAAGAATCGAATGTGTACCTTTTTGAAAAATTATCTGGAAAACGAGCTCGCGAACATATTTTTTTTTATTTTTTTCTCTTTTACTCAGAGGCTGGTTTTACATAAGAAAAATATAGTGACTGTTCTAGGCACATTTTGCTGTTGCATAGTGTTATTTGTATATTAAACTTTGCAATGAATGAAAAAAAGGTTGATACAAAAAAAAACAGCAGAAATTAAACTTTAGGAAAGGTTTGTCATGCATTGTTTATGGCAAGTGTTTTCATAGTTTTTTTTTCAAACAAAAATGCGACAAGGGTTCTTCTCTACAAGCTTTCGAAACATGGACGAGACATATACTCAGACCCAGTTCAGGCTATATTAGCCCAGTCAATGTGGCTCCGTTTTGGAGGCTTCTCTGGCTTCTCGTGCTTTGCACTTCAATCTGATGCCAAAATGGCAGGCAAACAACAACAAGGCATGCCAGTTGCCAGAAATGTGCACAAAACGCCAACCTTATTGACCAAAATTAGGGTCAATACAACAAGGTCACCTTTACTCGACTTGACTTGACTCGTTTTGAATCGATTTGACTTGCAAGCCGATTCAAGTGAACATTGGTAACGATGACGGTTGTCTCAAACGAACTCGGTGATCGATGATACTTATTCTCGCACGGTGAGAAAATTCGTTGCGAAATTCTTATCAGTTATTTCTTTTTCAATTACCTCACCCCCACTCACTATTAAGCGTCGTAAACTTTTGAGTGGCGATGCCAAGGCATCTGCCGTTAGTGAAATGACAAACCAAAGAAAAAATAAAATAAAATGTTAAAGGGAGTAATCCTGACTTCAACCAAAATACTAACTATTATCGCCCTCTCCAAACATTAGAGGATGACATTTCCGAAACTATGGAATCTTATGTGCAACTTACTACAAAGCTTACTGATCTGGCCTTGCGTGTTTTATTTAAATATAAAAACTAAGGTTAATATCTTAATTTGGATATGACACTTTGTACATGTTTGTCAAAGCCTTTTTTTACATTTTAATTGATACGAAATATCATGTCCAAATTAAGTTAACAACCATTATTTGCATATTGTATATAAAACACGCAACTTTAAAATGCGCACAGTCTACGAACCTCGGATCCCCAATGTTATGTCTTCTAACGTTGCAGGTTTCGAAGGTTAAGAAGTCTGTGGAGGCTCTTCCGCACGTGCTGTAAGCTGCTATTGTGATATCTTTTTTTGTGAATTAAACAATTGCCTTCCTCGGACGCACCTGACAGTAAAATTTTAAATTAGTCGTGTTAAAAATTAAAAAAATTACATTTATGTTTACCAATAATTGCATCATATGCATCAGCAGTCCTCTTATAGCCTCTGTTCAAAAATAAAATTTAAAAACATTACACACATTAGTAAAAGAAACATAAATATTTGTTTTTATATTGTACTTATGTGCACATGTAAATACATATGCACATAAGTAAAACATGGTCAAAATCACAAAAACGTACCGTTTTTATTTTATAACAACTAAATTACCTCGAATTTAAAAAAACAATTGTCTTGCTTCAAGCACTCAAACGAAACTGACCGCGTAATAATCTTGACACTTTGTCTGCCTATGGTATATACCAACATGTACACCAAGTTTGGTTGCTCTAGCTTCAAAACTGTGGAAAAAACCTGCGTTCATACAGACGGACAGACGGACAGACATTTCACAAACCCAATATACTATTTTTTCTTTTTTTATAAAAAATTTAAAAAAAGAGTATAATAACAACAACAACGAATGCAAAGTTAATTTTCGTTTGCCGTCCGTTTTTGAGCGGCTCGGTGCTGCATTACTAACAACCGGCGATGTGGGATGCGACCGGTCGCATCCCACATCGCCGGTCACTCCTGAGCGAGTAGCCGCTGGCGAACTACTGGGCCGGCAGCGAAAAAAATGTGATTGTACTGGTGCGCTGTTCTTGTTACATGCACTGCGCAAAAAGGAATACAACTTATATTTATGTGCGCGTTAGCACGTAGTTAATTTTTTTTTTATTTATACAAAACTGATTAGAATTTATTTATTTTTTCCAAAAAAAACTTTAATGCTTAAACAACTACAAAAAAAACTGCGATATACTCTTTTTTCCGCCTCTTTGCAGAGTCACAAGTGGGCGTGGCAATTGTATTTTTGCTCAAATTTTTCAAGTTTTGCCATCAATTTAAGTTTGGTTGGGCCCGTTCTACAGGTGGGGAAGAAACAAACATTACTCAATTGCAAAGGCGGGGATGGGCGTGGCACAATTATTTTTATCCAATCTATTTAATTGGGCAATAGAATTTAACCTGTAAAATTTGGGGACTCTAGCTAAAGGGGTGTGGGAGATACAAACGTTGCTTATTTGTGGGGGCGGGGGTTGCCAAATTTTTTTAGTCAGATCAATAGTTATAGTAAGACATTTGTGAAATGTCTGTCTGTCTGTATGAAAGCAGGTTTTTTCCACAGTTTTTAAGCTAGAGCGACCAAACTTGCTATACATGTTGGTATATACCATGTGCAGTGACAAGATCTCTTCCCACACCCACACCAACCCCTTCCCCCACAAACCGCAAAAACCTATATCTTCCACAGTTTTATAGCTAGAGTAACAAAATTTAGCACAAGGGCTACTTATCACATCCTTGATTGATCTGACTAAAAAAATTTGACCACGCCCACCCCCGCCCCCATAAATTGGCAAGTCTGTATTTTCCCCACCCCTTCAACTAGAATCACCAAATTTTGCAGGTTGAATTCTGATACCCTATTTAATAGATTGCATAAAAATATTTTTGCCACGCCCACTCTTGCAATCAATTAATGTTTGTTTCTTCTCTGTAGAACGGGCCCAACCAAATTTAAATTGATGGCAAAACTTGAAAGATTTGAGCAAAAATACAGTTGCCACGCCCACTTCTGACTCTGCAAAGATGCTAAAAAAGAGTATATCGCAGACATTCATACTTGTTTTCGTTTGGAACAGACGGTATCTTAACCGTAGCTGATAATGTTAAAATTCCTGGTATGCAACATTGACGTTATGCTAACACATTCAAAATTTATATCGTTCAATATTCACTTTAAAAAAATGGGTTTTGGCCACACAAACTTGTTAACTTCCCCATAGTGCAGTGATACGTGTGTATATGGATGGGCCTGGGGCAAGTAGTGTATGTATTGTATGTGTGTAAGTAAGTTCTTTCGTTGCCTTTAAAAATGCCAAAAACGAGAATTTTGATTTATGAGTTGGAGAGTAGCAAAATCAAAATATGCGCTGCTCATTTATAACGCGCTTAAATCTAATACGCTCAGTTCTCATGCGAGCTGTCCGATGGTGTTGGCGTTGGCGATGGCAATGGCAATGACTAGAGTTGGGTTACACACTTTCTTGATGTCGCTTTCCTTCTGTGCCTCGTACTGGTACTCGTTCTCGCCCTGGTCGTGGTCCTGTTTCTGTTCATCGCCCTGCAGCTACTCTTGCTCTGGCTTGTCTTCTTGGCGCTGTCGCATCCGCATCCGCCAACCACCAAACGTGCGTAAAGCGACGCGTGTCCGCTTTATGATTAATATGCGCTACAACACAAAATACACGATAAACTGGAGTAGAAGCTAAATCAGTAGCTGGAACAGTGACAGTAGCTGGAGCTGGAGCTGGAAACGGAGTTGGAGAACTGACGCACAGTTGCCGGAATAACAGATGAAAGATGGAGACAAGGCACAGACGCTGCCATCAGTTGATGGCCAGTCTGGCGCTCATAAGTAGTAGTAACCCCTCCACCTTCCTTACCCAATTATGAGTAAAAAGGATATATCAATATTAAGCGAATGTATGTAACATGCATCCACATCACTATATATCTCATTTATATGTACTCCTGATCTTTAAATATTTTCGATAAAAAGTACAAAAACAAGTAAGAACGTTGTCTCTTTGTGGAGTCAGAAGTCAACGCGGCAATTGTATTTTTTTTTTTAAATCATTCAAGTTTTGCCATCAATTTAAATTTGGTTGGTTTTGTGAGAAACAAACATTGCTCGATTGTAAGGGCGGGCGTGGGCGTGGCAAAATTCTCTTGACACTTTGCTTGCCTATGGTATACACCAGCGGTGGGCAAGCCCTTGCTCTCGTTGCTCTGAGTGCGCAGACCGTTATGTTTGAATTAGTGACTAGCACATTAAATAATAAGTTTATACTTGCAGTGCTAGAAAGTAAAATTCATAAATAAATTAAAATTTAGAATTTTATCCAATATGCTGTTGGGGCTTCTTATCACGAAAATAAATTTTATTTTTTTTCTATGGTTGACTTTTTTTAAAACAAATTTCAATGTTTTTCTTTTCCAACTGGAATTTTTTCGAAATTGCGTATAGCATCACCGATTTTAAAAAACCAATACATCAAATGAGATGTCAGTATATAGTCCTACGAATAACTTTCCTACATTTAAGTTTTGGAGATATTGAGTCCAAAACTACGAAAATATTTTTTTGGGAAACATTTTTAGTAGGAATTCAAATTGAAATTTCGAGGAAACTAAGGAAAACCAATGCAGTTCTCTAAATTTTTCTTTGAGCATGGAGATTCATTCATAAAATGTAAGGGAGATGTTCCAAGGCATTTGAAAAATTCAAAATTTTTAAAATTTTTTCTCTTTTCCGATTTCTGCGCCACATTTAAAAATGTAAAACAAAAACAAAACTGTGGAAAAAACTGCGTTCATACAAACGGACGGACAGACGGACATTTCACAAACAAAATAGACTCTATTTTATTTTTATTTTTTTTTTTTTTTAAAATTAAAAAAAGGGTATGAAAGGTTTACCATAGAAAAAAACAAAAATTTTTGTCGTGATTAGGGACTTCTAATGTATCATCATTTTCAACATGGGCCCCACTGCACGCGAAAAGTCTCAAATTGTTGCATAATTCATTAGTCATTTTATCTGATTTTAAATAAAACACACAAAAAAACCGATATTTTTAAAATTGATTGTTTGCTTTTAAATAGAACATAAAACTATCAGTTCTATTATGAGTTAATTGTGGAAAAAACTTTAGTTAATTTTGATTTGAAAATATATCACTCTTGGGTACATCTGCATAAATAGAAGCTTATGCATTCTTTTTCAGATATGAAATTTGGTATGTGTGCTATTAATTTGAAGTTAAACTCATTTCAATCTATCTTTGTTTTGTTCAGTAGTTTCGCAAATCAGATTTACAGCCAAGTCAATTCAAATCAATTGGGACCACAACAGAGTGCATCCTATGGGATAAGGCTTAAAGCGATTGAAGCGGCAGCCATTATTCCCAGCTGACCTCTTCTATATTCTACGTTTCCAGGTGCATGCCCGTTGTCTCTCTCACTGTTTCTCTCTCTTTTGCTCTGTCTCTACTGTTCGTCTTTGTGGCATTGTGACAATGGTGACCCAGCTTTAGCTTAAGGTCCAGGGAACAAGAAATGATAACGGCAAACAAACAAATTAGCACAACTACCACAATGGCATTGTGTGTATGTGTGTTCGTGTGTGTGTGTGTGTGTATGTGTTTGTGTGTGTGTGTGTTTGTGTGTGGCCAAAACTAACACCAATTGCTAACCTTTTAGCTAGATGCCGACTGTGACTGCGATTGGAAGCAAGAGTCGGATTCAGAGTCGGAGTTGGAGGTGTGGTTGGAGTCGTTTCTCGTTTTGTGTGCAAATATTGTAATGAAAGGCCAAACGAGCCAAAGAAATGAACGCGCGAACTGACCCAGGCCATGTCCGGAGCCCCAGTTCTTTTGTTAGGAAATAAAACTGCTGTATGCGTATGTGTATGTGTATGTGTATATGTATGTGTATGTGTATGTGTATGTGTATGTGTATGTGTATGTGTATGTGTATGTGTATGTGTATGTGTATGTGTATGTGTATGTGTATGTGTATGTGTATGTGTATGTGTATGTGTATGTGTATGTGTATGTGTATGTGTATGTGTATGTGTATGTGTATGTGTATGTGTATGTGTATGTGTATGTGTATGTGTATGTGTATGTGTATGTGTATGTGTATGTGTATGTGTATGTGTATGTGTATGTGTATGTGTATGTGTATGTGTATGTGTATGTGTATGTGTATGTGTATGTGTATGTGTATGTGTATGTGTATGTGTATGTGTATGTGTATGTGTATGTGTATGTGTATGTGTATGTGTATGTGTATGTGTATGTGTATGTGTATGTGTATGTGTATGTGTATGTGTATGTGTATGTGTATGTGTATGTGTATGTGTATGTGTATGTGTATGTGTATGTGTATGTGTATGTGTATGTGTATGTGTATGTGTATGTGTATGTGTATGTGTATGTGTATGTGTATGTGTATGTGTATGTGTATGTGTATGTGTATGTGTATGTGTATGTGTATGTGTATGTGTATGTGTATGTGTATGTGTATGTGTATGTGTATGTGTATGTGTATGTGTATGTGTATGTGTATGTGTATGTGTATGTGTATGTGTATGTGTATGTGTATGTGTATGTGTATGTGTATGTGTATGTGTATGTGTATGTGTATGTGTATGTGTATGTGTATGTGTATGTGTATGTGTATGTGTATGTGTATGTGTATGTGTATGTGTATGTGTATGTGTATGTGTATGTGTATGTGTATGTGTATGTGTATGTGTATGTGTATGTGTATGTGTATGTGTATGTGTATGTGTATGTGTATGTGTATGTGTATGTGTATGTGTATGTGTATGTGTATGTGTATGTGTATGTGTATGTGTATGTGTATGTGTATGTGTATGTGTATGTGTATGTGTATGTGTATGTGTATGTGTATGTGTATGTGTATGTGTATGTGTATGTGTATGTGTATGTGTATGTGTATGTGTATGTGTATGTGTATGTGTATGTGTATGTGTATGTGTATGTGTATGTGTATGTGTATGTGTATGTGTATGTGTATGTGTATGTGTATGTGTATGTGTATGTGTATGTGTATGTGTATGTGTATGTGTATGTGTATGTGTATGTGTATGTGTATGTGTATGTGTATGTGTATGTGTATGTGTATGTGTATGTGTATGTGTATGTGTATGTGTATGTGTATGTGTATGTGTATGTGTATGTGTATGTGTATGTGTATGTGTATGTGTATGTGTATGTGTATGTGTATGTGTATGTGTATGTGTATGTGTATGTGTATGTGTATGTGTATGTGTATGTGTATGTGTATGTGTATGTGTATGTGTATGTGTATGTGTATGTGTATGTGTATGTGTATGTGTATGTGTATGTGTATGTGTATGTGTATGTGTATGTGTATGTGTATGTGTATGTGTATGTGTATGTGTATGTGTATGTGTATGTGTATGTGTATGTGTATGTGTATGTGTATGTGTATGTGTATGTGTATGTGTATGTGTATGTGTATGTGTATGTGTATGTGTATGTGTATGTGTATGTGTATGTGTATGTGTATGTGTATGTGTATGTGTATGTGTATGTGTATGTGTATGTGTATGTGTATGTGTATGTGTATGTGTATGTGTATGTGTATGTGTATGTGTATGTGTATGTGTATGTGTATGTGTATGTGTATGTGTATGTGTATGTGTATGTGTATGTGTATGTGTATGTGTATGTGTATGTGTATGTGTATGTGTATGTGTATGTGTATGTGTATGTGTATGTGTATGTGTATGTGTATGTGTATGTGTATGTGTATGTGTATGTGTATGTGTATGTGTATGTGTATGTGTATGTGTATGTGTATGTGTATGTGTATGTGTATGTGTATGTGTATGTGTATGTGTATGTGTATGTGTATGTGTATGTGTATGTGTATGTGTATGTGTATGTGTATGTGTATGTGTATGTGTATGTGTATGTGTATGTGTATGTGTATGTGTATGTGTATGTGTATGTGTATGTGTATGTGTATGTGTATGTGTATGTGTATGTGTATGTGTATGTGTATGTGTATGTGTATGTGTATGTGTATGTGTATGTGTATGTGTATGTGTATGTGTATGTGTATGTGTATGTGTATGTGTATGTGTATGTGTATGTGTATGTGTATGTGTATGTGTATGTGTATGTGTATGTGTATGTGTATGTGTATGTGTATGTGTATGTGTATGTGTATGTGTATGTGTATGTGTATGTGTATGTGTATGTGTATGTGTATGTGTATGTGTATGTGTATGTGTATGTGTATGTGTATGTGTATGTGTATGTGTATGTGTATGTGTATGTGTATGTGTATGTGTATGTGTATGTGTATGTGTATGTGTATGTGTATGTGTATGTGTATGTGTATGTGTATGTGTATGTGTATGTGTATGTGTATGTGTATGTGTATGTGTATGTGTATGTGTATGTGTATGTGTATGTGTATGTGTATGTGTATGTGTATGTGTATGTGTATGTGTATGTGTATGTGTATGTGTATGTGTATGTGTATGTGTATGTGTATGTGTATGTGTATGTGTATGTGTATGTGTATGTGTATGTGTATGTGTATGTGTATGTGTATGTGTATGTGTATGTGTATGTGTATGTGTATGTGTATGTGTATGTGTATGTGTATGTGTATGTGTATGTGTATGTGTATGTGTATGTGTATGTGTATGTGTATGTGTATGTGTATGTGTATGTGTATGTGTATGTGTATGTGTATGTGTATGTGTATGTGTATGTGTATGTGTATGTGTATGTGTATGTGTATGTGTATGTGTATGTGTATGTGTATGTGTATGTGTATGTGTATGTGTATGTGTATGTGTATGTGTATGTGTATGTGTATGTGTATGTGTATGTGTATGTGTATGTGTATGTGTATGTGTATGTGTATGTGTATGTGTATGTGTATGTGTATGTGTATGTGTATGTGTATGTGTATGTGTATGTGTATGTGTATGTGTATGTGTATGTGTATGTGTATGTGTATGTGTATGTGTATGTGTATGTGTATGTGTATGTGTATGTGTATGTGTATGTGTATGTGTATGTGTATGTGTATGTGTATGTGTATGTGTATGTGTATGTGTATGTGTATGTGTATGTGTATGTGTATGTGTATGTGTATGTGTATGTGTATGTGTATGTGTATGTGTATGTGTATGTGTATGTGTATGTGTATGTGTATGTGTATGTGTATGTGTATGTGTATGTGTATGTGTATGTGTATGTGTATGTGTATGTGTATGTGTAT